>CAWUFW010014953.1:0-386564 GCA_963921515.1 Calotriton arnoldi
TAGTTTTCAGAAATGTGTGGGGTTTGGTAGGCTTCCCTAGCTGGCCGCCGAGCACAGGGCCAAAACCCAGGTGACCCCCTTGCAAAACCAGGTTGTTTTGTGATAGGCAATTTGATGTCGCCTCACTACGTTTTGGGCCCTGCCTGTCAGTGGAACTTGGGCCTCCCACGTGAGTGAGTACCATTTCTATTGGAATACTTGGAGAAAGGCGGGGGATAGGAAAGTTGTTGTTTCTTTCTGCAGCATGAAAATTTTGGCACAATAATGCAAGGAAAATGTGACAGACATTTTGAGGTTTGCAGGACATTGTGGGTAAGATAACGTGTTGGTATCCACAAGAGAGACATCACCATGTACTCCCATGGGTGTTTAGTTTACGACAATATCTACAGTTGGTAGGTTATTCTTAGATGGAATGTACACCTTGGCAGAGAGACTAAAAAGACAAAGATTCCTGCACAGCCATCTATTTCTCAAGCACACACACATACTGGTTGGATTTGGCACGAGGGCGAGTGATGGTACAGTATATAAAATTTTATTAACAAGAGATTTCACAAAAATGAAATGCACTGTCAATAATTAAACGGACAAAAAACTGAACCAGTGACTCACAGCTCGTGAGCTGTAAAGCCACGGCAAGGCACCAACCGCTTTACAGGCCATTCACACACCTTTCATACGTGATACACACAAGACCATTCACACCACCAGGCACGAATCCAACACATTACAACACTCACAAAAAGGGACAAGGTACACCCTGCTTGAGAAAGACAGAAAAGACAAATATTTCTGCACAACCACCTATTCTTCAAGGACACAGACATACTGGTTGGATTTGGCACGAGGGTGAGTGATGGTTCAGTATATACAGTTGTATTAACCAGAGATTTCACAAAAATGAAATGCACTGTTAATAATTGAAAGGACGAGAAACTGAACCATTGACTCACAGCTCGTGAGCTGTAAAGCCACGACAAGGCACCGACCGCTTTACAGGCCATTCATACACCTTTCATACGTGTGACACATACAAAACCATTCACACCGCCAGCCGCGGGCCCAGCACATTACAACACTCACACCAGCAGACAGCGCCATTCAAGGGCCCATCACTTTCACACACCCACATTCCTGACACAGCAACCACACCCGCTCACGGATTGCGTGGAGTGGCGTTTAGCTAGCAGTGTGTGTAGTGACCAGCAGCAAGTCACTACTCACACACCGCCAGCCAAGCGCCCATCCACGCACACCGCCAGCCAAGCGCCCGTCCACGCACACCGCCAGCCAAGCGCCAATCTACGCACACTGTCAGCCAAGCGGCAATCCACGCACACCGCCAGCCAAGCGCCAGTTCACTCACCGCCAGCCAAGCACCAGTCCACGCACACTGCCAGCCAAGCGCCAATCCACACACACCGCAAGCCAAGCGCCAATCCACACACACCGCCAGCCAAGCGCCAGTCCACGCACACCGCCAGCCAAGCACCAGTCCACGCACACCGTCATAAACTTTTTTAAACAAGAAAGAAAACACAAACAAATTGCAACTAAATACAAAAACTATAACTACAAAAACAACAGCAGTAACTGAAGACATCATTCTATTGCCAAACGTTAAACTGAACTATATAAAACAATTCAGACCAGGCAGTACACTATTAGACTCATGGTTGCTCCCAAAAACTCTTTTGAGTGTGATACAATCTGAAACATGTGGGCACACACAGCCCAGGATTAGAAGGACAATCGGCACAGTGCATACGACTCTCCTTCCGCACACCTCTTCGCAAGCAGACTCTACATCTCTTACAGGGATTGTTTTTTTGGGGCGTGGGAGGAATTAAATCAGGAAAGTGGCGATCTTTCAATCTAGCCACATCCTCCACCACTCCAACTCTAGGAACACTTGCCTGTTCCACAACAACAAGGCTGCCTATCACAGACTCCTGAAACTGAACAAAAGTCAACTTTGACGCAGGAGAACACTCCTTGAACACAACAAAAGCATTGAAAGTTGCTAAATTGAAGAGATGGATGGCCAACTTCTTATACCAAATGTAAGCCTTACGAATAGCAGTGTAAGGTTCCAACCTCTGATCTACTCTATCAACAACACCCATGTGCTTATTGTAGTCTAAAATGCACGCAGGTTTGCGCACTTCAGCAATCTGACCCCAAACAGCCACAGCTGAAGTACTCTCATCATGGATGGTAGTCAGCATGTACACATCCCTCCTGTCCACAAATTTCACAGCTAGTAGTTCATCACTACGCAAGGAACTGCACTGTCCCCTCTGAAGTTTTTGCAAACAAGATCTTTTGGATAACCTTTACGGTTAGAGCGGATTGTGCCACAAGCAAAAGTGTCCACTTTGAACAATTCCTTAAACAATTGCACAGCAGTGTAGAAGTTATCAAGGTACAAATGGTGGCCTCTGTTAAACAGTCCTCTAGCAAGATCCCACACAATTTTCTCTGAAACTCCAAAAGTGGACGGACAACCAGGGGGTCAATAGTGGAATCCCTACCAGTGTACACACGGAAATTAAAAACATATCCTGTCCTACTCTCAGACAACATATACAGCTTAATTCCATAACGTGCCCTCTTGCTAGGAATGTACTGCCTAAAAACCAAACGGCCCTTGAACAGGACCAAAGACTCATCAATAGATATTTCTTTCCCTGAAGTATAGATCTCTGAAAATCGATCTACAAAGTGATCAAGAACAGGCCGAATCTTAAAAAGACGGTCACAGTCAGGGTGATCTCGTGGCAACGCCAAAGCATTATCAACAAAATGCAGCATCCGAAGCAAAAGTAAATACCGATCACGAGTCATAATTGCAGGAAATATGGCCGTTGCCATCAAGGGACTGGTAGACCAATATGAAGCAATGGACGGCTTCCTTATCAAACCCATCAATAAAGTCAAACCCAAAAACTTCTTCATCTCTTCCAGATTTGTGGGAGTCCACCGGGTAGCTCTAGAGTGGGGCCTAAGTCTGGCACTGTTGTCCCTCAAAAACTGTTCAGCATACAAATTAGTCTGTTCAACAATCTCACCCAAAAATACATCATTCATAAACAACTGAAAAAACTGTATAGCCAAAAATTGTTCACAATCCACTCTACACCCTGCATCACCACTAAAGGCAGGCAACACCGGCTGCACCATGTTTGGATCAACCCAGAGTCCAGCACTTCCAGTAGGAAGCCTAGCAGCCTCAGGCTGCAATCCAGATGCCTCTTGCACCATCGGCACAGCAGTGTCCTCCTCTAAAACTGGCACTTCATCCGCACTGAGAGTAGCTTCATCCACACCGAGTAGCTTCATCCGCACTGAGAGTACCTTCATCATCCGATGATTCCATGTGGAGAGAAAACTCACTGCCTGAATCTTCCCCTCCCTCCTCTCCTCAGTCTCATAATCCTGCTCAGAGGAAGATTCAGAAGCATACCAACCACCTGCTGAGCAGTCATTCTACGGCTAGCCATAATGCTTACTAATAAAGGTAACTTGTCAAACAAGTCCTTTGTAAAAAAAGAAATAAACAAAATGTAGCTTTATCACAAAGACCTATATACTCCAACACTATACCACTCACTTGACAGAAGCAGCTAGACTCACCACCACCTACTCTGCACAGACACAGTAAGAATCAACAATATCCCACTAAAAAAGAAAAAGAAAAAAAAAATGACACATAAGACAATGCAAAACACATCGCAAAGAATTTCATGCTCTGAACACTAACAAATATGCTGCCATTATGCCACCACTTACAAAAAAATTCATTCATGCATGACAATAATATTCATTTGGAGTAAACACAACAAAAACGTTTTTCTTACCAAATAAATGCAATTACGCAAAACTGCAGAACAACCACTGCCGAAACCGCAAACAGGAATCAAAAGCTTTACACTAGAATAAAAAGGAGAAAATAAACCATTACAATCACATATTCAAATAATGGACCAGTCCACACACAATCCACCAGCTAAGCTAAGGGGTAGGTGGGCCTAAGAGTATAAATAAAATATTCACCCCTGTAAAAGGGGAGCAACCCGCCCTTGAGGCCACTCCCCAATTCAAAAATTTAAAAACCCCTGTTGTCTAGTGGTTTCTGCCCCTGGGCCTAAAAAACATACTGCTGATCTGCCACCCAAAGAGGACAGAAATGGCCACAATCATCCTCCCATAAAGGGGAGCGACCCTTGCCCAAGGGGCCACTCCCCACAAACAAATCCCTGGTGGTCTAGTGGGCCCAAACATGACAAGCCCCAGCCCCCAAAGGAGAGTGACCCTTGCCCAAGGGGTCACTCTCCCCCAAATCCCTGGTGGCCTAGTGGGCCCTAGATTTAAAAAGGCGAGATCTGCCCCCAATGGGGGCAGACAGCCAAAAACATAGCCCCCGAAGGAGTGACCCTGCCCAAGGGGCCACTCCCACAAAGTATTCCCTGGTGGTCCAGTGGGCCACTTAAAAAAAAATGGGAAATCTGCCCCCCCGGGGGGGCAGACAAAGCCAAAAAACATTGCCCCCATATGGGGAGCGACCCTTGCCCAAGGGGCCACTCCCCACAAACAAATCCCTGGTGGTCTAGTGGGCCAAACATGGGGAGACACAGCCCCCAAAGAAGAGCGACTCTTGCCCAAGGGGTCACTCTCCCAAAAACAATTCCCTGGTGGCCTAGTGGGCCCTAGATAAAAAAAAAGGCGAGATCTGCCCCCCCATGGGGGCAGACAGCCAAAAACATAGCCCCCGAAGGGGAGTGACCCTTGCCCAAGGGGCCACACCCACAAAGTATTCCCTGGTGGTCCAGTGGGCCACATTAAAAAAAATGGCGAAATTTGCCCCCAGAGGGGCAGACAAAGCCAAACAACATTGCCCCCATAAGGGGCGTGACCCTTGCCCAAGGGGCCACTCCCCACAAACAAATCCCTGGTGGTCTAGTGGGCCAAATATGGGGAGAGACAGCCCCCAAGACAGAGCGACACTTGCCTAAGGGGTCACTCTCCAAAAAAAAATCCCTGGTGGCCTAGTGGGCCCTAGATAACAAGAAAAGGCAAGATCTGCCCCCCCATGGGGGCAGACAGCCATAAACATACCCCCAAAGGGAGTGACCCTTGCCCAAGGGGCCACTCCCCACAAAAAATGGACTTGTGGTCCAGTGGGCCAATTTTTAAAAAAAAATATGCATAAATCTGCCCCCCTGGGGGACAGACAAAGCCAATTAATCATGCCCCCAATAAGGGGAGTGACCCTTGCCTAAGGGGCCGCTCCCCCAAACAGTAAATCAATTGCAGATTTAAAAAAAAAAAAATCCCTGGCTCTAGTGGGCATTCCTGCTGCACGATCGCACGATCGTGCAGCAGGAATGCACAAAAGAAGCATCAGTGGAAAGGAAAACCCTTTCCTTTCCCCCGATGCCTCTTTTGGTGAAATCCCCCCCTCCCCAGAGACAAAACTTACCTGTTTGTTCCCCGACGCGCTGGAAGCAAATGGCTTCCTGCGCGTTGGGAAACAAAGGGAAACCTCCAATGACGTCAGCGCGCCTCGTGCCTTCCCCGGTGGAATCGCTACGATCGGCGTCCCACGGGGGGAGCGCCAGCGCTTCCCCCGTGGGTGGGTGCCCTGACGGCCGGGAGCCGTCATGAGCACACGCCCACTGTGTGTCATGACGGCTCCCGGCCGTCATGAGCACAGAAGGGGTTAAAACAGAGCCCCATAGCAAGTGATGTTACAAAAAATTTATTTATTTTGACTTTTAAAAAATATATATAAATGTATTTTATCATTAAAAAAGGATACATCAATTCAAACCAAATATGTTATGATAAAATATTTTCAAAAATCCTTGTTTAATTCAAAAATACATTTAACATTATTGTTTAAAAATAATAAATGTAATTATTCACTTTATACATAATGTTTTGTAATTTTGATACATAATAAGTAAATGCAAACATTTTACTTTAAGTGGAATTTTTAAAAATAAATCTCTAAAAATCTCTAAAAAGTATTTTGATTTAAGATATCTATATTAATTAAATATTTACTCCAAAAAGTAAGATAGTAGTGTAAACACCGTAAACCTACTGCTATTAACTTTTTATATGTAGAGCAGAGTTCTCCAACACTGGGTGGAGAACTCTCTAAGATAAGTATAGGGAATATTTTAAAAGCATATTAAAGTTTTAGAAATAAATACTAGAAATATGTTTATGCTAAATAGTAATGTAAATCATGTTTATATATTTATGTTATTTATGTATTATAAATGTAGAGCAAAATACAAAACTCTATAACACAATTAACAATTTAATTACTTAAAATATATTAAATTAAATAAAAATTATCTTTTTAAAGATTTATAAAACAATCTCACCTAAATTAATACATTTACTTGTTATGTATTCAAATGTCAAAGCGTTATATACATGATTAACTTAGATTAATTCAATTGCTTGAAAAAAAAATCATATTTATTTTTAAATTATGTGTGAGAGTCTCCCTATAAAAGAGATAGGAGAGGTGGAGATTTGCACTCGTTGGTTTGTGAATTGCATTTTGTAGTAAGTAAGTAGTACTACCATAGTACTACTTTACGTACTACTTACGTATTACAAAATGCATTTGTGAATCAGGCCCCACAAATGTAAATATCTACCTCCACCTCTCCTATCTTTTCTATGGGACAGCCTCACATGTGTGTTTACTTCTTTGTACTAAATGTGGGAGAGACGGGCGTATGGCTGGAAAAAGGTGCATACTTACTACAAAATGGGAGGGGTTTAGGGAGGAGTAAGGCAGAAGGGGTTTAGGGACGGTTAGTGAGGCGTTGAGGGAGAAGTGTTCATACACCACAAAAGAGTGAGCCCATTGCCATGCACAAACAGAGGGGCATATCTACAAGGCCCGGCGTTAAAATTATCGCCGCTTTAGCGTCCGTTTTCGGGCGAAAAGCGGCGATAATTTTATCGCCCTATCAGCATGAACACGCTAACGCGTGAATCCATGCCTTAGCGCCCATTTTCTTTGCGCCTCGCATCGCTAATGAGATGCGAGGTAGGCGTTCCCGACTGAAATGCAGCGAAAATGATCGCTAACACAGCTTCTCCCTATCAACAAGGGAATCGATAACCCGCCTAGCGACATGAAAGTAGCGCTAACCGGGTTTATCGCCAGTTCCTAACACCTGCTAAATTCCAGACTTACCTATATGTATCATGGGAGGTGGATTGTAAAGCTAAGTCCACATCTCCCTATCAACAATGATTTCCCTATCGCTGTTCTTTATCGCTGGAAATCAAGCGATATTCCCGTTTATCGCCGGGATTCCTATTGCCTCGGCGATGCGCGTTGTTAATAGCGCGCTAACCGGGCGATAGAATCCGGCGATAGACGGCGATATCAATGTTCACGCTATACGCGGCCAGCGATAATTATCGCTGCCGCTTGTAGATATGCCCCTCTATTTCTAAAGTTACTACAACCAAAAAGGACCAAAACAGTAGTAAATGTACTCCATCTCAGAGCTGGCCAAGTCCAACTAACCACCGGTACCACAACAACATCTCATAGAAAATAGTGAAGGGATTTAAAACAAAATCAAAGTTTAAGGGCATTGTGATGTAAACCAGACATTTTATGATAATAAGTCTGCAAATGGCCAACCACTGTTACGGAAACCTCCTCTCACATAAAATAATGGAGGCAGGGACTTAACCCCTTCGCTGCTAGGCCTTTTCCCCCCCTGTGCTAAGCCTTTTTTTGGCTATTTGGCGTAGTTCGCACTTAGGCCCGTGTAACGTTTTGACCACAAAAGGTATCCATGCCAAATTTACGTCCATTTCTTCCAACATCATGGGGATTCTAAAGGTACCCAGGGTTTGTGGATTCCCCTGGAGGGGACCCAGAAATTAGCCAAAATACAGCTAAATTTTGGTTTTTTGGGGAAAAATGGGAAAAATGTGCTGCAAATGAAAGCATCTGGGTTTTTCCATGCAAATGGTATCAAAAAGGGTTTGTGGGGCTGAAATCACAATTTTCCCAGCTTTTAGGGAATGACAGACTTTTGTCAGAAAACCAACATTTTTACACAGTTTTGGCATTTTTCTGGGACATAGCCTATTTTTGCTATTTTTTGTGCTTTCAACCTCCTTCCAGTTAATGGTAGAAATGGGTATGAAAGCAATAATGGATCCTGGAAAGCTATACATTTTAGTAAAGGAGACAAAATTCTGAATTCAGCAAGTGGTCATTTGTGTAGATCCTGCAAGGTTTCTTTATAGAAACTAACAGTTAAATATAGGAAAAATTGAAAATTAGTTGAAAAAAACAGCCTTTTGTGTCAACGTTTTCACCTGTAACTTCTTCTAATTATGACAGCTCTTTGAAAGCAATATACCGTTACATCCGCAGGACCTTACTGGTTGTGGGGATATATAGGACTTAGTAGGTTCACCAAGAACCCGACAGAACCCAGAGCCAAAAACTGAGCAGCGACTTGCAATGGTTTTTTATTCTGTAGCGGGTATATAGCAATTATTCTGGGAAAATGTATACATGGAAAAATCGGTATGAAAGACACCTATGTATTTCTGAAATGGGAACAAAATATAGAGTTTAGAAACAGTAGATATTTGCACATTTCCGAAATTGGGAACACTCATACTAGCATGAGAATTATCGGTCATTTTTCAAAATGACTTCTGTTTTACACATTGTCTTTCATTTGGAAGGCAGATATGCATTGAAAGTCAATAGGTAATAACAGTTGCTTTACAAATCTGAATTACCCTAAGTCTCCCGATAAAAATGGTACCTCACTTGCGTGGGTAGGCCTAGTGCCCGCGACAGGAAACGGCGCAAAACGCAACGTGCACACAACACAATTTCACAGTGAAAAATGACCCTTTTTTGGCAAAGTGCCTAGCTATAGTTTTTGAACCCTAGCTCTGCCGGCACCTAGGGAAACCTAGCAAACCTATACATTTTTGAAAACTAGACACCCAGGGGAATACAGGATGGGGTGACTTGACTGCCTCTCACCAGGTTCTGTTACCCAGAATCCCTTGCAAACCTAAACAATTGTCAAAATAAACACATTTACCTCACATTTCTGTGGTGGGAAGTTCTGGAATCTGCGTGGATCCACAAATTTCCACCCACCCCGCGTTCCCCAAAGTCTTCCGAGAAAAATGGTACCTCACTTGTGTGGGTAGGCCTAGTGCCCGCAACAGGAAACGGCACAAAACGCAACGTGGACACACCACAATTTCACAGTGAAAAATGACCCTTTTTGGCAAAGTGCCTGGCTGTAGTTTTTGAACCCTAGCTCTGCCGGCACCTAGGGAAACCTAGGAAGCCTATACATTTTTGAAAACTAGACACCCAGGGGAATCCAGGATGGGGTGACTTGACTGCCTCTCACCAGGTTCTGTTACCCAGAATCCCTTGCAAACCTAAACAATTGTATAAAAAAAACACATTTTCCTCACATTTCTGTGGTGGAAAGTTCTGGAATCTGCGTGGATCCACAAATTTCCACCCACCCCGCGTTCCCCAAAGTCTTCCGAGAAAAATGGTACCTCACTTGTGTGGGTAGGCCCAAGTACACGCGACAGGCAAGGGCCCAAAACGCATGTGAGACGACATCACAATTGCCTATCTGCAAAACGACCTGGTTTCGCAAAGTGTCTACCTGGGTTTTTGAACCCGTAGCTCTGGCGGCCATCCAGGGAAACCTACCAAACCCACACATTTCTGAAAACTAGACACCCGGGGGATTCCAGGGAGGTATGGCTTGCGTCGATCCCCCAACGTTTCCTTACCCAGAATCCCCTGCAAACCTCACTTTTAGCTGATAAAAATCACTTTTTTCACACATTTTTGTGTGGGAAAGTTGTGGCATCACCGGGCTGACACAAATTTTCTACCACCCAGTGTTCCCCCGGGTCTCCCGATAAAAATGGCACCTCACTCGTGTGGGAGGCCCAAGTACCCGCGACAGGCAAGGGCCCAAAACGTATTGAGGCGACATCAAAATTGCCTATCACAAAACAACCTGGTTTTGCAAGGGGGGTCACCTGGGTTTTCGGCCCCGTGCTCGGCGGCCATCTTGGGAAACCTACCAAACCCACACATTTCTGCAAACTAGACACCCGGGGGATTCCAGGGAGGTATTGCTTGCATGGATCCCCCAATGTTTCCTTACCCAGAATCCCCTGCAAACATCAATTTTAGCTGAAAAAATAACTTTTTTTCACACATTTTTGTGTGGGAAAGTTGTGACATCACCGGGCTGACACAAATTTCCTACCACCCAGCATTCCCCCAGGTCTCCCGATAAAATTGGTGCCTCACTTGTGTGGGAGGCCCAAGTACCCGCGACAGGCAATGGCCCAAAACGTATTGAGGCGACATCAAAATTGACTAGCACAAAACAACATGGTTTCGCAAGGGGGGTCACCAGGGTTTTTGACCCCGTGCTCGGCGGCCATCTAGGGAAACCTACCAAACCCACACATTTCTGAAAACTAGACACCCGGGGGATTCCAGGGAGGTATGGCTTGCGTGGATCCCCCAACGTTTCTTTACCCAGAATCCCCTGCAAACCTCAATTTTAGCTGAAAAAATCACTTTTTCACACATTTTTGTGTGGGAAAGTTGTGGCATCACTGGGCTGACACAAATTTCCTACCACCCAGCATTCCCCAGGTCTCCCGATAAAAATGGTGCCTCACTCGTGTGGGAGGCCCAATGTACCCGCGACAGGCAAGGGCCCAAAACGTTTTGTGATAGCGTCAATATTGCCTGTTGCCTCAACTACCTGGTTTTGCAAGGGTCACCTGTTTTGGCCCTGCTCGGCGGCCATCTGGGAACCTACACAAGCTGAGCACCATTTCTGAAAACTAGACACCCGGGTGATTCAGGGAGGTATGGCTCAGCCGTGGATCCCACAACGTTTCCTACACAGAATCTCTGACAAACGTCAATTTTCAGCTGAAAATTAGTTTTGCAGGCATTCTTGAGTGACAGTTGGGGATCACGGCCATACTCCTAGAATCCCCGGAGTCTAGTTTTCAGAAATGGTGGGTTTGGTAGGTTTCCTTGATGGCCGCCCGAGCACGAGGCCAAAACAAGAGTGACCCCCTTGCAAAACCAGGTCGTTTTGAGATAGGCAATTTTGATGTCGCCTACTACGTTTTGGGCCCTTGCCTGTCGCGGGTACTTGGGCACTCCCACACGAGTGAGGCACCATTTTATCGGGAGACCTGGGACCGCTGGGTGGTAGGAGATTTGTGTCATCCGGTGATGCCACAACTTTCCCACACAAAATGTGCAAAAAGTGATTTTTCAGCTAAATTTGAGGTTTGCAGGGGATTCTGGGTAGGAATCGTTGGGGGATCACGCAGCCATACCTCCCTGGAATCCCCGGGTGTCTAGTTTTCATAAATGTGTGGGATTGGTAGGTTTCCCTAGATGGCCGCCGAGCACGAGGCCAAAACAAAGGTGACCCCCTTGCAAAACCAGGTCGTTTTGAGATAGGCAATTTTGATGTCGCCTCACTACGTTTTGGGCCCTTGCCTGTCACGGTACTTGGGCCTCCCACACGAGTGAGGCACCATTTTATCGGGAGATCCTGGGGACTGCTGGGTGGTAGGAAATTTGTGTCAGCCGGTGATGTCACAACTTCCCACACAAATGTGCAAAAAAGTGATTTTTTCAGCTAAATTTGAGGTTTGCAGGGATTCTGGGAAGAAATGTTGGGGGATCCACGCAAGCCATACCTCCTGGAATACCCTGGGTGTCTAGTTTTCAGAAATGTGTGGGTTTGGTAGGTTTCCTTGATGGCCGCCGAGCACTGGGACCAAAACAAGGTGACCCCTTGCAAAACCAAGTCGTTTTGAGATAGGTAATTTTGATGCTCACTACGCCTGGGGCCCTTGCCTGTCGCGGGTACTTGGCCTCCCACGCAGTGAGACACCATTTGTATCGGGTGTCCCTGGGGAACGCTGGGTGGTAGGAAATTTGTGTCAGTCCGGTGATGTCACAACTTTCCCACACAAAAATGTGCAAAAAAGTGATATTTTCAGCTAAATTTGAGGTTTGCAGGGGATTCTGGGTTAGGAAACGTTGGGGGATCCACGCAAGACATACCTCCCTGGTATCCCCCGGGTGTCTAGTTTTCAGAAATGTGTGGGTTAGGTAGGTTTCCCTAGCTGGCCGCCGAGCACAGGGCCAAAAACCCAGGTGACCCCCCTGGCAAAACCAGGTTGTTTTGTGATAGGCAATTTTGATGTCGCCTCACTACATTTTGGGCCCTTGCCTGTCGCGGGAACTTGGGCCTCCCACGTGAGTGAGGTACCATTTCTGTTGGAATACTTGGAGAAAGGCGGGGGATAGGAAAGTTGTTGTTTCTTTCTGCAGCGTGAACATTTTGGCACAATAATGCAAGGAAAATGTGACAGACATTTTGAGGTTTGCAGGACATTGTGGGTAAGATAACGTGTTGGTATCCACAAGAGAGACATCACCATGTACTCCCATGGGTGTTTAGTTTACGACAATATCTACAGTTGGTAGGTTATTCTTAGATGGAATGTACACCTTGGCAGAGAGACTAAAAAGACAAAGATTCCTGCACAGCCATCTATTCCTCAAGCACACACACATACTGGTTGGATTTGGCACGAGGGCGAGTGATGGTACAGTATATAAAATGTTATTAACAAGAGATTTCACAAAAATGAAATGCACTGTCAATAATTAAACGGACAAAAAACTGAACCAGTGACTCACAACTCGTGAGCTGTAAAGCCACGGCAAGGCACCAACCGCTTTACAGGCCATTCACACACCTTTCATACGTGATACACACAAGACCATTCACACCACCAGGCACGAAACCAACACATTACAACACTCACAAAAAGGGACAAGGTACACCCTGCTTGAGAAAGACAGAAAAGACAAATATTTCTGCACAACCACCTATTCTTCAAGCACACAGACATACTGGTTGGATTTGGCACGAGGGTGAGTGATGGTTCAGTATATACAGTTGTATTAACCAGAGATTTCACAAAAATGAAAGGCACTGTTAATAATTGAAAGGACGAGAAACTGAACCATTGACTCACAGCTCGTGAGCTGTAAAGCCACGACAAGGCACTGACCGCTTTACAGGCCATTCATACACCTTTCATACGTGTGACACATACAAAACCATTCACACCGCCAGCCGCGGGCCCAGCACATTACAACACTCACACCAGCAGACAGCGCCATTCAAGGGCCCATCACTTTCACACGCCCACATTCCTGACACAGCAACCACACCAGCTCACAGATTACGCGGAGTGGCGTTTAGCTAGCAGTGTGTGTAGTGACCAGCAGCAAGTCACTACTCACACACCACCAGCCAAGCGCCCGTCCACGCACACCGCCAGCGAAGCGCCCGTCCACGCACACCGCCAGCCAAGCGCCAATCCATGCACACTGTCAGCCAAACGCCAATCCACGCACACCGCCAGCCAAGCGCCAGTCCACTCACCGCCAGATAAGCACCAGTCCACGCACACTGCCAGCCAAGCGCCAATCCACACACACCGCCAGCCAAGCGCCAATTCAAACACACCGCCAACCAAGCGCCAGTCCACGCACACCGCCAGCCAAGCGCCAGTCCACGCACACCGTCATAAATCTTTTTAAACAAGAAAGAAAACACAAACAAATTGCAACTAAATACAAAAACTATAACTACAAAAACAACAGCAGTAACTGAAGACATCAGTCTATTGCCAAACGTTAAACTGAACTATATAAAACCATTCAGACCAGGCAGTACACTATTAGACTCATGGTTGCTCCCAAAAACTCTTTTGTGTGTGATACAATCTGAAACATGTGGGCACACACAGCCCAGGATTAGAAGGACAATCGGCACAGTGCATACGACTCTCCTTCCGCACACCTCTTCGCAAGCAGACTCTACATCTCTTACAGGGATTGTTTTTTTGGGGCGTGGGAGGAATTAAATCAGGAAAGTGGCGATCTTTCAATCTAGCCACATCCTCCACCACTCCAACTCTAGGAACACTTGCCTGTTCCACAACAACAAGGCTGCCTATCACAGACTCCTGAAACTGAACAAAAGTCAACTTTGACGCAGGAGAACACTCCTTGAACACAACAAAAGCATTGAAAGTTGCTAAATTGAAGAGATGGATGGCCAACTTCTTATACCAAATGTAAGCCTTACGAATAGCAGTGTAAGGTTCCAACCTCTGATCTACTCTATCAACACCACCCATGTGCTTATTGTAGTCTAAAATGCACACAGGTTTGCGCACTTCAGCAATCTGACCCCAAACAGCCACAGCTGAAGTACTCTCATCATGGATGGTAGTCAGCATGTACACATCCCTCCTGTCCACAAATTTCACAGCTAGTAGTTCATCACTACGCAAGGAACTGCACTGTCCCCTCTGAAGTTTTTGCAAATAAGCTCTTTTGGATAACCTTTACGGTTAGAGCGGATTGTGCCACAAGCAAAAGTGTCCACTTTGAACAATTCCTTAAACAATTGCACAGCAGTGTAGAAGTTATCAAGGTACAAATGGTGGCCTCTGTTAAACAGTCCTCTAGCAAGATCCCACACAATTTTCTCTGAAACTCCAAAAGTGGACGGACAACCAGAGGGGTCAATAGTGGAATCCCTACCAGTGTACACACGGAAATTAAAAACATATCCTGTCCTACTCTCAGACAACATATACAGCTTAATTCCATAACGTGCCCTCTTGCTAGGAATGTACTGCCTAAAAACCAAACGGCCCTTGAACAGGACCAAAGACTTATCAATAGATATTTCTTTCCCTGGAGTATAGATCTCTGAAAATCGATCTACAAAGTGATCAAGAACAGGCCGAATCTTAAAAAGACGGTCACAGTCAGGGTGATCTCGTGGCAACGCCAAAGCATTATCAACAAAATGCAGCATCCGAAGCAAAAGTAAATACCGATCACGAGTCATAATTGCAGGAAATATGGCCGTTGCCATCAAGGGACTGGTAGACCAATATGAAGCCATGGACGGCTTCCTTATCAAACCCATCAATAAAGTCAAACCCAAAAACTTCTTCATCTCTTCCAGATTTGTGGGAGTCCACCGGGTAGCTCTAGAGTGGGGCCTAAGTCTGGCACTGTTGTCCCTCAAAAACTGTTCAGCATACAAATTAGTCTGCTCAACAATCTCACCCAAAAATACATCATCCATAAACAACTGAAAAAACTATATAGGCAAAAATTGTTCACAATCCACTCTACACCCTGCATCACCACTAAAGGCAGGCAACACCGGCTGCACCATGTTTGGATCAACCCAGAGTCCAGCACTTCCAGTAGGAAGCCTAGCAGCCTCAGGCTGCAATCCAGATGCCTCTTGCACCATCGACACAGCAGTGTCCTCCTCTAAAACAGGCACTTCATCCGCACTGAGAGTAGCTTCATCCACACCGAGAGTAGCTTCATCCGCACTGAGAGTACCTTCATCATCCGATGATTCCATTTGGAGAGAAAACTCACTGCCTGAATCTTCTCCTCCCTCCTCTCCCTCAGACGCACTGTCAGTCTCATAATCCTGCTCAGAGGAAGATTCAAGAAGCATACCAACCACCTGCTGAGCAGTCATTCTATGGCTAGCCATAATGCTTACTAATAAAGGTAACTTGTCAAACAAGTCAACAACAACAAACCCTTTGTAAAAGAAGAAATAAACAAAATGTAGCTTTATCACAAAGACCTATATACTCCAACACTATACCACTCACTTGACAGAAGCAGCTAGACTCACCACCACCTACTCTGCACAGACACAGTAAGGATCAACAATATCCCACTAAAAAGAAAAAGAAATAAAAATTACACATAAGACAATGCAAAACACATCGCAAAGAATTTCATGCTCTGAACACTAACAAATATGCTGCCATTATGACACCACTTACAAAAAAATTCATTCATGCATGACAATAATACTCATTTGGAGCAAACACAACAAAAACGTTTTTCTTACCAAATAAATGCAATTACGCAAAACTTCAGAACAACCACTGCCGAAACCGCAAACAGGAATCAAAAGCTTTACACTAGAATAAAAAGGAGAAAATAAACCATTACAATCACATATTCAAATAATGCACCAGTCCACACACAATCCACCAGCTAAGCTAAGGGGTAGGTGGGCCTAAGAGTATAAATAAAATATTCACCCCTGTAAAAGGGGAGCAACCCTTGCCCTTGAGGCCACTCCCAATTCAAAAATTAAAAACCCCTGTTATCTAGTGGCTTCTGCCCCCCCTTGGGGGCAGACGGGCCTAAAAAACATACTGCTGATCTGCCACCCAAAGAGGACAGAAATGGCCACAATCATCCTCCCATAAAGGGGAGCGACCCTTGCCCAAAGGGCCACTCCCCACAAACAAATCCCTGGTGGTCTAGTGGGCCCAAACATGACAAGCCCCAGCCCCCAAAGGAGAGCGACCCTTGCCCAAAGGGTCACTCTCCCCCAAAATCCCTGGTGGCCTAGTGGGCCCTAGATTAAAAAAAGGCGAGATCTGCCCCCAATGGGGGCAGACAGCCAAAAACATAGCCCCCGAAGGGAGTGACCCCTGCCCAAGGGGCCACTCCCCACAAAGTATTCCCTGGTGGTCCAGTGGGCCACTTTAAAAAAATGGGAAATCTGCCCCACCCGGGAGGCAGACAAAGCCAAAAACATTGCCCCCATATGGGGCGACCCTTGCCCAAGGGGCCACTCCCCACAAACAAATCCCTGGTGGTCTAGTGGGCCAAACATGGGGAGACACAGCCCCCAAAGAAGAGCGACTCTTGCCCAAGGGGTCACTCTCCCAAAACAATTCCCTGGTGGCCAAGTGGGCCCTAGATAAAAAAAAAAGGCGAGATCTGCCCCCCCATGGGGGCAGACAGCCAAAAACATAGCCCCCGAAGGGGAGTGACCCTTGCCCAAGGGGCCACTCCCCACAAAGTATTCCCTGGTGGTCCAGTGGGCCACATTTAAAAAAAATTGAAATTTGCCCCCCAGAGGGGCAGACAAAGCCAAAAAACATTGCCCCCATAAGGGGAGTGACCCTTGCCCAAGGGGCCACTACCCACAAACAAATCCCTGGTGGTCTAGTGGGCCAAATATGGGGAGAGACAGCCCTCAAGGGAAAGTGAAACTTGCCCAAGGGGTCACTCTCCAAAAAAAAAATCCCTGGTGGCCTAGTGGGCCCTAGATAACAAAAAAAGGCAAGATCTGCCCCCCCCATGGGGGCAGACAGCCATAAACATACCCCCAAAGGGTGTGATCCTTGCCCCAGGGGCCACTTCCCACAAAAAATGGACTTGTGGTCCAGTGGGCCAAATTTTTAAAAAAATATGCATAAATCTGCCCCCCAGGGGGGCAGACAAAGCCAATTATTCATGCCCCCAATAAGGGGAGCGACCCTTGCCTAAGGGGCCGCTGCCCCAAACAGTAAATCAATTGCAGATTTTTAAAAAACAAATCCCTGGCTCTAGTGGGCATTCCTGCTGCACGATCGCACGATCATGCAGCAGGAATGCACAAAAGAAGCATCAGGGGAAAGGAAAACCCTTTCCCCCGATGCCTCTTTTGGTGAAATCCCCCCCTCCCCAGAGACAAAACTTATCTGTTTGTTCCCCGACGCGCTGGAAGCAAATGGCTTCCTGTGCGTCGGGAAACAAAGGGAAACCTCCAATGACGTCACCGCTCCTCCTGCCTTCCCCGGTGGAATCGCTACGATCGGCGTCCCACGGGGGAGCGCCAGCGCTTCCCCCGTGGGTGGGTGCCATGACGGCCGGGAGCCGTCATGAGCACACGCCCACTGTGTGTCATGACGGCTCCCGGCCGTCATGAGCACAGAAGGGGTTAAAACAGAGCCCCATAGCAAATGATGTTACAAAAAATGTATTTATTTTGACTTTTTTTTTAAATATATAAATGTATTTTATCATTAAAAAAGGATACATCAATTCAAAACAAATATGTTATGATAAAATATTTTTAAAAATCCTTGTTTAATTCAAAAATACATTTAACATTATTGTTTAAAAATAATACATGTAATTATTCATTCTATACATAACGTTTTGTAATTTTGATACATAATAAGTAAATGCAAACATTTTACTTTAAGTGGAATTTTTAAAAATAAATCTCTAAAAATCTCTAAAAAGGTATTTTGATTTAAGATATCTATATTAATTAAATATTTACTCCAAAAAGTAAGTTAGTAGTGTAAACACCGTAAACCTACTGCTATTAACTTTTACATGTAGGCAGAGTTCTCCAACACTGGGTGGAGAACTCTCTAAGATTAAGTATAGGGAATATTTTAAAAGCATATTAAAGTTTTAGAAATAAATACTAGAAATATGTTTATGCTAAATAGTAATGTAAAACATGTTTATATATTTATGTTATTTATGTATTATAAATGTAGAGCAAAATACAAAACTCTAGAACACAATTAACAATTTAATTACTTAAAATATATTAAATTAAATAAAAATTATCTTTTTAAAGATTTATAAAACAATCTCACCTAAATTAATACGTTTACTTGTTATGTATTCAAATGTCAAAGCATTATATACATGATTAACTTAGATTAATTTAATTGCTTGGAAAAAAAAATCACATTTATTTTTAAATTATGTGTGAGAGTCTCCCTATAAAAGAGATAGGAGAGGTGGAGATTTGCACTCGTTGGTTTGTGAATTGCATTTTGTAGTAAGTAAGTAGTACTACCATAGTACTACTTTACGTACTACTTTACGTATTACAAAATGCATTTGTGAATCAGGCCCCACAAATGTAAATATCTACCTCCACCTCTACTATCTTTTCTATGGGACAGCCTCACATGTGTGTTTACTTCTTTGTACTAAATGTGGGAGAGACAGGCGTATGGCTGGAAAAAGGTGCATACTTACTACAAAATGGGAGGGGTTTAGGGAGGAGTAAGGCAGAAGGGGTTTAGGGACGGTTAGTGAGGCGTTGAGGGAGAAGTGTTCATACACCACAAAAGAGTGAACCCATTGCCATGCACAAACTCTATTTCTAAAGTTACTACAACCAAAAAGGACCAAAACAGTAGTAAATGTACTCCATCTCAGAGCTGGCCAAGTCCAACTAACCACCGGTACCACAACAACATCTCATAGAAAATAGTGAAGAAAGGGATTTAAAACAAAATCAAAGTTTAAGTGCATTGTGATGTAAACCAGACATTTTATGATAATAAGTCTGCACAGAAAATGATGTGTTTGCTTTGGTCTTTTTGTTAGCCTACACTAGTGTATTTGCCCTCAATAGATTCTCATTAAACATGTTTGTCACTGTTATCACAAAACAATACGAACCGATTTTGAGAAACAGAAATGCATGGCCATCTATTTCCTACAATGTTTAAGGCATCAGAAGAGCAATCACTTCCTCTTCCCCCATGGATATTTCTGGAAGTGGCATCACATGGCCTCTGATTCAAGTGAAATCACAGGAAGTTCCTGTGATCATGAAGCTCAATGACAACAAATGAGAGTCACATCACTGAAATAATAACTAAAACAGAAGGCAAGATTTATAAAAACAATAACAAATATTACGTTAGGAGAAAAAATATTTTAGTTGCCAAGAATATAGTTGCCCATGATAAAACAGAGAAGCATTCATGCTAATCCAGGGCTTCAGCCATGGTATGTGAGCTGTGCAGCCAGCACAGATCTAAGTGCAGCCAGTGAAAGTCATTCTATGCTCAAGTACAATGTCCAATGTCCAATAACAGCCTCAAATGAACAGGCACCATGTGAGCTGAAGCAGTCACAAACACTCAACCTCAACTCCAAATTCCAAGGCACAACATAGCTTATAAAATCCAGGGAAAGTCCCAAATACCCCCACACTGTCCTGAATGTCCATGCAGATCACCAAACTAGAGCAAATGCTTACTTTATGTACCTTTTGCTGTCCCAACAACCTCAGGATCAGAGGAAGCAATGGTGGCAGCAGGAGTTGCAATTGGTGAGCCAAAGGTTGCAACTATCTTTCATTGTGAACCCTAACTGTTGTCCCTAATTCACTGTCCTAAATGTATATTTTGCTAACACTAAAAGCAATAAATGTAGTACCAGGTTCTGGAAAAACAACAAACAGAAGACCCCTGAATTACTTTGCATTCTGCTCACCCTCTGTGATTTCATATCACACATTTTAGGCACAAAGGGCAATATTTAGAGTTTGGCGGATGGGATACTCCATCAAAACCTGGTGAATAGCCCATCTGCTGTATTACAAGTGCCATTGGCTAAAATGCACTTTTAATATAATGGATGGAATATCTGCCATATTTGTGATGGAGCATTACATCCACCAAATTCTAAATATGGCTTAAATTGCATGAATCGAATTCTGTTAGTGAATTCATAACAACATTTCAAGTGGAGGAGAGTATCGGGTTTGACTTTTCCCTTTGCATACTTCTGAAAAGTGTAGTAATGTGTTTCGAAATGAATGGCAATGGCAGATGATTTTATGTCCTTTGTAAAGTTCACCAAACATCATTACCTCTACATCCCTCTTCCTCGCCCTTGGTACCTAATGAGGAATGTAACTATTTCTAAGGAAAGGAAAGAAAACAAGAAATGCTAACCATAACTCCAACCAACCTCAGCTGGGTACTATAAATTGGTTAGCATCCCCCAGCAGTTCCTGTTTTGTTTCCTGTCAGGATGCAGGACGAGGATCATGGATGCAGAAGTACTAGGTGAGCAACAACTTCCAACGATTTAGAAAATGTTTCCCTCCCTGCTGGGATTAGGGATGTCTTCTGTGCCTACATGGGAGCTGTAGGCTGTGGGGAGTGGTGAAATGGATCCACAAAGCCATAACAGTAAGGTTATGCCTCAGAATTGTTAGACCATCTTACCATTGGGAAGTCGTGACTTGCATCTTTCTGTATAAGGCACTGAAAGTTTGGATATTCATTATGGAGTAGGTCTTTTGTTAGCAAGCTTAGAGAGTAAATCTGCCATGGAGTGCTTGATTTTAGCCCTGTACATTATTTAGCGCATTAACCTAGTGTTCCAGGTAAGGCGTGATCTTCTCTTCAATTTATGCTAGTTCAAGTAATGATTTGCAAGGGACTTTAAGTTCCTTAGATAATGAGGTAAGACTTTTGTGGGGAGCTGTGTGTGTTTTGATCACGGCTTGTGTGATGGGGAAACACTTGATAAAAGGAGACCGTTCTCCATCTCCATCTCCATCCGCTACAAGTTGCTCTTGTGTCACCACAAGCTAAGAGGAGCATGGGAGCAAGCAAGGAAGAGGATCAAGAAACAAACTTTTGAGACTTTGTCGTCTTTAAAGAAACAAATGTTTTTAAAAGCATTTAAGAACAGAAGTCTATGTATTCTTACTATCAGCATCAGATTTGTCGAATTAAACTTTGTCTTCTCCACCACAGCAAATGGGAAAGCATTTCGCAAAAAGATTTATTACCTGATTTGCTGAACCATGTAAAGGAAAATATGGGTTTGCCTGCAGAAGAGATTGCTAGTTTTTCCAAAAGCACTTTTTTGCCATTGTTAAAGACCTCAGAGTGTAGGCTTGCCAATCCACTAGTATGTGATGGATATGGTACTGAATGAATGGAACGTTTGGGACCACAGTGTCATAAGGTGTATGGTAAAGCTTTATCCATTGGAATCTACGGAAAAGACACAGCCCAGCACTATCCACGTAGATTCAGTGGTGGCAAGCCTAGTGGGTAGATCTTCTATGTCATAAGAAAACATCCTCAAGGATTTGAAGGACAATGAGGTGGATGCTGCCCTCTGGAAGTTCTATTCAGGCTCACATTTAACGATGCACACTTGGGTTTATGGGAATTAGACACCACAATCTCTGCTAACTGACTTCAATAAACTCTTCGAGGCTGTTCAGGAACGGCAGGAGTGTATCAGTCTGTTACAGAGCATGGAGAAGCAAGTAGAGTTAGATATTACCTTTCATTCAGTTACAGTGCCAGCTCTATCATGTGGAACATCAATAGCAGCAAAACAGAATCTGTTTCTGAAGGACTAGAATACTGGTTCAGCACAGAAAACTGCAGCTTAAAGGATTCCTTTTTGAAGGGACTAGGTTATTAAGAGAAGAACTGAAGATTAAGCTGGATAACACTTTTACTCATTCTGAATGTTGCTCTTCTACACCTCCTTTAGGTCTTCTGTTGGTGTTGAAATATTTCCAGTCCTTTCCTCTTCAGCATCTAGAGGCAGTTGATTTTAAGCTTATATCTTATAAAATATGTTTGCTTCGGCAATCAGTTGATCACGAAGTTTGGGTGAACTTTCTGCTCTCCTTTGTCATCTTCCTTTTTTAAAGTTCCTGGATGAAGCTGTAATTTTGAGGGCTGACTTTCTTTTCATCCAAAAATTATTTCTAAATTTCACTCCTCTCGGGTGCGGCTTAGCCGAGCTGCAAGATGGCCGCTTGCTAAGTGGGCTCTGCCGGCCGGACCACTAATCCGTCATTAATCCTAGCTATTGGGTGAATCTAACAGACGAAACTGCGATATCCTGACTGCGGACACCGCCCTGCTGCACAAGGTGTAATCAGGAAGCTGTCGGTGGCTCTACAACGCCGCTGCGGACGGCGGATTGAATCTGGCCCGGCCGGAGCCTGCATGGAGGCCTAAGATGCGGGAAACAGAGAGGCAAATCGGACAGCCAAATCCTGCTTCTCTGGGGTGGTGTCTCCGTGTCGGACCTATGGAGAGCGCTGAGGCAGCGACAATGGCTGTGGGCGGAATCCGTGGACGGTGATCTTCCCCCCCTCCCCAGACTGTGATTACAGTGCAGCCTGCTAGCGAGGGGGACGTTATACTAAGCTCCAACGCAGCGATAAACCAACGAGCGCCACGGCCATTGACTCACATTGTCCTGAAGCGGGGGTACATATCCGCGAAGTGAATCTGCGGCAGTGAATGCACTGCGGTGCAACCCGCATTATGAAGTGCGTGGAGAGGGCCGGGGACTACGATGGAAATCAAGAGTGCACCATCTTGGTAAAGTACCCTGCGCAGCCAGTAAAGCGGGAGCGAGGTGGGGGTGCGGAGGCCAGAAGTGGATCCCTGTACTGAGTCGAAGGTTACCGAGCGCTGGCCCGGACTGATGTCTGTAAGGCCCCGGAACATGGCAGACTCGACCAGCGGCACACAGGCTACTCTGGAGGGCAGCATTCATGGTTGCTAATTAATTGGAGCCGTCTGTGAGGTATGATAAGGGGACAACAGACACTGATATAACACCGTAGTTAAGGAAGGCGACCTGCGGGTGAACACATAGCTGGGATATCAAGCCCGGGGGCAATATGATCCACGCGAGAGCCATCCAACCCGCAATTGCTGGCGACTGCGTGAGCACAACCCTCCTCGCAAACTACAATATCCCCTCTTGATGGGGAGGGGTGTCGCCCATAAGAAACCTCACAAGGGGGACCGAGAAACAGTGGGGCAACACTCGCAAGGTAAGACAGGGCAAGGCAGACACGCAGAAACGAAGCACTAGCTGAAATACGTGAAGCCTGGTCCGATCATACTCTGAGCTATAACAGTACAACCTGGCTCTGTTTGTCCTGTGGAAGTCATACTTATTCAAACACGCTGAGATATCTAATAGAGAATCTGGTGGAACCCTGCATATAATTGGCAAAATGGGGAAGAACGATGCCAAGCAAACGAAACTACCATTTGAGAATAAAAGACTCACCCGCACACCTGAGACAAGTACCGAGCTGGACGCGGACACAAGCCCTAGCGAAGAGCCAGTGAGACAAGATGAAGACTTACGCAACATACTGCTAGATGTAAAAACCAGCCTCAAGGCGATCGATACAAAGCTGGACAAGCTAACCACGCAACTCGACCAAGTTCGTAAGCATGTGGATTCGCATGAAACCTAACTATAAAACAGTATGTCAGATGCACACAACTACCAGGTCGAATCCAAGGAACATTTATTGCAAATGGAAAAGGTATTACAAATAATCAAAGCCAAAACTGAAGATTTGGAGGCCCGCTCCAGAAGAAATAACATCTACATCACAGTCATACCGGAGTCTACAACTATCCCCAAAATGGAGCCTTATGTGGAAGGGCTGCTCAGAGAACTGTTTGGCCCTGATCTCTCCGGGATGTTTATCGTTGAGAGAGCTCATCGATCACTGGCCTCCAAGCCACCAGTTGGTGCCGCTCCCAAACCAATTCTGGCCAAGATCCTAAACTACAGAGACAGAGACACAATATTGCATCTGGCCAGGGAAAAAGGCAACATCACACACCAAGGGAACAATATATCCTTTTACCCACATTTCACTCCCTCAGTCCGGGCAGCTCGCCTTGAATTCATGCCAGCTAAACGCCTGCTGCAGCAGGCGGGGGCTGCCTATGCACTACTTTATCCTGCAAAGCTGAAGATAACACATGAGGGGTCAGCGCACTTCTTCACAGACGCCAAGTCGGCTCTCGAATTCGCAATGCACATTGGCAAGCAGAAAGGTTCTCCAACCCACGCACGATGAGAGGCAAGCAAAGCTGCACTGAGGGACAACGACTAAGTATCGGCTGGCGGACTGCACCAGATAAGACTTCCCTAATTTGGCTCTCTGGAAGGGGGGGTGGGGGTTGTGAACTGGACACGAGGAATCTAACAGAGCCAACTCCCTAGCACACCTGAACGTTCACACAGTACATTAAAACCCCATAGCTAATATCCCAAAGTTCGGCCACCTGGCGGGGTAGTTAGCCGTTGTCCTTATGCCCCCGGGAGAGCTCCCATTATGTTCTTCAATTTTTGGTAAGGTAAACAGTTATATGGGTGTGGGGGGGGCTTAAATTCACAACCTGTTTGGGGGTTGGTGTGGGTGGCGGGGTGGGTCGGGGAATTGTTTTAGTTGTTTGGAAGCGGATGAAGACAAACACAATTGTCATTGACACACAGACGACTGTCAAGACATGCGTTGCACAGATTAGAAGCATCATAATCATCAGGCACAACCACATACGGTCAATAGCTTACCGAGCAGGATGGAGATGCCAAAAGCTTTTCAGGACATGCGGCTAGGAAATAACCCTGTAGTTTCTCAGAAGGGAGGACAGCGTATACGTTCTTAACCTGGAACATTCGGGGTTTAAATGATTACAGGAAGGCCCGACTCATCCAAGCTTATCTTGCTCGACATAGCATAGACATATGTTTCCACCAAGAAAAGCACCCAAACAATACGGACTCGAATAAACTGCGCTACAAGCGATGGGGAGAGGTTTATTCTGCCATATACTCAAATTACGCTAGAGGGGTGGCAATATTAATACGTAGAGGAATCAAATGGTCAACACACCAGACACAGATAGACCCAGAGGGGAGCTATATCATGTTACAGGGCACTCTTGGGGGCATCAAAGTAACCATGGTTGTGATTTATGGGCCTAATACAGACTCCCCAGACTTCTTTAATGATGTATGGGCAACAACCGCCATTTTGGGAGGAGACATCGTTTTATGGGGAGGCGACTTCAACATCATATTGAATGACCTAGTTGACAGAGTGGGAGCATCCCGGAGTCTACACCCAAAAGCCAGCAGAACTCTAAATTCGATTATTGCAGACAATCACCTCGTGGATATCTGGCGACAGCGCAATGTTGGATTGCGGGAGGGCACGTGTATATCTGCACAACATAAGGCGTGGTCCAGATTAGATTACTGACTCGTCTCGGGGGATATAGCAACATGGACAGAAGACATTGCGCATTTACCCAGAACTTTCTCAGATCACGCTCCCTGTCTCTTAAAGGTAAAGATCCCAACATTACCCAGCCGCAAATTCATCTGGAGACTACCCCCCCATGCTTTATTAGATGCGGCATTTAAGGAGGAAATACGAGCCAACATAATAGAATACTTTACAATAAATCAGGGCTCAGTATCCTCATTTTCTACTGTTTGGGAGGCATTTAAGGTAGTTATCAAAGTGAAATGTATTGTCAGACAAGCAGGAGTCCTAAAATCTATCAGACAGACAATTAGGACATTAGAATCTGACATACG
Organism: Calotriton arnoldi; assembly: GCA_963921515.1. Classification (NCBI taxonomy): domain Eukaryota; kingdom Metazoa; phylum Chordata; class Amphibia; order Caudata; family Salamandridae; genus Calotriton; species Calotriton arnoldi. The sequence goes on from CAWUFW010014953.1 coordinate 26,210, forward strand.
CAACTGCGAACTTAAATATTTCGAAACGCATGACTTAGCCCTTCTTGCGCTTATCAGGGAAAAAATATCGGAATTCGAAAATGAAGCCAACAGGGAAGTAAAATTCATGGGAAAATATGCGTCTACTAGAAGGTACGGAGAGGGGGATCGGCCCGGAAAAACACTTGCCAACATCCTCAAACCTTCACACAGCGCACCGTATATAACCGAGATACTAGACGAGGAAGGCAACACAGTTAGAGATTCTTGAACATGTAACCAAATTCTACGCTTCGTTATATACCTCTAAAGCTGCAGACGTTGAAGACGAGCTAACATCATACTTAGACTCGATTGAATTACGATGGCTCAGTAGGGCACACAGGGAATATTTAGATGGACCGTTCACCACGGAAGACATTATACAAGTTATAAACAGCCTACCTAGTGACAAAGCTCCGGGGCTGGATGGGCTGTCGGCATCATTTTAAAAATGGTACGCCACAACACTCGCACCCCATCTCCTCGACATGTATGAGGAGTCAATTCTAAATGGAACCCTCCCTCCCACAACTAGGGAAGCTGTGGTACTAACGCTTCTCAAGCCAGGCAAAACACTGAATCAATGTGACTCATACCGCCCTCTCTCACTCATTAACATCGATAATAAGATTTACGCGAAACTGTTGGCCAATAGATTACAGCCTCTGCTCCCCCTAATTGCCAGACCGGATTAATCGGGGTTCATACCCGGTAGATCTACAGTGCATAACCTTCGCACCTTCTTCTCGGTGCTTCACTACCTCGACCCCCAAACACCCGCGCTAGCGCCACTATTGGACGCCACCAAGGCGTTCGATTCGCTAGAGTGGCAATATCTTTTCATCGTCCTGGCTCATCTAGGACTCAGTCCACTCTTCATAAAGCAAATTAAACTGCTTTATTCACAACCATCAGCTAGATTGCGCATTAACGGACTACTCTCGCCCTCATTCAGCATAATGCGAGGCACCAGGCAGGGGTGTCCCCTATCAACCCTCCTCTTCGCCATAGCCATGGAGCCACTAGCCGCTAGAACTAGACAGCATCATAAGACGAAAGCGTGGGAATTTTCAGCGTGTGACCTAATTATATCACTTTATGCCGATGATATCACCTTATATATAAGGAAGCCCGCTGTGAATCTGAACCCTGTGCTCCGTGAACTCACTAAATTTGGGGGATTATCAGGCATACAGATCAACTGGGCTAAATCTACACTCTTTCCACTCACGGAATCGACTGAACCATTTGTAGCGGAATATCCGATAACCTGGGCTAGTGGCCCGGTCAAATATCTGGGATTATGGTAGTAGAGATTTACAGGAATTATGGGACATGAACCTGGGGCGAGCGGTCACTTGGCTAGAGAGGAAAATAGCCATCTGCGCTAAACTCCCAATATCCCTAGCGGCAGAATAGCTATTGCTAAAATGATTGTTCTTCCAAAACTATTATACATATTCGTGAACCTACTGCTGATATTAACTCAAACTTTCCTGAAGAGGTTGCGATCGCTCATGATCTCTCTAGTGTGGGCGGGCAAGCAGGCACGTGTTTCTTGGGAGGTGCTTACGCTTCCCCTCGTGCAGGGCGGCATGGGCGCACCTTCCATCCCACTAGCACAGAACCCACAGGCTGCCCCTGTTTGAAGATAAAGGAAATATAGGGAGAGCACTAAAACTATGCCTAAACACATTGGCTGACCTTTACCCTAATGAAACTTTCCTGGCACCCCCTCCACCCAGTCCAGACACGTCCTCCAGACTCACCGACTTATTATTCTACTACAGCCTGAGAGGCACGTGCCGTAAGCTCCATGTTACTTTCCCGAACCCCCCACCCACATTAACCGCACTCGAACAACTATTGACCAATGAATCTCCATGTAAAATTATTATGCGACTGTACAACACAATGCAACAGACATCTCTGGTGACAAAGGTTGCTGCGCTGGAATGATGGAACTCAGAACTGGAGATGCCCATCTCGGAGGCCCAGTGGAGCTTCTGCTATGGCCAGCTAGAACTACTTTCCCCGAACTACAAATTAAGACTAATACACCTTAAATTTTTAAATCACGTATATAGAACCCCTGTCCAACTTTACCCCATGGGACTCTGTGCAGATGCGAGCTGCTGTAGATGTGGGGCCCCGCACGCCTCCTTCCTACACATCGCCTGGGAGTGCCCGACGATCGCCACCTACTGGACTGAGTTGTTTCAAACAATTAGCAAAATATTAGAAACGAACATTGAACCAACACCTAATAAGGGATTGTTAGGGTATGTTAAAGATGCCCCTATGGCAATTCGGCGACTTCTAGCCATGCTTCTCCTTCTGGCGAAACGCAGAGTCACCAGGCACTGGGGAAGGCCGATTGCACCCACCATCAAGAACTGGGTGCTAGATACCACATTCTGTCAAGGAACACCTGGGCGCGTTGTGGGAGCTGACGCCCCTTGCGTCTCGACCCAGGGACATATGGGGACCCTTTCAAACCTGGCTGACGACCTACAACTCAACCCAGATGCCGCCAGAGTCACCCTAACGCACACCCGAATATTCTTAAGTTTGGGCAGAGAAGTACCGCCTGCGCGGCGCCAGCTTTACCTATGCACCGTAGACACGGTAAAATAAACAAGCTATGCTATGTAGACCTGTAAAATCACTTAAGGTAAGATATGATAGACACATGTGGACCTGGGGAAATCTGTACAGTTTATTGCACGCACTAGTAGATACTTTGTCTTGCTTCCATGGGTTGTATTGTTTTTGTTGACGTTACAAAAAGGACAATTACATGGTATATATTATTGAAAAACTGCTACGAATAAGATGCATGTAATGATTTTAAATGCCAATAAACAAATTTACAACAACAACAAAAAATTCACTCCTCTCAATAGATTATGCTTCCAGCCTTTTTCCACCTCCTTCCTCTGAAAAAGAGAAGTTGCTACATTTTTGGGATGTTAAGCAGGGTATATCTGTTTATCTTGACAGATCCAGCAGTTTCATAAAAATTGACTCTCTTTTTGTTACTTTTTAAAAGGGCCTTTTAAGGAATTCTGAGTCAGTGGTTAAAGGAATCGATTAGATTAGCTTATTGAGTCAAGAAGAGGGAATGCCAGGAAATGTTCAAGGTCATTCAACCAGATCTGTAGCAGCTTTTTTCCCAGAGGTTCAAGGAGTCGCTTGGGAAGAGATATGTAGTGCTGCTTCTTGGAGCTCGGGTCACAATTTCATAAAACACTATGGGCTTCAAAACGTACAGGTATTGCAGAAGAACTTTGGTGTGGGAATATTACAGTCAGCAATGCTGGGAAAGTTCTATACTCTGGTTATGGGTGACTTGTTCATTATTCACTATGTAGCATTTAAAAATTCACTAGGAATTATATTATATTGGTATCTATGTGGTGAGTTTGTGCCACAGGTCTATTATTTCCTTTAATAAACCTCATTAAGTAATGACTGGGATGAGGGACATAGAGGTAGTGGTAAATAGACATAATATCGGAAAAAAAATATCGAATGGACAAAATATCGAGTCCAAAATATAGAATGGACATAATATCGAATGGACACAATATAGTCGTTAAAAATATCGAAATTAAGGTAAGTAATATCGATTGTTAAAATATCGAAGTACATAATATAGGCATTAAAAAATATTGAATTTTTAATAATATCGAATTTTTCTAAGTGTATTGTATGTTAGTATATGTGTTAAAAGTGTATATTAGTTGTTGTAATGTATGTTTATTTTTTTAAAGCAATGAATTTTATGTTATTTAATTTTTGGGTAATTTAATTCCGTAGCGGATAGTGGGTTTATAGGGGAATAGGGTGGGAAGTAATTTAATTGAAATTAAGTACATATTAATAAATATTAATTGGTATTGATAATTAATTTATTGTTAATTAATTATTAATTGGTAATTAAATGTTATTAATTGGTATTTTTTATTTTTATTGATTAATTGGTAATTATGTTAATTCTATTAATTAAATAGTTGTAGCGGGATGTGGGTTTATAGGGGAATAGGGTGGGAAGTAATTTAATTGAAATTAAGTACATATTAATTAATATTAATTGGTATTGATAATTAATTTATTGTTAATTAATTATTAATTGGTAAATACATTTTATTAATTGGTAATTAATTTTTTTAATTGATTTATTGGTAATTATGTTATTTCTATTAATTAAATAGTTGTAGCGGGATGTGGGTTTATAGGGGAATGTGGGGGAAGTAATTTAATTGTAATTAGTTAATTATAGAAAATATTTTTTGTATTGATACTTAATTTACTGGTAATTAAATATTAATTGGTATTTATTTAAATATTTATACAAATTTGGTAATGATTATTAATTGGTTGTTAATGATTTATTAATAGGTAATTAATTTTTAATAAATAATATGTATTGTATTTATAATAAATTAATTATTAAAGATTTTGTAATTGGTAATTAGTGTTATTAATAATATTTATGAGTATTGATAATTATTTTTAGTAAAATATTAAAATATTACTTTCCCTACTGTTGCACTCACTGGAGTGGGAATAGTAATTTTAACCCTCCCGCTATCCTACCCTGTCCCTACTGTTGCACTCTCTGGAGTTGGAATAGTAATTTTAACCCTCCCGCTATCCAACTATTTCCCTACTGTTGCACTCTCTGGAGTGGGAATAGTAATTTTTAGTCCTACGCTATCCAACGCTTTCCCTACTGTTGCACTAACTGGAGTGGGAATAGTAATTTTTACCCTCCCGCTATCCAACACTTTCCCTACTGTTGCACTCTCTGGAGTGGGAATAGTAATTTTTACCCCTACGCTATCCAACGCTTTCCCTACTGTTGCACTCTCTGGAGTGGGAATAGTAATTTTTACCCCTACGCTATCCAACGCTTTCCCTAATGTTGCACTCACTGGAGTGGGAATAGTAATTTTTACCCCTACCCTATCCAACGCTTTCCCTACTGTTACACTCTCTGGAGTGGGAATAGTAATTTTTACCCCTACGCTATCCAACGGTTTCCCTACTGTTGCACTCACTGGAGTGGGAATAGTAAATTTTACCCCTATGCTATCCAACGCTTTCCCTACTGTTGCTCTCACTGGAGTGGGAATAGTAATTGTTACCCTCCCGATATCCAACGCATTCCCTACTGTTGCACTCTCTGGAGTGGGAATAGTAATTTTTACCTCTACGCTATCCAATGCTTTCCCTACTGTCGCACTCTTTGGAGTGGGAATAGTAAATTTTACCCTCCCGCTATCCTACGCTAAAAGTAGTGATTATTATTTTATATTATTATGTTAATATATGTATGTATTAAAAAATAAAAATGTATGTAGATTTTTTTTTACTTCAAATAATTATTTATTAATTTGAAAGTAATTTAACTAATTTTAAGTATGTTTTACTTTATTTTATTTATTATTTCATTAATTTTACATTACTTTTAACAGATTTATAAAATTCGATATTTTGACTAACTATATTTTTAACGACGATATTTTGGATTCGATATTTTTGTACTTACCTGTTTGGAGATAGGGAGTCGATATTTTGACAGTCGATATTTTGTCCACGATATTTTGTCTGCTCGATATTTGTGCGATCGATATTTTGTCAGTGATCCAGAGGTAGTGACCCGATTACTTATCGATAATATTCATTGCTCTTGGTTCAAGTACTAATCCCAGTCATTACAATCCTCCCTGGTCCAGGCCTTTGGCAAAGCTTTGAATTACAGGAAGTGCTGGGGGAAGCCAATCTATTTATAGTAACAAGCTGAGGGTGGAGTGGTGTAATGGTTAGCATTTCCTGTTTTATTTCCCGTTCTTAGAAATTGTTACATTCCTCGTTAAGTAATGACTGGGACAAGGATGAGTTGGACTAAAAGTAGTGAAGATTACTGGTAAGAAATCAAGCCATTAGAATTGACTGTGGAGAATAGTTATTTAGGTGTACCCTGTGAAAAATTAATTTCTGCAAACACATCATGATGCTTAAGAATATCTGCAGTTGTTTAATTTTTTATGGCCATTGCGTGCGTCATAGTGTATGTCATCACTGTGAAAGTGGAAGTTCATAATGTTCATAAATTATTAAAGAAATACATTTATAGGGCTGCTTGCAGACTAAATCTGAAATTTTAGGCTCAGACTTCAAACAAAATCATTGCACAGACCCCAAATATTATTCACAGCTCAGTTATTAAATGCACAAGAGGCTGTTTCCACCAATATGTATATACATTTTCTGATGAGCTCCATAAATTCGTACATGTTGCTCTGTCGCCACCCATTTCTCATAACTCATTCAATTGTTACAACTACTGACAACATAAACAAACATTGGCAAAGCCATTCATTCTCGTCTTTAATATGCAGCTGCAGGGCTACTGGCCTTGGCAAAGCATGTTTGCTTTGCATACTTTATAGCAAAAAAATTCAATGATTAATGTCCATGTTTTCACACCATGCAACTGCATGGGCCACCATTTTGGAATGTCATTTGTCATGTATAACAAAAACCTTTCAAAGATAACCACCTGTGTGGCTGCTCGCTTCCGCGTTCAGGGGCAGCTATTATGAAATCGATTTTGTCATTAATTAAAATGAAATTAATAGGCAGCCATCTTTGAATAGTTGTCCTATTCTTTGTGAAAAAAAATAGCATTCCAAGATAAGTGCAATTGGCTTTGCCAATGCTTGATTAACACAAGCATAGGCAAAGTCAATATCAATAGGCACTGTTGGGATAAAGGCAGAAAAGTGTGGGAAGAGAGAACAGGATGATTTGATTTGACCAACATTGATAGAGCGCGACAAATGCCCGAAGGTGTCAAGGCGCTGTGGTCACGGAGGTCCGATTCAGCCCAGAAGCGGCTTAGACTCAGTACAAGAATGCTATGAGAGCTCCCTATAAAGTAAACAGTCAGGTCTTTATGGCCTTTCTAAAGGGCAAATGCTCGTCAATCGAAGTCAGAGAATGGGGAATCTAGTTCCACAGTCTGGCTGCTGCGACTGAGAAATCTCTACCACCCCATCTCTTCTTCTGGACTCTGGGCAGAGTGACCAAATTAAGATGAGCTGAGCAGAGATTTTTGCCTAGAATGTACTGATGGAACATCTCCCTGATCCCAACTGGGCTAGCTTGATGAAGAGCCTTGTGCACTATACAGAGGGACTTAAACATGATATGTTTTTTAATAGGAAGCCAGTGCAGCTCGCGTAGCCCTGTATAAACCGACTGACATCTGAGGATGTCGAAGATAGCCCTGGCTAACGCATTCTGCCCTACTGCAATTTTGCCTGGGTAGTGTTATTAGTATCGAGATAGAGCATGTTACAATAATCAGTTCTGGACATAATCAGTGTCAGGGTGATCTGTTTCCATGCCGAGAAGGGAATAAACAGGAAGAATTTCTTCATCCTTCTTATAAGCCATAAACAAGTCGCAACTGTATGATTGGCCTGTCGTTCAGAGAGAGATTGCTGTCTCTGAAGGGAAAGAGGTGGGCAGGAGAGAGCAGTGGACAGGAGAGCAGTAGATGAGCGGGGTGATTTGGAGCACAGAGAGGGATGAAGGGTGGAAATTATGGGGCCTGAGGAGCAATGATGTGAAGCCTTAAGACACCAATACGGGAAAGAGCAGGAGAAGCAAGAAGAGGGAGGGAGGCGGGGAAATAAAATAGTCCTTCATGAACTGCAATGCACTCAATAGGAGGTGGAAAGACAACAGACAAAACTGCCAATATCATTGGAAAAACTGCCAGTAACCTGTTAGCTGATCCAAGAAGTGATTACAATGTCTCAAGGCAATAGGTAAAATAGGCAACACCAAATAAGCCAAAAGTTTAAGTAGGGTGACCCAAAGCCCACTTTAAGTATATTAATAGAATAGGTCTTTTGACAACAGGCTGCTAAACTCTGTAGGTGAGACCAAAAAAACGCCTAGGATAAAACACCCGAACGAGAACATGAAACCATCTTTTTTGTAATTATGTAAAATGGTGGTAACCCATTAATACAATTGTTTCCTAATCAAATTACGACATTAATTCAACAAGAAGATATTACTTCCTCTTCATGTAAAAGATTTAATTTTCGGTGTAGGCAACCACCTTTCCGATTTTTATTATTTATTTTTGTTTGAAGTATTCATAAAATGTAGATCTACCTCTCAAGGCCAGATGAGCACTTTTTGTAGCAAACAGGATAAATAACCCACACGTGAGAAACATGCGGGCATAGTTACAATTAGAATTGCTATGCAAGAAGAACGAGCATGGTAAGCATCATTATTTCCGTGGGAAGAGGAAGGGGAGATCAGATTATTTAGTACAATAGGATATTGTATAGAGATACAGAGCAATGATGCTGCCTTGAAAGGCAAGAAGATTACAAAGAAATGGGTTTTGAATTCTTTCCTTGTCCAAGTACGGCAGTGAATATGAGGTGACGAGGGAGGTCATTCCATAAACTTGACTCATATGCTGAAACACCACGTTGGTGTGTATTCTCTTTATGGCTTTTAGATTTCACGGCCAGTGAAAGAAAGGTGCGTGTCTAGTAGTGAGTGTTACACTAGAGCTATTGAGTATACAGGCCAGGTACTCGGTTTTCTCACGGTAAGTGCTTTGTGCAAGAAACTTTCACGCGGATCTGGCATAGAGATGACGCAAATGTAGATCTTTCAATGTATGGAATGATTGGTAATTATTTAAGAAGCTGCAGAAAAAAACTGCGTTGTTTGTCGTCAATGAGGATTCGGGAGACAAGTAAATAAAGCATTACCTAGGTCGATGAATGACAGGATGATTGCCCGGACTGTGGATCGGAAGTTTGGAGCTGGGAGGAAGGTCTTACTTTTAAGCAGAAGTGTCAACTTGAAGGAAGAAGTGTCCTTCTCACATGTTGTAATTTATGACGAGGCACCAAAAGAGATCCAATCGCAAACTATCAATAATTATTGAGATATGAAAATAATTTGACACCCTTTAATCTTTCTTTCTTTAAAAAGGAATTGGTAAAAAAAAATCTAGCAAAAAGAATCAAAATTAAATAATTATTAAAACTGAGCACAGTGATATCCTATTGGCACGTCTTTTATCTGCCCCTTTTATCTGCCCTCCCTGCAATAAATAGATTCAACACACAGCTCTTATCCTACAACTACAGCATCACAGTCATTTTCGCAAACATATCACCCTTCAACCCTAGTCATCCCTAAAATATAACCTAATATCCAAATATTTTGGCTGATCTACCTACTGACAACAGCCTTCATCAGGATGTTGGAGAGATCATTAACCAAGTCGCCATTACCAGAAATGCTCAAAATCTGGAAACAGGATAATCTAAAAAGCACACAGTGCTCCAAATAAATCTTCATCTTTATGTGCTAAATAATCAAACATGTAATCTGTCCAGCAACAAATCCCTAATTTAAAAACTCGCAAAGAGGTAGATCATACTCTTTATTGCAAGTACACACTCCTACTTGGGACATATTCATTTAAATAGGTCTAATGTAATTCCAAAATACCTTTTTGTGGCAAAAGGTATTTTGGAATTGCAATCCTGGTGTGGTATAAGATATGTTGCATACCAGTGACTGTGAGCAATTCACTTTGCCACTAAACTTAGCAGCCATAGAGCTGTATAACATAATAAAAGATACAATGAATATAATGAGATACAATAAATGTATTTTTACTATCAACAAAATTTACAATGTATTAGACTTGTGGATAATTTCTAAGGCTTTTTAAACTGAAGACGGAAGCATATGAGAAATGGCCTGAGTTCATGTGAGTAGTCGGACAATGATGTTACAGTTCATCATGCCTGTATAAGGGTTACCTTCATAGAGTAACTTGATGATGGCAGAGAAAATGAAGAAAATTACCAATTGCACACAATTCAGTTTAATCTTTCAAGGGACATGTCATAGCATATCATTCTAAAATAAGTAAATATTGAAAGTGCCTTTCAAGTTCTTCTGGAATAACACAAAACATTACCAAACATAGCCACCCTATTGTCTTTGTGCACACTGTTGCCTGAGAATATGTGTATTAAAATGCTGATCTGTCCTGACAAAAGCTTTAAAAGTGTAGTGCAAGATACTCAAGGTGTACCCCGCTGCCGGCGGAGGTCGACAACCCCCTTTTAGACACCATACCGCTGCCGACTATACCCAGTGACTTGGCCCAAGAGCTGAACCAAGCCTTGACACTTGAGGAGGTGAGTGCCGTGGTATCGCGGCTGCAAGCCGGGAAAACGGCCAGCCCAGATAGGTATCCTATCAAATTTACAAGCACTTCTGTGAGATCCTTTGTCCCCACCTTTTTAAACCTCTACACGACCGCCTTGCGCAAGGGTCCATTTAGCCGGAATTAGATTGTCCCACCATCGTTGTCCTGCCCAAGGAAGGCCTCCCAAGGGGCCAGTGTTCCACCCACCACACGATCTCGCTGATCAACACTGACATCAAGATTTATGCAAAAGTGTTGGCTGAGCGCCTGGGTAGGGCTATCCTCAACATGTCCACCTGGATCATTGTGGATTCATGCCGGGCCGTAGCACAGGCCACTGTATACGGAGGGTCCGCATCGCGCTGGCCCGAGCGTCGGAGCTTGATGGCACCCTGGCCCTCTTGCTAGTCGATTTCACGAAGGCATTTTACACAGTGTCATGGGCCTTTATGGTGTACTTCATCGGGCTGTGGTGGGGGAGGGGGTTCCGTCGAATGGTTTGACTCCTCTACCACTCTCTGACCGCCCAGGTTCAGGTGAATTGAATGTTATCCTCAACCTTCCCCATCCAACGGGGCACACGCCAGCGGTGCCCTCTGCCCCCACTGCTTTTTGCATTGGTGATAGGGCCTCTGGCACTGCTAATGCGCAGCAATGCTCAGATTTCAGGGTGGCAATGGGGGACTGGATTTGAGGACCTCGTGGCGTTATACGCAGACAACATGCTCCTGTACGGGGCCTCGCTGTCTAGCACTCCTTCAGCTGTATGGTGTGTCATTTGGGCTCCTGGTCAATGAGGGCAAGTCCTGCTTGGTGGAGGAGAGGGGGGGACATCCTGGGGTGGGTCTGGTGTCCCAACATTCCCATTCGAAAATAACTCTTTTACATATTTAGGGGTGCATGTGTTTCCTATGCCTGACCTGGCTTGGGCTCTTAATTTCCATGGACTGGACCGGCAGCTTGAGCAGGACCTTTACCACTGGGCCAAGCTGTCACTGAATCCCATGAGGCACACAGCCCTGTTCAAAATGGTATGCCTCCCACATTATCTGTACGTGCTGGGCAGTTATCCTTCAATCAATCAATCAGGGGTTTGTTAAAGCGCGACTACTCACCCGTAAGGGTCTCAAGGCGCTAGGAGTGGGGGGGGTGCAGGTTCCATCCATCAAGGAGGGGTTCTGTCGAAGAGCCAGGTTTTGAGGTTTCTTGCGAAGATGGGGAGCGATGTTGTCTGTCTGAGGTGGAGCGGAAGGGCGTTCCATGCTTTGGCCGCGAGGAAGGAGAAGGAGCGGCCTCCCGATCTGGTCTTTCTGGTGCGGGGACGACGGCGTAGGAGAGCTGGGCTGATCGTAGGGTCCTTTTGGGTGCGTGGAATTTGAGTCGGCTGTTCAGGTATGCTGGTCCGGTGCCGTGGAGGGCCTTGTGTGCGTGGGTGAGCATCTTGAAGGTGATTCTCGCCTCGACAGGGAGCCAGTGGAGTGTGCACAGGTGCTGGGAGATGTGGCAGTGTTTTGGCAGGTTGAGGACCAGTCTTGCGGCGGCATTCTGGATGTTCTGTAGCTTGCGGGTGAGGTTTTTGTTTATTCCGGCGTAGAGTGCGTTGCCGTAGTCGAGTCTGCTGGTGACCAGGGCGTGAGTGACGGTCTTTCGGTGTTCGAGGGGGATCCATTTGAAGGTCTTACGAAGGAGGCGGAGGGTGTGGAAGCAGGAAGACAAGACAGAGTTGATCTGGCGGTCCATTTTGAGCTCGGAGTCCAGGATGATTCCCAGGTTCCGTGCGTGGTCCGTGGGGGTTGGCGGGTTTCCGAGGGCGGGGGGCCACCAGGTGTCGCTCCAGGCATCGGGGTTTGGGCCCATGATGAGTACTTCTGTTTTGTTGGTGTTTAGTTGTAGGCAGCTGTTTTTCATCCATTTGGCGACGGCTTACATGCCTTCTCGAAAGTTGCGTCTGGCGGTGTTGGGCTCGTTGGATAGGGAGAGGATGAGCTGGGTGTCATCTGCGTATGACACGATGTTGAGTCCGTAGGTTCTGACGATGGGGGCGAGTGGAGCCATGTAGACGTTGAAGAGCGTCGGGCTGAGGGAGGAGCCCTGGGGGACTCCGCAGGTGGTAGGTGTGGGGTCCGAGAGGAAAGGGGGAGTCTGACCCGCTGCGTCCTGCCGGAGAGGAAGGAGCGGATCCAGTCGAGGGCCTTGTCCTGGATTCCTGCGTCGTGGAGTCTGCGTATTAGGGTGCGGTGGGAGACTGTGTCGAACGCCGCTGATAGGTCGAGGAGGATGAGGGCTACTGTTTCTCCTTTGTCCAGTAGGGTGCGGATGTCGTCTGTTGCGGCGAGGAGGGCGGTTTCCGTACTGTGGTTTTTCTGAAGCCGGATTGGGAGGAGTCGAGGATGTTGTGTTCTTCAATGAATGTGGCGAGTTGGCTGTTGATGGCTTTCTCAATGACTTTCGCTGGGAACGGGAGCAGGGAGATGGGTCTGTAGTTTTTGAGGTCGGTGGGGTCCGCTGAGGGTTTCTTTAGGAGGGGGTTGACCTCGGCGTGTTTCCAGTCGTCGGGGAACAAGGCGGTCGCCAGGGAGCGGTTGATGGCGTGGCGGAGCATGGGTGCGATGGTGTCGGCGGCTCTGTTGAAGATGTGGTGGGGCAGGGGTCCGTGGGGGCCCCTGAGTGGATTGACTTCATTGTCTTCAGTGTGTCTTCGGTGGTGAGGGCTGTCCAGTCGTCAATCACTGGTTTCCGGGTGTCGGGGTGGTTGGTGAGGGTTCAGTGTGTTGGTTGTCTTCGTCGAAGTTGTCGTAGATGCTCTTGATTTTGTGGTGGAAAAAGGTGCTGAGTTTGTCGCAGAGGTCTCGTGAGGGAGGGATGTCGGTAGACTCGCTAGTGGGTTGGGCGAACTCCTTGATGATGCTGAAGAGTTCCTTGCTGTTGTGCGCGTAGGTGGAGATTCTGTCTTCAATCGCTTTTTTCCTCGTTTCTCTGATGAGTTGATGGTGGGCGTTGGTGGCGGCTCTGAAGTTGTCGTGGGCTTCTGTGGATTTGGTGTTCCTCCAGGCCTTTTCAAGGCAGCGGCATGTTCTTCTGGACTCTCGAAGTTTGGTGGTAAACCATCTGGCTTTCTTGGCGCGGGTATTGTTGTTTTTCTTGAGGGGGGCTATGGTGTTGGTGCTGTCCGAGATCCATCTATGCAGGGTTCGGGCTGCGGTGTTGGGGTCATCATTTTCCGCGATGGTTGGGGTGGAGTTGTTGAGTGAGGAGGTGAGCTGGTCGTCGGTGATTTTGGTCCAGTTTCTTCGTGGAAACAGGTGCTGGTGTCTGTGGATGGTGGGTGTTCTGAAGGTGAAGTGGACGCAACGATGGTCGGTCCATGGGAGTTCGGTGGTGTGGCTGAAGGTGATGGAGTTTCCTGTAGTGAAGAGGGGGTCGAGGGTGTGTCCTGCTGAGTGCGCGGGGTCGGTCACGATCTGGCGCAGTCCAATGTTGTGGAGGTTGTCCAGGAGGGATGTGGTGTTGGGGTCCAGTTGGTTGTCGAGGTGGAAGTTGAGGTCTCCCAGCAGGTTGTAGTTGGTGGATGCGATGGCCTGCGGGGAGATAATGTCCGTGATGGAGTTGGCGAAGGGTTCGCGGGGTCCAGGGGGTCGGTAGATGAGGGTTCCTCGGAGGGTGGCGGTGGGGCTGGCCAGTATCTTGAAGTGAAGGTGTTCCATCAGTTCTGTGGGCTCGTCAGGGAGTGTGCTCAGGCGGAGGCTGGATTTGTGGACGATGGCAATTCCTCCTCCTGGGCGGGTGGGGCGGTCCTTCCTGGAGATCTTGTATCCTTGGGGGATGGCGATGGCGATGTCCGGTCCCGAGGTGGTGTTGGTCCAGGTTTCGGTGAAGAACGCTACGTCCGAGGGGGTGCTGTCGAGGAGGTCCCAGATTTCTGTGGCGTGTTTGTGGAGGGATCGGACGTTGAGGAGGATGCATTGCAGGGTCTTCGGTTCGGTTGTAGTCTTGTGGGCGGGATGTGCTGGATCCGTGTTCTTGGCGGTGCTGCAGGTGTGCCGGCAGCGGTGACAGCTGAAGGGTCCGTGGGAGTTGGCTGGTGATGCTAGCTTGCAGTTGTTGTTGCGGCCTGGGTTGAGTGCGTGGAGTGCTGCTGGGTCGTAGCGTTGGCGGGGCGGAGGTCCAGGGTTCCTGGCGCTGGTCGCGGTCGGGTCGCGGATGGGCGCAGACGGACTTGCCTTTGACGCGCCTTCGGCGGGGAGGGGAGCTGGATTGGGCCGGTCACGCTGGGAGGGAGGGGCCGCGGGGGCAGCAGCGGCGGGGAAAGGTAAAGGGAGGAAATAAGGGATAAAGAAAAAAGGGAAAATAGGCAGAAATAAGGCACAAAAGAGCAGAGATGCAGAAAAGTGCAGAAAGGTGAAAGATAAAAGAGGGTAGAAAAACGAGTGAAAACAAGTGAAAGGGCAGAGCGAGAGGAAGGGAAAATGAGCAGAAATAAGGCACAAAAGAGCAGAGATGCAGAAAAGTGCAGAAAGGTGAAAGATAGAAAAGGGTAGAAAAACGAGTGAAAGAGCAGAGTGAGAGGAAGGAGACAGAGGTCCACTGGACCACAAGGGATGAGGCGCAGGGAAACCTGCGGGTGGAGGAGGGCCTCGATCACCAACACTCGAGAGTGCAGGGGCAGGGGCAGGCCTCACTTAATGGTGGAGCTGCGAGGGTGGGAGAGCAATTTCACTGACAATGAGTCAGTGGTCTTGCGCGCCTGTCCCCGCAGTGGCCGCCATTAAGTAGGGGTCGGGAGGGCTGGACAGCTGGGAGGCAGGAGCGGGGAGGGGAGCTAGATTGTGCCGGTCGCGCTGGGGGGAGGGGCCGCGGGGGCAGCAGCGGCGGGGAAAGGTAAAGGGAGGAAATAAGGGATAAAGAAAAAAGGGAAAATAGGCAGAAATAAGGCACAAAAGAGCAGAGATGCAGAAAAGTGCAGAAAGGTGAAAGATAAAAGAGGGTAGAAAAACGAGTGAAAACGAGTGAAAGGGCAGAGCGAGAGGAAGGGAAAATGAGCAGAAATAAGGCACAAAAGAGCAGAGATGCAGAAAAGTGCAGAAAGGTGAAAGATAGAAAAGGGTAGAAAAACGAGTGAAAGAGCAGAGTGAGAGGAAGGAGACAGAGGTCCACTGGACCACCAGGGATGAGGCGCAGGAAACCTGCGGGTGGAGGAGGGCCTCGATCACCAACACTCGAGAGTGCAGGGGCAGGGGCAGGCCTCACTTAATGGTGGAGCTGCGAGGGTGGGAGAGCAATTTCACTGACAATGAGTCAGTGGTCTTGCTCGCCTGTCCCCGCAGTGGCCGCCATTAAGTAGGGGTCGAGGAGGGCTGGACAGCTGGGAGGCGGGAGCGGGGAGGGAGCTGGATTGGGCCGGTCGCGCTGGGGGAGGGGGCCGCGGGGGCAGCAGCGGCGGGGAAAGGTAAAGGGAGGAAATAAGGGATAAAGAAAAAAGGGAAAATAGGCAGAAATAAGGCACAAAAGAGCAAAGATGCAGAAAAGTGCAGAAAGGTCAAAGATAAAAGAGGGTAGAAAAACGAGTGAAAACGAGTGAAAGGGCAGAGCGAGAGGAAGGGAAAATGAGCAGAAATAAGGCACAAAAGAGCAGAGATGCAGAAAAGTGCAGAAAGGTGAAAGATAGAAAAGGGTAGAAAAACGAGTGAAAGAGCAGAGTGAGAGGAAGGAGACAGAGGTCCACTGGACCACCAGGGATGAGGCGCAGCGAAACCTGCGGGTGGAGGAGGGCCTCGATCACCAACACTCGAGAGTGCAGGGGCAGGCCTCACTTAATGGTGGAGCTGCGAGGGTGGAGAGCAATTTCACTGACAATGAGTCAGTGGTCTTGCTCGCCTGTCCCCGCAGTGGCCGCCATTAAGTAGGGATCGGGGAGGGCTGGACAGCTGGGAGGCGGGAGCGGGGAGGGGAGCTGGATTGGGCCGGTCGCGCTTGGGGGGAGGGGCCGCGGGGGCAGCAGCGGCGGGGAAAGGTAAAGGGAGGAAATAAGGGATAAAGAAAAAAGGGAAAATAGGCAGAAATAAGGCACAAAAGAGCAGAGATGCAGAAAAATGCAGAAAGGTGAAAGATAAAAGAGGGTAGAAAAACCAGTGAAAACGAGTGAAAGGGCAGAGCGAGAGGAAGGGAAAATGAGCAGAAATAAGGCACAAAAGAGCAGAGATGCAGAAAAGTGCAGAAAGGTGAAAGATAGAAAAGGGTAGAAAAACGAGTGAAAGAGCAGAGTGAGAGGAAGGAGACAGAGGTCCACTGGACCACCAGGGATGAGGCGCAGGAAACCTGCGGGTGGAGGAGGGCCTCGATCACCAACACTCGAGAGTGCAGGGGCAGGGGCAGGCCTCACTTAATGGTGGAGCTGCGAGGGTGGGAGAGCAATTTCACTGACAATGAGTCTCATTCCCCGCAAATGGTTTCACTCAGTGACCACTAAATTACTAACTTTGTATGGGCTGGTGGTCGGCACAAGGTGGCATTCTATTCGTTGCGTAAATCTCCTTTCAGTGCCATCCTGTGCTTATTGGACCTGCACCTGTACTACCTTGCATACCACATGGTGCCGATTAACGACTGGTTTACTGAGGGGTGGGATGATCCAGCATATCAGCTGGAAATATGCTCATTGAGTATAGATGGGGTGCTCGCCCTCCTCTATGGGGCATGATTACCAAATTTGTTGCCTTCCTGCACACTGGTTTCCCTTAGCTGCTGGAGGACAGCTCTTCATCTCATAGGTTGGGACCATCATCTGTCTGGGATGACCCACATATGACGCGGGACATGGCTTGGTCGGCAGTTGACATTGGAGGGTTTCCTGCCGTGGGATCGCATAGGGATTACGTACCTGGGAGATGTTTTTAGCGGACGGACTATTTTGACAATTCAGGAATTAAAAGCCAACTACTCACTGTCTAACTGGCAGGTCTTTTGATATCTCCAATTGCGTCATGCTCAGCTGGCTTAGGAGCTTCCAGGCGCAGCCCTACTGGAATATAATCCGCTAGAGGTGAAAATCTTCTTGGGGCGGTTGGACAAAGGGGCCACGTCTGCGATTTATGGTTCTTTAGTAATTCATACTCCGGATGGTCTCGGGAGGGCCAGACAGAGATTGGCATCCTGGGTGGGGTACCTGGATGAGGATGACTGGGGGGAGGCTTGCATGGCACCCAGGGGGCTGGCAATTTCGGCACAGCTGCAAATGGTGCAATTCAACTATTTACACCCCACATACCTTGCCCCGAGACACTTACAACATGTATGCCTAGATGCGCAGGCAGTGTGCACACGCTGCACACTTCCTGCGGCAGATCTTTTCCATGTTGCCTGGGAGTGCCCAGTATTAAGGCCCTTTTGGGATGTGGTGGGTCATACACTATCTGCTGGAATTGACGCCCTGTGTTGCATTACTAGGGCTCATGGAGGAGGTGGAAGGGCCGAGGGTGGACTGTGCCTTCCTGGGGATGGCATGTTTGGTTGCTAAGAGGGATGTGGCCCGAGTCTGGAAGCAAAAGCAACCAACGACTGTTAGAGGTTGGTGTACAGGAGTGGACTGGTGCACACACCAGGAGAAGCCGATATTTGAGGCCCGTGGCTGCCTAAAGAAGCATGACTGGAAATGGGGGAAACAGTGGGACTAATATGGCATTTCCATATGACGAAGTACTGTTACACACTTTTGATGTCGGAGCTGGTTACTATGCTGTACTTGTATGTAAATCAAATATCGTACTGTGCTATGCTGTGGTTTGCCGCAAAACTTTCAATAAAGTTGGTTATAAAAAAAATATTTTAAAAAGTGTTCTGCAAGATGAAATGCTATTGATACACATAATGGGAAATCTCCTGAACATTGATTACATTTTTTGATACGCATGGTAGATTGAAAGGTGAACCTTTTTATGTTGTTATTGACAATAGGTTCTAGATACGTTAAGTTGAGAGTGATTGTGCTGAAGCAATATGTGTGAACATTTGACAGCTGGCCTTGTGAGCATCCACTATGGACGCCAATGAGGCCAGGTAAACACTGAAGAGATGTGGAGCAGGCAGAGCCTTGGAGGACAATGCATGTGACAGGAGTAGTCAAAGAGTGTAAAATTATCAATTTATTTTTTAGGATATGATTAGCCAGGAACGACATGAGCCTTATTAGGTCTTTAGCCCTGCTCTAGCATGTGTCACCGACTGGCAAGACGGATTTTATGATCAATGGTGTTGAAGTGTGCAGAGCCAACAAGAATAGCAGTGGACATGATGGTCTTGTTATATGGGCAGATTTTTTATGATTTTAAAGATTGTGGTTTCGGTGCTTTGCCAGGGTTGAAAGCCTGATTGGAAGTCACTAACATGCTGTTGGTTTTGAAACATTTATAATGTTACAAAAGCACAGGTGATGCATTGGGAGTCTGGTGATAAGTCTGTGGTTAGATATGATTTTTGGGATGTTTTTTGAGGATGGAAGTGATGTAAGTAGGTTTGAGTTCTGAGGAATATCGCTTGTGGAGAATAAGGCATTGATGAGTTAACTAATGGTGGTAGCTATGGCAGTCAGAACCAGGTTCACAATTCTGGCTTTGCAGCTAACAGTGAGTCGAAAGGTTTCTTTTGTGAAGTCAGGATCTAAATAATGTTAAGCTGCAGCAAAGGGGAAACAAAATGAATGGAGGCATAGTTTTTTGGGTAAGAGGACAGAGAGAGGTAGTAAGTGTTTCATGTCATTTCTGAGCATGGTGATTTTATTGGTGAAGAATAACATCATGTTATTGCAGACTCTTAGTGGGTAAGGAGGCTGAGAGGTTAAGCCTATGTGTTGCTAGTTCTTTGTAGAATTGAATGAGTTCACTCGAGGATTTCTCGCCTTGTTTGGCATGGACTTGCATGTATACCTTTTTGGCACTGATGCAGGAAGATTTGTAATTCAGGATATGTATCCTGCAGACTAGGGGGCATATTTACGTTCCCTGGCGCATCCCTGCATATCAGCAGGGATGCGCCAGGGAAAATGCATCACGTAAGTTTACCCTTGCGCCACGTCCGATGCGCCGCATTTACAATGCGGCGCATCGTGGCGCAAGGATAAGCAGATGCGTGACGCATCTGCCGGCGGAAGGTTGGCGCAGTGCTGAAGTTGTGTCGCAAGCGCGACGCAACTCCAGCACTGTTCCAACCTTCCTATCCCTAACATGGTGCGTCAATCCTTACGCCTGCTTGAAGCAGGCGTAAGGATTTGACGCACCAGCGTCGGAAAAGTGACTGCGCCGGTACGCCCACATGAAACCTGACGCAGGTTTCATGTGGCGCAGGGGTTTACTACGTGACGCATCTCCCTAGATGCGTCACGTTGTAAATATAGCGCAACGCGGCGCATGGTTTGCGTCGCCGCTGCGTCACATGCGTGACGCAACGGCGACGCAAAAGTGGCGCAAGGGGCTTGTAAATATGCCCCTAGATGATTAGCCACCAATTGACACAAGGACCATTGTCTCTTAATTGATCTACACCTATGTTACACCTACATTTCAGAGTTAGGAGATCATTGTTGAACCATTTGTTTCCTTTAGCGCTTTTGGTTTAAGTTTGAGGTTTTTGAGGGGGCCCAATTAGTTGAGCACATTAGTGACAATAGAATAGAGATTGTCTAGAATGAGTGACTGTGAGCTTGATGAAGGGAAAACTTGGCTCTCAAGAGTGTGTGTGAAGGTCTCAGGATTCAAGGACTTCTGGTAAAAAAGTTAATACAGGCTGTGATCAAGAGGAGTGATAAGAGTGTTTGAGGTTGAGCTCACCTGTAATGAAGACATCAGTGCTAGTGTGCCTAGTCCAGGAAAACTGTTTAATTTGACATTGTGAGTTCAGGAACCAATGACAATAAAACGATCAAATTATGCTCTTATAAGTGGGTAGGATGCCTTGTGAGCTGTGCAAAGCCAATGTTGCCCTTGTCGTTCTATTCCATTGTGCGAGGCTGTTGGATGTGTTATGAGCAAACATATTGAAAAGGTGGATAAGCTAATTACCATTAAATTGGGTTAAAATAACACATCAGTTGTATCATGATCTGCTAGTGCACCAATGCACTGGTGCAGAAGGAAACCAAGAAAGCACATGTGCTGCAGATAACACAGTACGGAAACACAGAGCTGAGGTTGCCTGTGCTTGGAACCAGCCAGCACTGAAAAGCCCTAACTCACGAATTACCGAGTCATGGGATCAAAATACACCCCCTGGAATTTAGAAAGGGTAAAACTGCAATATAAATTAATATATTAAAAATGAGTTCATTTTTTTATTTTTAATAGATGTTGGGGTATGCTGAGGAAGGTGTTGCTGTAAGAGACAATTGGGTAATGTTGCATGTGTTGGAGTAATAGGCATTGACGGTTCCTGAGATAGGTTTAACTCCAAGACGATTTAGAAACTGTAACAGGGTGGTAAAGGGAAACTTTCTAGCCCCAGATCAGACTCGTCAGCACTGGCTTACCCCTTCAAACAACAAATGACACCCTGATCATAGCACAACACCAACAGCTGGGACTGTACCAAAATGGCAGGTCGCCTAAGGCTGAAAATCCTTTCACAGGGCCTAAGTAGGAGACACCCTCCCCTCCCCCGCACCCTCCCCCAGACACCTAACCCTTGTATCCCCCACCACCGTATGGTGATCTTTATCAGTTCGCTCGATCGTGTTTCAGCTGAACGCTTACTCCGTCGATAGTTCACCTTTACGTGGCCCAGTTTGGCATTTTTCACAGCTTATTTCCAGTAAATCTTGATTTCCAAACTGTTTCCATATGGAAAAACGAACCTGAGCCTCTTGGATTGAGTCGATTATGATTAAACATGAGCAAACATTACCCATCTTAATAAACATACAATGCTGCTATAATCCGCTTTTAACAAATATTTCTACTCAATGGCACTTTTTCCTCAATAAAAGTGTGCATGTGTTAGGAACTCAAATGTAAGTGTTTTATATTATCTACATATGATTCATGTTTTTTTAGTTTTTGTTTTTTTAGCAAAAGCCAAATAAAGTAAGAATAACTTAGTAAATGGGATACGTCTAGGATTGGTATGCGAATCAAAAACCTACATTTACCTTTTCTATGTTTTCTCAATTGATGGCGAAGTATTCAAACAAATTTAAAAAAGCAAAATGCAAACGAAAAATCTCTTTGCAAAAACAAACAGCGGTATTCAAACATATACACTTCTGTTCAGGGAGCTTTGAAAACGTCAGCTTGTTTATCACATTTCTGAAGTGAAAGGATTAGCACAGATCCATAGTTTAAACATGAATGACCTCATAATCGTTCTCCAGATCTGGGAACAATTTCACAGTGGTTAATTTTAATGAGAGGCGCTGAGACAGCCTTAGCCCTGGAGTTAAAAACTGTCCCATGTACTCCTGGACAGCAGCCAGACAGAACAGCACTTAATCAGCTCCGACACATGGTTGGAATACTAAATTCGCCCCCACCTCAACCACCCGTCTCCATCCACGATCCCACAGTCCTTGAACAAAAGCTCACATTTTATATGTACAGGATTCTCGTTTCTTTCCTTCAGGTGCACGCCATCTTTAGGTGCTGGTGAAGTAGCCAAAAAAGACAGAGTGGTGGTTGTATATGAAATAGAATTAATTCAATTGTAGAAATAATACTTGACAAATCGACACTCGTATATGAATATACAGAGCCTGATGACATCAGGCTGATGTAATAAGCCTTTTGCTGTCGCAGAGCCTGTGATTAGCAAAATTACAGGCTTTGTGACCACAAAATGGGTAGGCAAACTGCACAAAGGGCAGATTGATAGAAATGTCTTTCTGACTCGCAAAATGCCCAGTGCAAATAACTACAAACCTGCGAATTGTTGCCTCACTTCTCTTTCCAATTCTCAAAGGTATGTATCAATAGTTTGTGTACTGATAGAATACAGGGGCGCAACTAGCCCCGAGCTTCGGGGGGGGGGGGGGTGGGGGAGGGGGCTAAGACTTCCAGCCAGGCCTGGCCCTAACACTGGTTGCGCACGGTGCAACAGTCTTTTTTGGCGCCCCCTCCCCCATTCCCTCCTTCTCCGAATTTCCTCACTACCACTCGCCAACAATGCACCTCATCTCTCTATAGCCCCTTTCTGACAAACATTTCATTTTTTATAGGGCTACCCGTAGTTTACTCACACTCAGTTCTGTGATTTGCACGGTACACGTTCTTTGTAGCAGGTACATTAACCCTCTGCGCTGTGTGGGTGACAGGAGTGCCCATGTGAGTGCACGGTGAGCGATGCGACGGTGTGAGAGCAGGGTTAGAGGAGTGACTGCAGGGTGAGTGAGGTGACCATATGGTTTTGGGTGCGGATGTAAGTGCAGAGTGGGACGAATGAATGTATGGTTAGTGGTGGGCTTGTTTGAGTGAGATTGCAGAGTGCGCAGTGAGGGGGACAGGTGAGCGAAGTGTCACATGAGTGCAGGGTGAGTAATGTGCTCGTGTGACTGCAGGATGAGGTACAGGGTGAACAGCGCAAGTGCATTGTGAGTACAGAGTGATTGCTGTGAGTGTAGCGTGAGCTGTGTGCTCATGTGACCGTAGGGTAAGTGGAGGGAGAACGGTGTGAGTTCATGGCGAGTGGCATAAGCGCAGTGTAGTCACTGTGAGTGCAGGGTGAGCGGGTGAATAGTGTGAGTGCATGGTGATCAGTGTGAGTACATTGTGATCGCTGTGAGTGCAGGGTGAGTGTGAAGGTGAAGGGCGAGAATGAGGAGTGAGTTGTCTGAATGCAGGGTGCATTCCCAGACATTTGAAGTAACTCAGCATGTTATTGAGGGCTGGCGTAGGGTTTCAGATATAAGTTAAACTATTGCTATTATGGCATTATTCAGGGTCCAGGGATCGAGGGTGGAGGAAATAAATATTGTGCTCATCCTGCAACAAACTTCCAGTCTTGTGATTAGGGTTGCCAGCTCATTATATTGATGTCCCAGACGGTACAAAAATAAGCAGTCACCTAAATCCTATTTTCAGCATTTATCTGTGCATACTTGGACAGCAAATATAAATAGAAAGCATTTTTAATTGTGTCTAGGACTGCCTCAATGATCCATGACTGATAATTAAAGGGAACAAAGACAGAGAAGTCACATTACAAATGAATACATACTATTTCATTTAAAACCCTATTTAGTGTCAAGACGAGGCCTTTGCAGGCTCTTTAAACAACAAATGGCTGGAATTTTTCTTTAGGTAACCCTATATTCCCTTTCATGAAATGCATTCTCACACTACAGCAGTAAAAGTAAAATACAAATATAAGGAATAGACAGAGTGGGGGCCCAGGGGGTACTGGAACCAGAAAAAAAACTAAGCCTTGTTAACCAGTTTACAAAGGTATGTAAATATGCAAATGGTCTTTCAAAGACCTGTGAAAAACTTGGGCGTGCCAGAGATAAGACTCCAGACACTGCCCAGCCAAGCCCACAGCAGTTCAAGCTGCAGCAGCCTGGGCTGAGACACGACGGTGGGGGAGGGGCTCAAGCCCTTTTAGCCCTATGGGTGTTGAGCATCTGATATAATACAGATCTAAAAGGAGTTGGTAGCCATTCTCAAACTGGACGTTGTCCCTTCTGGACAACTTCCACTTTGTGAATGCAAGCTGTGACAATCACGTCAAGAAGCAGATTTCTGGATCACCTGGAATATCAATTGTGCTTTTAAGTTAGAGTATAACATGACTTCTTATTTGAGACAGCAACAGGGTTATTGACAATGGTAACATACACGTGTGTGTAATTTACATGTGTAATTTACTTATACACTTTTGAGTAACTTTACTTCTGGCTAGTCATAAAATCAGAGTGTGAAGTTACTCTAAAGTGTACTTATACGTATCGGGTTGAACTTATGAGTATGTTACTACTGCTCAAAAAGAAACAGTAGTAAGTCCAACGCCACACAAGGCCAACCACTGGTACTGCAACACTGTCTCATAGAATAATGAAGGTAGGGACTTAAAATTAACCCCGAAGGAAATAAAGTTATCTTAAATGAATTAAAATAATTAATAATAAACATAAATATAATTCAATGTTAATAAAAAATCTAAAATGCATATTATTTATTAATGTAACATTATTTTTATTAAATATAATCAATTTACTTTTAAATAATTTGTTTTATTTTAGGTCGCAATTCATTTATTAATTTAAACTCAAGAAAAATATGTTTAATTTAATATATTTGATTTAATTAAAGATTTATTTCAAAACTAAGATAATGCTGTAGCACTTTTTTATTTTGACCCTAAATTGAGCCTCATTACGATTGCGGTTGGACCGTACACCGACAGGCTGTTGGTGGAGGTCCTACTGTCAACAGCCCATCGGTCCGACCCCCACATTGCAATGCTGGCAGTCGGACCCTATTCGGTCGGATGAAACACCGCCGCCTCCGCCAGGGTCCAACAATGGTGGCGGTGCAGAGGCAGACACCACCGTTGGGATTTGGATATCCCTTTCAGACAGCCTTTTCATGCCATGAACACTGCCACAACAAGGTTGTTGCAAAGGGTTATTGGGGGCCCCAAACAGGGCCCCGTGCATCGTAGGCCACTGAAAAGTGGCAATGGGGGCACATATAGTGCCCCCATTCATCTCTGTGCACTGTGTGTCATGCACGACATGGTGCATGGCATACAGTGTATGGATGTGCAGGAGGTGTTGCACAGCAACAGCATTTGCTGCGGCCCTTTACCACGGCCGCAGCATGCCATCGCTGTGGTTCCGACACCTTTACGACCGCGGTTGCATCGAAATGCGGCGGTTGGACCGCTGCATGCTTATCAGGCAGTCTCCTGACCTCCGCAATAGAGGGAGGTGGTCTGACTCACCGCCATCGTAATCAGGGCCATTATTCTACATTTAAAATAAATATATAATACTAATTTACATTTATATTTAACATGAAAATATTTTTACATTTTTACTAATTTATTTTAAAGTTTAATGCACATTTAAAATGTTCCCTCTACTTTGCCATAGGGAGATCTCTATCCCAACTGTAAAGTCTCTCTAAGGTAAAGTATAGGGAAAATAAAAGGTTTAATTAACTCCAAGAAATTGGTAATCGAAATATTTTTGGGCATTTGAAATGTTTACAAAAATGATGGCTCAATCTTGTGTGAACAATATTAGATTGTATCTGAATCTGAAATATTATCAGAAAATACCAATAAGGAAACAGGAATTCTTTGACCGTCAATCTGACCTCCGAGCTTTATGGAAAATCCTTTCTTGAGTTGCTTCCTCTCCACAACTTTAGTATTATTCTGATGGTAAATTTGTTTGGGTCCTGTGAGTAGTCACTGTTGATGGACCCTCTCTATTTCCTCCTTCCTCTACCAATTGCCTATGAAGTTTGAAGCCTTTTTTAACAAACCATCTACATCAGTGATTTGCCCACACATAGGAACTGATTAGGAAGTCAGTAGGACAGCCACCGACGGCCTGTCGGTGGCAGTCCGACTGACATCGGAATCAGGCCCTCCGCTCCGAACTCAGCATTATGATGCTGGCGGTCGGACCCTAAACGGTCGGAGTACACACCGCCGCCTCTGCCAGGATATCAGATCCCAATGGGGCGCGGCCGGGAGTCGCGGCCCATAATGGCAGCAGTGCCGAGCCAGGCACCGCCGTCGGGATTTGGATACCCCTTTCCGACAGCCTGTTGATGACGGGAACACCACCATGTACAAGCTGTCGGAAAGGGATATTAGGGGCCCCAAACAGGACCCCCGTCATTCGTAGGCCACTGCAAAGTGGCCCTTGGGGCACATGTAGTACCTCCACTCACCTCCATGCACCATGTGCCATGCACCACAAGGTGCATAGCACATGGTCCACGGACGTGCAAGAAGTGCTCCTTTTCACGGCAGCTTGTGCTGTGGCCCTTTTCCTGTGCCATAGCACAAGTGATTTTGTAAAGGAGCACTTTGTGACCATCAGCCCGGCAGTCGCATCATGATACAACGGTCGGACCGCCATCTGCTTGTCAGGTGGTCTCCTGACCGCCGCAATAGCAGGCGGAGGTCCGACCGCCCAACATCGTAATTGGCCCCATAGTCACCTGTCACCACAAACTGCACGATTTGCAAATTTAGCTACTGTAAGGGGAGCAAACATATACTGTTTTATGATATACAAGAATCTAGCTAATGTTTCTCAAAAAGCTCCTCAAAAAGACTTGCCCTTTATTAACAAATTATCTTTTGAGAGATTATATTTTTTACATCTTTGTTCCAAGAGACCAGGCACATAGACTTAAATGCTTAATGGTCAAAATCTATTGTACATTCCAATGCAATCTTTGAAACACCTCTCAAAATTATTTTCTATGTTGGTGCGCTTCAGTTCAGCAAAAGGTGCAGTTTTTGAGGCACACACAGCTTGACTCTGGAAATCAAGAGCATTTAACTGGTACAGATTTTCATGCACCAATACTGACTCTAAAATGTATACAAATGAGTTGAATATCCAATTGTCATAATTTCAATAAGAGATACTTCACCTTGAGCAAATGGTATAAATGTAAGGTAGGTATATGAAAAGTAAAAGATGCTATAATGTGAATTGTGGATTTTGTATATACTCAAAAGTGGCTTGATGCAGAGAAGTCTTAAGGGTTAGAGTGTCAATACTTCATCAATTCTTTGTGGATCTTTGATCTTGGAAAAATATAAATGTACAATTCTTTACTATGTTCCAAAATGTGTAGTTTAATAAATTGAGTCTACTACTATCTGCTTTCTGGGTAATAGTCGAAGCTGACTCAGTCACCTTTTCTATTTCTTCAAGCATTTTATCTTCTTCAAAGTAGATGTTTCTGGAAAGATGAAACACACACCCTTACTCTGAGTCGAGGTTTTTTTTACTGTTTACAGTGAATATCCACAGTAACGTAATCTGACCAACTTTGGAGTGCGTCAGTGACCTTAATGCATGCAACAGTACAAATCACACATGGTAAAACCCAACCGTTACCTCCTGCTGGGTGAACAGCTGAATGGGAGTAATTATCTTAGAACACGGAAGTGGGGCAGATGAAGCCACTCGACTAATCACCTCCATTATTACATTTCAAAAGGTGGAAACCAACACTCACATGAAAACACAACACAAATATATTTAATGCATGCAAAAAACCAGTTTAATTTTTTTTCAGACCACACCATCAATGACTGACAAAGCCACAATTACCTCAATAGAATGCACACCATAACTATCACAAGCCATGCAGAGAACACACAGGTGAGCATAATAAACTACAAATGCAGTATGAATGCTGTCTTCACAAACACTTCAAATCCTAACATGGACGCAGCATTTACAGGGTAATTTTGGTGTGCCTCACAAGATTCCAATCTTGATCCACAGTGCCATGCTGCGGATGAAAGAGGACCAGGCTACATGGCACTGAAGATCTGCTTGAGTCCTTAGATGGAGACGAAGGCCCAGGATTCCCAGGGCTAGACTTAATCCACAGAACACTTCAGAATCTCAATGTCTGTCAACCGATACGCTTAAAGTGGACACTACAGTGCACATCCTATTGTTGAAGATGAAATTAGACAAACATTTAACTACAGTCTGCAATACACTCCCATCAAATGAATTGCAGCATAGCATTTGCAAATGGCAGCATGTAGTGGGCATGGTGTATGGGTTAGCACTACCCACCATCTCCAAAATACTGACGAGGGTCATGAATGCACAAAATATTAACCCCAGTCAAGAGTTGTGTGTAGGTGACTTATACATTGTACTTCCTGCATTTATCCATAGAGTCAGTACAGTGAGGACTACTCTATATGCCCTGCCTCTTTTCTGTAATGTGCTGGAGGCCATAGAATGATTTGACATACCACTGGTGGTTTCAAGGGACAGGGAGCGAGTGTACCACAAATGTAAAATGTAGCACACCATCAATGTGGGCCCGGGGACACCACCTGATGTGCTCCTGAGACGCAGCCACGCACCCCCAGCAAACATGGCTGCCTCCTATTGCAGCCACTCGTACGCCGAGGACTAACGAGTCACAGAGAAACCTGTAAGGAGTCCTGCTCTGGCAGTGGGCTTTCTTGAGAGGAAAGAGTGGCCTGTAATACTCCGAAGGGGGCAAATAAAGACGGGGATCCTCTACGTGGTGTTGCGCTGTATGTGCTGCATGGAGTTGATATCTGTGCCAAAGTATGGAGCCATAAACCTGTCCGGGTGCAGCTGAAATGTATCTCCACAGCACTGCCTGCAATCAGTTACAAAATAGCACAGGCAGCCGGGAGGTCATGCTACAAGCCACAGGTTGGAAGGGGAGAGGGTTAGGGCACATATAAACAGTGGAACAGTATTCAATCATCAGCATTAGAGGATGCATAAAACACTTTCCTTTTTTGCGTGGAAAAGAGAATTGTTGGGCAAGTGTAGGAACATTAATGGTTCAATGAGGAAATACATGGAGACTCTTTCTGCTCACAAAAAAATCGATATTCAATCCTCAACTGTGCAGCTCAATGAATTTCTGTTTACTAAAAATGAGATACTAGCTGTACGATAGTCTCAAATGTTTGCCTTCAATGCCGACAGCTAAAACAATCCCAGGAGTGGCCAGAAAAGGACCCTGCTATCCAACTAAAAAAAGTAGAGCAACCAAATTGGTATCCAAAAATGGCCCTGTGGACAAAAAAGCTGCCTCTCAGCATATGACCATGTTACAGTAGCGAAGCTCCCCATCCAGAGAACTATGAGACCACAAATATCACAAATGTCACAACCCGAGGAATGCTTGGATGCTCAAAGCCAGCCAGATGGCCATATGAATAGTAAAAGAGTCTCTGGGGGAAGGTTCTAAACAGAAGAACACACGGTATCCCTTCAACTATGACTGGACCGTGGGCAAATGGTTTTCTCTGAAATGCACTGGGCACCTTCAGCACTTGATAAGCACTAAAATAAATTATGGATGGATATGAAAATAAATTATGATTTATCAATATACTACAAGAAATTAAGAATTATTCATTTAATCGATAAGAGACGCGGAAAGTTATAATGAAAATTAATCCAGTTTGGCACACAGTTGTGTGGGGGCAAGCACTTGGCTGTTGTGCTGTAGTGCAAGTTCACAGAAAGTAGGCAGTAAATGCTTTTTCAGAAGAAATTCCAAACCTTTTGTAACCTCCCCTGCCAGAGAGTTAGCAGGATATTGAAAATCAATGTCTGGAATCCCTGCCTTAACGGCTCCTACACTCTCTCAGCACATACACAAATCCCTCACATCAGGGATTTCCAGGCAATCTGACCAATCATATATCAATTCTTCCCACACTCCCAGAATCACCCACCATTCAGGGCCAAGGGGGGTACACACAAGTCTAGAAAATCCAAATGCGTTGTCAAAGAGCAGATGCCAACACAGCCTAATTCTTACATGTTCTTTCTACAAAGAATCCTCTGAGTTTTACCTATCCAGGCACTTTATCGGTGTCTTCAAACCCCTGCCTAAAATTGAAAAATGTAAGAATTTCTCACCAGTGAGTGATGCAACACTCATGCTCCTAAAAGGCAAAACATATTCATACACATTCATAACTTCTACTTCAGCAATCAGTGTGACATGTATATGCTTACATCATGTACTAATCATAATTAGTTGTTCATATGTTAAGTCAAGAAGTCTGTCCAATAATGCCTCAGGTCCCGCCAGGCTAGGAGCTTTATTGATGTTAATTTCTTCCAAATGTTTCCTTACTTTGTCCTGAGTAAGGGGAACATCAGGCACAGTAACCTTTGCAGCTACCCCTAGAAAATCTCAGTCGGTAATAGCTTTCATTTGTAAATACCAATGAAAAATGACTACTTAAAATTCCTGTTTTTACCTCACATCATCAATTGCATTTAAAGCTCCTTGTCCTGAAAGAACCAATGCGTTATCCCATTATTCTTTTTGCTATTTATTTAAGAACTGAACTAAGCTGATTTAGGCATTCTTCTTCTATTCCAGAGCTGGAATGTAGTGGCCAATATATTCAAACTTTTGTAGTAAAGGTTTGGGGCCTTCAAATCTGTGAATGGAGGTTTGTGGCCTTGCATGGGTTTAGGTTTGCTAATTTTAGGAATTCACAAGCCTTTTTCAGGTTATACTGTGAAACTGCCACTAGTCGCATTCTTCCAGGCCTTATTTCGGAAAGAAATTGGGACTTTGCATGGTTGTGAGCGAAAATATACGCGCATATATTATGGTATGCAAAAAATAAAAAAATGCGACGCACAAAGGCAAATTTGTTTCTTCTGTTTATCCTACAGGGGGAAAACAGTTTTCCCTTCTGCTGCATCCCCATCATTTTTGGGACGTTCCCTTTCCACCCTGAAAAAAGATTTACTCCTGCCCTTGGTTGGAGTATATCTCAACCATTTCAGACTGAAAAGTGGTCATTAATGGTTTATGAAAACCCAGGCATCTGTACATTTCTAGACGTACACAAATATTTAAGGGCTTATTGCCCTGGAACAATTTCTCACACAGAAACATCAGTGTGTGTAAATCTATTTACGAGTGCAACATCCCATTTGTCAATAGACTTTCCTGAATAGGCTATTGGCACCTGTAAATGTGATTACATGTGACAATAAGCTTTAAGAATGAGGTGTCAGTCTTTCAAGCTAACGCACGCGTCTTTGAATGTCACCTCTTACATGCTTTTGTAGTCAGATCTTGAAGACAGACATATTCCTGGTAGCAATGTAGTAGTGTTGGCTTTTCCTAAACCATTGTAACGCAGCTTACTGTTGTCCCCTCCAATACCCTTTTTAGCTATCTATGTATTGAAAAGTAAAAGCATTTCTATAACAAACGCTGGACATTGCTCATAAGATGGCCCATAAGGACATTTTCAGCAATATTTATAAATGGTGATGAAGTTGTACGTTTTGAGGAGAGAAATGTGTTTGATAGAATCGTTTGTTCCTTTGTGGGCAAGAATCTCTTCTTTTTTACTTGTAGTAAATAATGTTAATGCCTTGAAAAGTTTATAATATTATTATTTTTATTGTTGTTGTTTTGTTGTTATTGTTGTAAATAATATTATTATTAATAATAATAATAGCAATAACACAACACTACGTCAAGAGGCCCTGCTCTGGTGAAGCAGTGTGCAAAAGCATTAAATAGGGACCTGATTCTGCAGCTCAGGAAGCAGCTTCTTGGGACTAGCCAGAAAACCCATCCGCCTCAAGCAGGCCTGAGCCAGGCTTGGATCTGGGCCTAGTTGCTGTTCTTTCCCATGCTGCCCGACTTCTGCTGGCACTCAACACACCTTCAGTCACCTCAGGCGAGGACTGAGTGTCTTGTCTCTCTGCTTCAGTAGGTAACATCAAAACATTGCAAGATATCACGAAGCAGAACCCTTCTTGGTCTTCATTATTTCCCTGTTACTGCATGTCAGATGGCTCAGTGAACCACGCACTGTTACAGACGTCCATTTGTGATCAATGTCGAGTTCTTCTCTGCAAGGACCACGCCGGAGACCAGGTATGCTTTACAACTTCTTTATTGCATATCGTGTGTGCGCTGCCCACATGCACGTCTGCTCTTTTTCCGTGCTCCTACTGGACTGCCCTTCCACCCCTTGACCGGAAGTGGTGTCCAGTTGCCTCCCTGCCCTCTTGCCCAGTGCAGGGTCCTAGTGCCTTCCACCCAGGCCACTACATCTCCCCCTTTTGTCACAAAGGAAATCAGTAGAGGGAAGAGAGGGAAAATAGAACTTGTAGAGATAGTGAAAACAGAAAAGAAAAAGAAAAGAAAATTGCTCCCAAGGGGAAGCGACACGTGTGCACTCCTCACTACATTTCTTTAATGAGTCTCTTTGGCCTTCTGCTCGCTCTCTTTGGACAAGTCTCTTCCTGTTGTTCTTCTGCTCTCCCTTCACCCTTGTCCTTTCCTTTCCCGTTGTGACCTATCGCTCCGTCTTCTCCACTTGCAGTATCTTGGCCATCTTCGTTTACCGTCTTCAGTCCTTTGAAGTGAGAACTGTTCCGTGTTACTTGGTGGTGTTCTGACGCCGCTGTAATCATCGGGCCCTTCACTTTTATGATCGTGAGAGGTTCCTTTGAGAACACGCAGTCAGACTTTCGTTGTTGTCGCTGACGTACTACCACGGCGTCTCCTTCTTTGAGGTGTGACGGGGTGGCATGACGCCTTGCATCAGCATATGTTTTCATTAATTTCCTTTGCTTCCTTATCTTTGGCTGCAATGTTGCTGTGCTCTGATGGCCCTTTTGCTTCGATCTGTGGTAGTCTTGTTCTGCTGGTTCTCCCCAGTACCAGCTCAGCTGGACACTTTCCCGTGGAGCCATGTGGTGTGTTTCTGTAGTCTCACAGAACCTGGCATAGCGCTTGTCCAGTGGAGATCTGGGCCAGTTTTGCTCGCTGAACCGCTTTCTTGATGTTCCCCATGAAACGCTCCACCATGCCGTTCGCTTGTGACCACAGCGGTGTCAACTTCCGGTGATGAATGCCCAGGTAAGACATAAACTTTCTGAATTCTTCTCCTGAAAATGGAGGACCATTATCCGTTTTCAGTGTTTCTGGGGAGCCCCATGCTGCAAATATGTCGTCCATGATTGGTAGCGTCGCTGTTGCTGACGTTGAGGACACTGGTCTCACTATGGGGAATCGTGAGTATTCATCAATGATCACGAACAGGTAGGTGCCCGTCTCTAGTGGCCCGAAGAAGTCAGCCGCTAGCGTTGTCCACACTGCTCTTGGAAGTTCTGACATTTGTAGCGGTTCTGGGCTAGCTGGCTGTCCCGTTACCTGACAGACGTGACACGTTGCGATGGTGTCTTCCACCATTTTGTCCAGGCCAGGGAACCATACTTTTTCCCTTAGCATCTTTTTCGTTGCCACCATTCCACGGTGTGACTCGTGTGCCACGTTGACAGTCATTCTCCTTAACGAACTTGGTACCACTATCCTTGTTCCTCTCATCATTATTCCTGTTTCTGTCTCTGAGAGTTCCTCGTGTATTTTCTTTAACGCCAGCATGTCCTCCTTGTTTACTTGTTCTCCCCAGGTGCAGTTATTGTTGATGTGTCTCCATCTCTGCATCCTTGTCGTTTCTTTGGCTAGCTGCAAAGTGGCATCCTTGGCTGTTTCTTGCTCCAGTTCCGCTATTGTTATTGGCGCTGGAGTGTTTTGCTTCAAGACGAAATTTAAATATTCCTCAGGCATTGATGTGATCTCTGGTGACTGTGGCAAAGGGTGTCTCGACATGTAGTCAGCCGGGTTGTGTTCTTTCCCCGGCTTGTGCACAATCTTGAAATCGTAGTCCATCAACCTTATGCCCCAGCGCTCAATGCGCGGCGGCATCTTCGCTGCTGGATTGCCATATATTGTCACCAGAGCTTGATGATCCGTGATGATGGTGAACGACTTCCCGTAAATGAACATGTGATAGTGTTCACACGCCCATACCACTGCCAGGCTTTCTTTCTCTGGTTGAGAGTATGCTCTCTCGATGTCGGACAGGCTTTTGCTTGCATATGCAACAATCCTTCTCGGTGAATCTCTCCCCGGCAGATGTTGCGTTAGTATTGCTCCTAGCCCTACTGGGCTGGCATCTACCGTTAGTTCCGTGCATAGCGACGGGTCAAAGTAGGCAAGGTGATCTACAGTCATTACAGCCTCTCTGATGGCTTCAAATGCCCAGCGGCACTCTTGAGACCACACGAACTTCTGACCTTGCTTTGTTAGCTCCCGGAGCGGTGTGCTCACCGTGGCAAAGTCCTTGATGTATCGAGCGCAGTAGCTGGCAAGCCCTAGAAATGACCTCACTTCTGCAACATCTTTGGGAGAATTCGTGTTTTTCAACGTTTCTACTTTGCTGGGATCCGGCCTCATCCCTTTCTTGGAGAAAATGTGACCGAAGAATACCAGTTCGCTTCTCCCCAGTTCACACTTGTCTTCGTTTAGTGTTAGTCCCGCTTGTTCCAGCTGTAGACATACTTGATGCAGTGCTCGGTCATGTTCCTCATCTGACCGCCCAAATACTAAAATGTCATCACTGTAGTTCAGGCTGTTCTTCACCGGCCTTATCACCTGCCGTATTGTTTCTTGAAATATTTCTGCAGCCGACGAAATGCCAAAACTCAGTCTCTTGTAGCGAAATAGCCCCATGTGCGTCGAGAATGTGGTAATGTATCATGACTGTTGGTCCAGCTCCAGTTGGTGGTACCCTTTGCACAAGTCTAACTTTGAAAATGTACTTGCACCCGGGAGACAGCTGATCATCTCATTTAGGTGGGGCCCTGGGTGCCGTTCTCGCTCGATTGCTGTGTTTGGTACCCTCATGTCCACACAGATGCGAATTTTGGAGGTGTTCTTTTTCGGGACTGCCACTTTCGGAGACACCCAAGGCGTCGGCCCTTCCGCAGGCTCAATGATGTTCTGGGCCAGTAAGCTTTTAATTTCCTCCTCTACTTGCGGTTGCAGGTGTATCGGCACCCGCCGATGATGTTGTGCAACTGGTTTGACCGCTTCGTTAATGTGCAATGTTATCTGCTTTCCTTTTAATTTTCCTAGGCCCTTCAGGAGGGCCGGGGTTCTTGCAAAATGTTCCCTTTTGCCGACATGTGGTATGTCATCGCCAGTAGACCCATCACTTGTGCCGTGACATTGCTGAGTAGGCACGGTGCCGGGACGTCACCTCTCAGCACATGTACCTCTTCTTGGCAGGATCTTTCCTTGTACGTTAGTGTCTCCGTGAACTTCCCCATGTTCTCTACCGGCTTCTTGGATCCCCACGTGAACACATCAACCGTGGACGGTGATAGCGGCGGCCTTACTTTCATTTTCACATATTCTGACATGCACATGATGTTGCACGTGGCCCCGCTGTCAAGCACGAACTGAGTGCTGTGCTGCCCCACTGCAATGTCCACTGTTGCGGTTTTCTTTATTTTCTCTTTTTCCACGAGGTGAATGTGCTCTTGTTCTTGGTCCTGCTTGGGGGCGTCAGCCATGAGATACAGTCGTGCTACACTCACAGGTGCTGCTGTTTCTTCCGACTCATCAGAGGAACTGCGGTTTGCCGTTTCCATGTGTCGGGCGTATCGATTGTCGGTCGTCCGTGGTCTCGTTGCTCTGCCCCGCTCGTTCCTGAACTGCCTGCTCATGCAGGCGCTTGTGAAATGATTTTCCCTGTTGCATTTTCTGCATCTCTGGCCCATCGCAGGGCACACACCAACATGTGGAAAGTCAAGTCTGCATCTGTAGCATGTGGTTTGTTCATTCTTCTTTGCCATCGAGGCCACCGGGTATTCTTTCTTTTTGATATTTCCCGTGACACGATTCGCCTGTTCTACTCTTTTCTCCTTTCCCAGCTGCATCTCTTTGGCGTGTGCTGTTGCTCTTGCTTCCGCACGAGCCATGGTCAATATCTTTTCCAGTGTTGTCGGTTCTTTCAGGACCCGTGCACGGAACTCTACAGACTGACAGCCTTCAATGATGCGCAGTCGTATTGCTTGCTCATTGTCGAATTTGTCAAACTCGCAGTACGTGACCAGTTTCCTCAGTCGTGTTGCGAAGTCATCAAGGGACTCCTCTGTTCTCTGACACGCTGTATTGAAAGTGTATCTTTCAAAGTCGATGTTCCGTTGCGGGTCAAATTTCTCTGTGAGACACTGTATCACCCCTTTGTATGTCGCCGTCTGCTCGCTGGGAAATGTTATGAGCAAATCTTCCACTTCATCCCCTGCGAGATTAAGAAAAAGGTCTAGGTGTTTGCTGTCTGCCACATCGGTGGCCCGCATGTAGTGTTCGAACTGCCTAATCCATCTCTCCCACCTGATGCCAGCTTGTGGTTCTGACAAGCTGAATGGTAGCGGTCGTCTGAATATTGCTTGTGGATTCTTCTTCTCGCTTTCGGTGTCGACCATTTTCTACTGGGGCGTAGCTCCTGTGCAGGCCTTTCTTGTAGCCTTTCCCTGTCTTGTGGCGACCGCAGTACTTTATTCTCTGTCTTTTCTTTTTTTTTTTCACTTTACATGCACTTTATTTATTTAATCCACTGTCTCTCCTTACTGTGTCTATCTGTAAGTCTCTTCCTGTTTCTTTCATGCACCCTTGTGCTGTTTGTGTCCACTTGGTTTACTTAGAATTGGCCTCCTGGCCTTTTTTTTTCACTTTCGGCTCTTTTTCCTATTTGCCTGACTTAAAAATGGCCTCCCGACTTTCCTCTTTCCTCATTGGCTTGTGTGCATGTCCTTAAAATGGCCGCCGGATCTCGCGAGACCGAGATTTCCGGTGCCTGTTCTTAAGATGGCCTCCCGGCCTTCCTCCGCTCTGATTGGTGGTCCTGCCTGACCCCAAGATGGCCGCTGCGTTCGCGCAAGATTTGGCTTCAAATCTACGCGCGAACCGGGCTCTCCTCAGTGCGGCGGCGGCAGGGACGCGGTCGGGTGCACCGTGATGCCCTTGCTTTCTGGAGCGCTTCTGCTGCACTGCAGTCGCTTGAGCGCTTCTTACCGCGCTTTCTCGTCGCTGGGCGAGTTTCTTTCGTCCGGCTCTCGGACCAGGGTGGGCTCCTGGCTCCGTTGTCCTGCGACCGGGTGGGCTCCGGACGTCGCAGCTGATCCTTCTCTTCTCCCGACTCTCCTGCAGCGGGCGGACCAGGGTGGGCTCCTGGTTCCAGTCTTCCGTTCTTTGGTGGTTGCGAGGGACCGCGGTTCACTCGTTTCGATGGCGCTTCGGCGTCCCACCACTCTCGTCGCCAGTTGTCGTGTTCTTCTCTGCAAGGACCACGCCGGAGACCAGGTATGCTTTATAACTTCTTTATTGCATATCGTGTGTGCGCTGCCCACATGCACGTCTGCTCTTCTTCCGTGCTCCTACTGGACTGCCCTTCCACCCCTTGACCGGAAGTGGTCCAGTTGCCTCCCTGCCCTCTTGCCCAGTGCAGGGTCCTAGTGCCTTCCACCCAGGCCACTACAATCAACAGCTAAACCTGTCAAACCCTTAAAAAGCCAACTTAGTCTGACTTCGTTTGGGGGTTTACCCATTTACTGGCATCAGATTTTGCAACATTAACTCCTGATACAGGACTATGAATTAGAAAGACAGTGGTAGCAAGCTGAACTACAAAATTCCATCTCTGTTAACCTTAAATATAAAGCACTGATGACAGCCTTACTTCACTGCTTTCATTGCAAATCCCACCAGTAATTCCTAGCCGAGTTTCATATCGTAACAAAAAACAAAGTGATGGAAGGAATGCTTGAATTAATCTCAGCCACTGGCTTATTGGAGCCTCATAAGAGGAGGAGCTTGAGTCCTACAACTCAGTGAACATGGGACCCACATCTGGGCCTACCCGTCGCACTTAGGAGGTCTCACAAAGAAAAAACAAAAAAGTGAAGGGTGGAATGCTTAAATTAATCTGAGCCACTGGTAATTACTCAGGGACGATAACCAGTCCATCATTTTTGCCCCAATCTGCTGTAGTAAGACCCACTCAAGTCGTGGGAAGTTGGCATTCCAAGGCATTTGTCAACAGTTCCGATGTCCTCACCAGAGGACAAAAATGCTGTCTCCGTGGTGAAAAAACAAAACCCATGCATTTGCACAGGAGGCTCTGTTTCCCCAGTGCGAAGTTCTAAGTTATATGCAGGGCTACTGGAATTATGCAATCGGAGAGGACCAAATTATGAGGCAGGGTTAAGTAAATTATGCAGCAAGAAAAGTCAAATTATGCAGCATAATGTGGTATAGCTTATGATAGTATTACTTCATTGTAATATCATTTTTAGGTCGAGCCTAGCGCAGCGTGCAAGCGCTGCTTAGGAGATGACCTCTTGGAATCGGTCTGTACTTTTTGGAAAACTCGTGCATGTACTGCACTGTTTCCAATGAGTGCTCGTGCATGTACGGCATCCACCTTGCGGGAGCGAGCACCGGCGCTATCTGTTTCCAATTATCGCGCCCGCGCTTGTTTACATTTGCCTGTCTCGCGGTCGCGTTAATTGGAAACAGATGGCGGTCGCGTTCACTTTTGCGGCCGCGTGTTTCTTTTATGACCGTCTTTTCAGCATTAGTATTGGTTTACCGTGTTAAGCTACTCTCGCATGTGCTTAAATGAAAGGTCATGTTAGCTGGTTTGGAAATAGTTGTTTTATAGCGCAGAGCAGGCCCTGCGTTTTCACGTTCATCCTTTAATTGATTTCAATAATAGTTTAAAATGTGCTGCACGTTTTATTTAACAGCCAAGTCACTTGACCTTCCAGTCCTGCCTTCGTGAAAAGAGGACCTAAATCAATACAGGCTGGCCTAGCCTTTACATACCCCCTCCCACCCCTGTGGCTACAGATTTGAAATAATTCTAATTGTAATACTGTACTTGAAATAACCTCTGCCCATCACTTCCCTCTACCACTCAACTTTTAAAAATAAAAAAATCATACCTGGCATTCTGGCAGCTTCTCACAGTACTCTCCACTCTCATCATTATCTTCACTTACTCTCACAAATAATTTTTTAATAATAATGCGAGGCTCTTGCCATGCCGCCCCACCACCCCACATACGCACACTCGTCAGTCAAACCCCCTCCCCCCCCTACCCCGGCTGATTTGAAAAAAATATCTGGTATTTCCACCCACTCACACCACCCTCTTTTCAATCCTCTCCCACCTGCCCAAATGTAAAAAAACACATCTGGCCTACTGTCACCCCTCACAACCAGCTGTGCCTTCTCCCCCACTCCCCACCTAACCCGGGCTCTGCTTCCTGGAGCGGAGTGACGCAGCTCCATCAGCCCTATCAGCGCAGCTCTGCAGCGCCTCTGTCAGCACGCGGATGAATGAGGCAGTCAGGCAGGAAACCGCTTTTCTTTTCCTTTTGTCTTGTTTCTCCTCTTTTGCACTCACTACTCTAGATCATCCCCTTTTCTTCTCCAGCATACAGATCACAGCAAAGCCGGTCCTTCCCTCTAACAAGCATCTGAAGTGTGTGCCGCCCTCCCCGTGCCCCGTGTAGGCATAGACTGCCTCTGCTCGCCCTAATCCTCGACACTCAAGTTTGTTTTAAAATATCCCCCTCTCTGGGTGATGTTAAGAGGGGTCAGGCCGTCTCTCCTCGGCCCCTTCGGAGCCGGCACTCCCTCCTAGACTTGTTATAACATTACAGATCTTCAAACCCCAAACACAAGAGAGGGAGCGCTGACCCAGCACGGGCGCAGCCTCAGACCCGACATTTATCGTGCGCAAAGACGATAAGGGCTATTATCAACAACACATTTTTTAGCCCCAACATGTCTGCTTGTCTCCTGGTACTCCAGAGACAGCTCAGCACCCAGAGCACTTGCTTCTGATAAACAGTCTTCGGCCTATGAAAGGCTATCATGTTACCCCCTGCTTATTAGATAGGCCACATAAAGGGGCACTTGACAGCTGCCCTGCCGTTCACTAATGTGACTGTTGTCAGGGCTGTGGGCATAGATATCATATTTGTGAGTTTATGTTGAAAAACTATTTCTTAAAAGAAATGCCTATCAATGCAGGGACAAAATCTGATCTGATGTACTAAGGTGAAACGATTTCGCGTGTTAAAGAAATTGACTTTTTTGTATTTTGAAGACAGGTTCTCATATTTTGATACGATATTCCTTGCATGATTTATATGGCAAATATTTTCAAGGCTTCGCTCGTGCACAGCTTCTTAGAGCCAAGCCAGACCCTTGGCTCGGCTCTAGCTCGCTCTCCCTGTTAATTTGCTGACTTGTCCACCCTTAAATATTAACATATTCTACCATATAAACACAAATTAAAGCTCCAACCCCCCCTAAGCTTTCAGCGATTTCTTGATTCTCCTGCAAAATCCACCTTCATGCGTGATGTCTGCAATTTCTGTTAAGGAGCAGCTAAAAAATGATAATGTCTTATAGTTTATTTCTTCAATGATGCACGGCTACTGGCTCTTCACACAAGGCACTTCACAACGTGCCTGTGCGTGCCTCTGACGCATTGCATCCGTCTTTGATAATATATACACCCTGCCCTAG
The DNA here is from genome assembly GCA_963921515.1 of Calotriton arnoldi. NCBI lineage: Eukaryota > Metazoa > Chordata > Amphibia > Caudata > Salamandridae > Calotriton > Calotriton arnoldi. The sequence goes on from CAWUFW010014953.1 coordinate 66,644, forward strand.
TTGCTAACGCAGTATCTTCGAATCACGAGATTGTCCTGATGCATGTGTGATCTGCTGCAGGCTGGAACCATTACTTTTGCCAACCATGTTTACAAAACTTGCCACCCTCCCCTTCATTGTTTCCTAATCCCACCACCCTCCCACGCTGCTTTCGGTTCCCCTAATCCCCCCAACGTTGTTTTCAGTTCTCTCCCACCCTCCCGTAGTTGCTTTCAGTTCACCCCCACCCTCCCATCATTGCTTTTAATTTTCAAATTCACCCAGGAAAAATGCGGCAGAGGCTAGCATGCATTCCTGAATTACACTGCATGACCCAGTGTGTAGTTATTGAATAGCTATCCCTAGTGGCACATGACCCAGCATAATATGCTGCATGACTAAACACTTATAAGATGCCAAAGGCGAGACCTATTGGCTATGCCAATGCTTGTTACCGTGTTAACGCAGTCTCTGCATAGATTTCACCTCATTAGTACCGGTCTAACATCCAAATAAAGCAATTGAGAACAGAAAGGTGATCAGCCAACATTTGCGAAGGGCCTTCTGCTGCACAGCAACATGTGTTGCTATGTTTTAGTATTTTTTTTTTGTTAAAATCTGCAGATTATACAGTAGATGATAGTTTATGTGGTACATGCAGCAAATCTATATTAATGCAGAAAACCTCACAGCAGCAAAATCGCATACTTCTAGTGGCTGTGGATAATGTGAAACTCCGCACAGATGGAATAGGATGCCATAGGGTTAGTCATATGATATTACCAGTAGTACAACTAGAATCTTGCACTTGACACAGATTTTGAGGGATACTACTTGGAATAAATAACAAAAACCATAAAAGTATGTTCAGGAGGAGATCTTAATCTTCACCTGTATTTTAATGTTTTCATTACACCTTACTAATTAGAAATCAATTGAAAAATGTTTCCTCTGGCCAGGTTTTAAAGTCATAGTTCTTGTTTTGCAAACATACATTTGACTGCTGTTCTGATATAGCCTAGCATGTTCATTTTAATTAGCATATTCACATTGCTCACTTAATTCTATTTTTATCCTTCCCTTTTACTATTAAATAAACATTTATTTGTGAGTGAATGAGTGAGTGAGTGAGTGTACGGCAAAGAGTAAGAGACTGTGTGATTGAATGTGTAGTCAAGTGAGCGAAAGAGTGAATCTGTGAGCAGCTTCAACAGGAGTGAATGTGTTGAGACATGCATGCAAACCCAATGACCTATTGTGTTTGCCCTCTACAAGGTTGTTAAATTTTCAGCAGTGTCCTCCATTAGCCTCCTTTAAGCAGTTAACCATCATCCCAGCAAAATGTTCACCATCTCATGAGATGCCAAACACAGGTCTCACCACCTGCCAACCATGAACATAGCTGCTGAGAGGTATGCAGTGCCTGGCCATACATATTGATGCTTTGCCCCAAATGCAACTGGCAGCAGGCAGAGCTGGTAGGTCGAAAGACTGCTTTTAAAATTAAATTTCTGTTTGTGGCAGTATTCAAGCTAAGCATTTTTCATCCATTCTGTCACTTTAGATAGAGACCAGCCATATGCAAATCATTCTTGGTTTTGCTCCATTAGGAACAGTACCATAGCTGAGAATAAATCAAGCATTCCATCCATCAATGTTTATTTTTTCTAAGTGAGACACCCCATGTGCGATGGGTATGCCCAGAGGTGAGTCCCATGCTCAAAATGCTAGGTCAAGCTGCACATCCCTGACAATGAAAAAAAGGCCTAAACTGATTTGGGGTTCCTTGAGTTCAAATCTGGAGGGGACAGGGCTTGCAGTTCTAGCTGAACAGTACGTACTGGAGCAGGAATAAGACTGCTTTCCATATGGTTGATCTCCTTCTAGAGTGGCAAAGTGGTCAAAAAGCAATGTGCTTGAATGTGGCATGAGAAATTACCTTCAGCTGAGATTATCTCAAGCATTCCACTTATAACTTTTTGTATGTTTAATTTAAGTATTTCAGGAAGAACATCCTCTACATGTTGAAGTAAAATTTTCCAAACTGAATAACCATTTGCCCAATTATAGTATTTAATTGTAAAATGTTATATTGACATACATTCCCACTTTAAAGCCAGACATAATGTCGTTGCCAATACTTGTTTGAAGTGGGTCTTCCTCTACTTTAACAAAAAATGACATTTTATAAGCTTTTTTCAAGTTATCCACCCTTAGCACTCGTCACCACCCTCTTCTTCTTTTTTATCTTTAGTCATTGAGGCTCTTTGATACTCTTTAACTTCTGCATCCCTTAAGTACTTTGAAGTGAACTTAGGATGGTCTGAGTAAAACATAAGCAAACAATAATATCATGCAGGGCACTGATGTTAGAATACTGCCTGAGGGACAATACCATTAACAGAGAGCCAGAAGCACAGGGACCTTGACACAGATACCCAAACTCTAGGACACTGGTAAGGGGGAAGGACCACAGGGACACAAGGAAAAATATACGGACACATGAAATGGATGAAGGGATAATACTGACAATATGACAATGGCTCAGGGTCACCATCAATGAAAATGCAACACTGAGACAGAGCGACTAACTTTGCTACTGGGACTCTGGCACTGGAACATAGACACAGGACAACTGACACATGAGCAGCAGTTCTAGCATGGGAACATTGGCATGTGGATGGTGGCAATGGAATGCTTCAACAATATAGAGAGTAATCCCTTTTTTCAACGCCACAAGGGATAGGCTTCAGCCAAACAAGTACAACAATTTTTCCCCCCTGAACTTGTTGCTAAAACCCAATCTTTCGCTACATGAATGCTTAATTATCAACCCAAGAACAACAAGTATAACTTTGATGTAAAAAATAACAAACATTTATGCTCAAACCACAATATTTAGAATCTCATAGATATTTAATAAAAATGCACATAAAATTTTATTAACATTTGTTGATATAATATATCATCCATTGGACCAGATACATCATCAAAAACGTTTGATCCAACAATAACATAAAAACAACTGTATACCATCAAAGTACTTAAAAAGGTTATTGTGTCGATGCAACATTTCGGTGGCTTCTTGACCTTTATCCTAACTTCTTCAGGACCAATAAGTGAATTAAAACCGTTAATACTCTTCAGGGTTTTATTTATAGCATGTTTATTGAAGGTACCGTGCTTTTATTGTCCTTCACCCATAATGATATGCACAGTCTGTTTCTTTCCCAATGAGTTAAGAAACAAGTATTTATGAACCAACAAAGGTCTTGCAGGCTGCGAATACAGTGCCAAAGAAACAACGGCTTGTATTCCTGTTGGACCCTGATCTCCACAAGAAATACTGGGTACCATATTGGCAGTCTGCAAGACCTTTGTCGGTTCATAAACTAGCAGACACAATAAGCTGTGTGAACCACGTCGACCAGACAGGTAATTAAAAATGCCACTTTAAGGAGCAATTTATTGGCTGCTGACGTCTGCATTATCACAGCAGAAGTCTTGCATGGGGCAGGAAAGGAACAATAAAGTTGGTTTACCCACGTGAAATGTGATCTATGTGTTTTAAATATCAAAGTTTTAAATACTAGTTTCTTATCTAAGGGACAGTGTTAGAAATGGGATTTCTGGTTGGCTAGGGCTTGCGCCTAAGCCAGGCAGAAACCACCACTCTAGTCAGGGGAAGGGAGTTACAATCAATCAATCAATCAATCAATCAATCAATTGAGAGTTACACGCTGAAGATAACCCCTGCTCACCCCCTTGGTAGCTTGGCACGAGCAGTCAGGCTTATCCCAGAGGCAATGTGTAAAGCGTTTGCGCAACACACACACACAGCAGCAACACACTAGGCACACCACAAAAGAAACTCCACACAAGGTTATATCAAAAATAGCCTTTGTATTATCATAAACACATTAGAATGGGGGCGTGGCTTGGACGGCAGCGAGGATGTTTGCCTGAATCAGCCGCTCCGTCAAACCTGGGAGCAACCGTGAGATTCCGAACCCCACGCCGAGCAAAAAGACACAGAAATGATACCCTCATGTGTCGGAAGGTCTGGGGAAGAAGAAGCTACATAATTTAGATGCCCGTCACGGTGTTTTAGCCGAATTTTCAACGAGCCGGGGTAAGGCACAAGATGGCGCCACGAAACCGAAACTATCCCCACGGAACCACAAAGGAGTGAGCGACCAAGGGCTACAAAGATCAGCGGAGTCCCAACACCCATGGTGGAACTAAGGTCAGAGAGGGTAATCTCCCCCCACTACACCACAGCTGCACCCCCGTAGCGAGCCTACATAACCTGCCGAAAACACAAATGATGATTACAATACTAATGTGCTAGCGAGAGCACATACGAGACCCGCGGACACACGGAGGGGGAGCGCCGCAGAAGCAAAAAAAAACTGAGTAAATAAAAACGGGGCAAAACGGGGCAAAGAGCCAATAACAAAACAAACCCCGGGGCACTCAAAACGAAACTGTAGCCTGGATAGCCAACCCCCAGCGGCCGCCTCTTAGGGGCGGTGCCCTCGTATCGCGTACCTCCAACACCGACCAGGGAATACACAGCGGAGAGGAGCAGTGGAGCGCCCGTCAACAGCGAAACCCAGGAGAAAAGGGGCAGGCAGGAAGCCTGCAGCACCTCCGCAGCGCTCCAGGCCGAGGTCCAAAAGCCTAACAGAGGAGACACAAGCGCAAAGCCAGCATGTATGGAGTGAGTGAGTGCGGACGCTAGCGGGAGATCCAACGAGGCATATGAAGCCAGAGATATAAACAAAGAGAGCCTAAACGACAAAGCCGCAAAAAAAAACGAAACCGAAACTTAGCCGCCATCTTAGGGAAGGCTGCATCGGCACTGCGAAGCAATAACCTCCACAAAAACTACTGCGACCCCAAAAGAAGGATCATATAGTGGAACACACACGGCGCTGTGAAAGGAGGGAAAGATAAACTACCCCTGGGAGGAAAACACTGGGAGGACAAGGACCTCACTGGCAGGCAAGACAAAACGCAGGCAGAAATCGAACCACCACTGCGCGCAGGTGGGGAAGTCTGCAATAAAGTAAAATCACAGCCACACCAGAGTGACAGACCCATCTCACCGGAAGCGTCAACAGGTGGGGTGGCGTCAACACATGTACCTCATCTCCGCGCCAAACAAGGGCCAACCCTGCCTCACCCTGGGGACAACCAACAGAGCGGACTCACAGAGCGCAACCTCCGCTATCCCCGCGTGAGATCGCACGAAGCTGACCCAGAGGTGACACCGAAACGGAGCCAACGGTCACAGCGAGGGCTCCCGAAGGGACAGAAAGGTCAACCCGCAACTGAAAGAAGAGGGGGAAGATTTGAGCTCCATCAGAGGAAGAGAGGTCTAACAGACATGGCGGGGGCGAAGGGAAAATTCAACAGCAAATGAAAAAGAACAGGCCGGACGCACTATCGGACTCTCCGATTAAGCAAAAACCTGATATCAACAGCACACTGGACATGATTCTTAAAAAGCTGGCCGAGGTCCACGACCTAGCCAAAACTACAAAACAATCTACGGACGCAATTCAACTGGAACTGGCAGCAGTAAGAGCGGACATACACGCGGCAAACAACAGAATGACAGTGGCTGAGCAGAGAATAAGCGACATTGAGGACGCGGACCAACAAATAAACAAAGACCTTAAGGCCCTAACTAAGATCACAGCAGCGTTACAGAAGCAGACGGCGGAGTTGGAAGACCGTAATAGAAGAGGGAACATAAGAATCATAGGAGTGCCAGAAGGCGAGGAAGATAAGGCAGGCTCCTGCCTGGCCTTCATCGAGGAAATGATACCTAAAATCACAAACCTCAAATTCGATCACCCCTTCGAGCTGGACAGAGCCTACAGAGTCCCAGCCTTCAAAGCATCCACAAGGACGGGCCCTCGCCCAATAATATGCAGGCCACTAAGATCGCAACACACAGAAGCCATATTTGGGATTGCAAGGAAAAACCAAAACATTGCGTGGAATGGGCAGAGGATAATTCTAACACAAGACTATTCCAAGCCCACAGTGGACATCAGAAAAGGCTTCCTGGCCCTGAGAGACAAGATGAGGAGGAAAAACATCATATTGTCATTCACGGGCCCTACAAGATTCCGGATCAACGACAAAGGGAAAACACATGTCTTCGAAGACCCAAGAGAGCTAAACAGATACCTAGAGGGACCAACGCAACAAGATATGGAAACATCTCAAACAGGAACAACCAAGAGAAGAGCCTCACCAGACCTAACAGTGGAGGGAGCAGGTGCTGAAACTCAAAGGTAAACATGGAGCAAGAGGGGACACTCAGGAACTACAACCCTAACTACCTCAGACACTGAATAGAACCGACCTCACAACACCAAAGCAAGGCCCGGGGTAACAACCGTATCTACCTCAAGAGCATAATCACTATGGTCTAAATATCAGCTACCTCAAGGCGCTTCGGAGCAGGAGCAAATGTCCTCCCATAAAGCCAGTTGAGGAACTCTCAGGAGCGAAAACCAAGAAAAACAACAAGCCGCAACAACCGGAGACGGACTATATATCCTTTCATATGGGAACTGTTGGGGGGACACGATGGAGGGCGGGAATAAGAGGGGGCTGACATACTCTCCGGCCGCTACAGGCAAATGGCCAACAAAAACGCACATAGATTAGTCGAAGACGGCAGATGGGCAATCGCGGAGGGGGCGGAAAAGTAACATTCTATATGATAGCTCCCAGGGAGACGGAACTGCGATCTTGTCGTCGCACGTTCAGAATACGAGTTTTTGGTAATACGGGGGTGGGGGGGAGGGGAGGGGGGGTAGGGGACGTTTGTCTTGTCTACATGTCCTTAATCGATCCACTGTCTTCTATACTTTCTATACTCTTCTATCTATACAACTTGATACAAGAAGGAACACTAGAACCAGGGAAAGCACGGGGTACAGCAGACCCAACATAGGGGAATACAGGTCCCAATCACCACCACAGGAAGCCATATGGGAGGGGAAGGCACGCACTGTATGTAAGAATGGGCAAGGCATGGTGGTAACAGCGCCCACACAAGATAACCAATGACACAAACCAACAACCTTACCCTGACGGCTAACCTAAAAATAGTCTCCCTCAATGTCAGGGGCCTCAACCACCCAGTCAAGAGGAAAAAGATACTCGACTACCTGGCTAAGAGCAAGGGAGATGTGATCCTCCTGCAGGAGACCAAACTATCTCTGGAAGACTCTAAGCGAGTGAAAGCCAGATGGATAGCCCAGGTAGCTTGCTCGCCGGCAGTAGGGAAGAAGCGCGGAGTGATTACCCTGATAAGTAGGAACTCCAAGTTAACAATAGAAGCTCACCACCACGATGAAGAAGGGAGAGTCCTATTAACACACCTGAAGAGGGGGAGGAGAACATTCATGTTGCGAACATCTACGGCCCAAATATAGATGACCCAGCATTTTGGGAGGGGGTCTCACAAAAGATAGAACACATCACCCAGAACGACCTTACAGTGGTGGCAGGAGATTTCAACACTACCCTCGACCACATACTAGATAGACAATCACAATGCCACCCCCACCCCTCAAGTACCCACAACACGCTAAAGAACATGTGCACCAGACTCAACCTTAAAGAACCATGGCGGCTCCAACACCCGGACACTAGAGACTACACCTTCTACTCCAACCCGCACAACTCGTACAGCAGGATAGACTACATACTAATCACAGCTCCACACACACACCTAATAGAGCACACTGACATTGCACCTAGATTACTCTCAGACCATTCGTGTATCAGCCTACAGCTGAGCGGATGCCACAACGAAGACATTCCCCGTAGATGGAGGTTCAACAGCGACGTCTTGACAGACCAGGGAAACAAAACCAAAATAGAGAAGGCCATAAAGGAATACCTTACGCACAATGACACGCAAGACACTGATCCCAAGACCTTGTGGGATGCACTTAAGGCGACACTCAGGGGCACAATAATAGGAATTAAGGCCAAAATCAACAAAAACGCTAACCAACAACTGTCCCAACTCGAGCAGGACATCAAAAGACTGGAGATAGACCACGCCGGAGACACACAAAACACTAGCACCCTAACACGGCTCACTAAAAAGAAATACGAATACAACAAACTTTTGAGCGAGAGGGCCGGGTTATGGGTGAACAAATACAAGGCCATTAACCTCTGCGAGGCTAATAGAGCGGGGAAGCTTCTAGCCTCCTACCTAAAACACAAACAAAGACAATTCACCATCTCATCAATCACCGTTGCACACAACAACACGCACACTAGGCATAAAGAAATACTAGGAACATTCCAAGACTTCTATCAAGAACTTTACAAAAAAGACCAGACCGTAGACCAAGAAGGGTGTGCAAAATACCTAGATAGATTAGATCTCCCCAAGTTAACGAATGAGGAGGCTCAGAAGCTAGGAGAGAAAATAAGCTCGACAGAGATAGAGATGGCGGTCAAGTCCCTAAAAGATAACAAAGCACCAGGTCCAGATGGTTACACAGCTGCTTTTTACAAAACTTTTTTAACGCACCTGAAACCCACCATGAAAAAGGTGTTCAACTACTGTGCAGAGGAGGGAATGGTCTCCCAATCTATGTCGGAGGCGAATATAATTGTAATCCCAAAGGAAGGCAAAAACGCACTATTACCCAAAAACTACAGACCCATATCTCTAATCAATGTGGACTGCAAAATATACGCTAAAATCCTGGCCTCAAGACTAAACCACATACTACCAGGACTAATAAGTAACTCACAGGTAGGGTTCCTAAAGACCCGTATGTCACACGATAACACCAGACTCCTATGCCACATTCTTGAACGTACCTCCAAAACAGACGAACCAGCGGTGGATATCACACTAGATGCCGAGAAAGCTTTCGACAGAGTATCTTGGGACTTCCTAGAACAGTGCATGTAAGCATTTAACCTTGGGGATACATATACTCGGAAGGTAATGGCTCTGTACAGGAACCCCAGAGCACACGTTGTAGTTAATGGCTCGGTCTCCGACTCATTTGCACTACAACGCGGAACGAGACAGGGCTGCCTCTTGTCCCCCTCGTTATTCCTGCTGGCCTTGGAACCCCTGATCAGGGATGTCAGGGCTAGCGAGGAAGTGAGGGGGATCAGCATCAACGAAGTGGATGTCAAATTACCCGCGTATGCGGACGACATCCTCATAGTGACAGAACAACCTAGGACCTCCATCGCGGCCCTCATAGAAATTATAGGAACGTACTCAAGCCACTCAGGGTACAAACTCAACAAGGACAAGTCCGAATGTAAGCCACTCAACATCCACACCACTAAAGACATGATGGGAGGTTCAGGCCTGGCGTGGCAAACGGGATTCATCAAATATCTAGGGGTGCACTTCGGCAATGACCTTAAATCCACGCTAGACAAAAATGAGAAGACACTGCTAGAGAAAATAAAGTCACTTCTAGAATCCTGGTCCCCCAAATTTATAACATGGTGGGGTAGAATAGAAACAATCAAGATGATAATCACCCCGATGGTTAACTATCTGCTGAGCATGCTGCCACTCCTACTCACTGACGATTTCCACTGCAAGTTAGACAAGACGATTAATACATTTCTATGGAAGGGCAAGAAAGCGAGAATAAGCATTAAAAAACTAAGACTAGACAAAAAACTGGGTGGACTAAACCTAGCAGACTACAGAACCTTCCAAACCGCATTCCTAGCAAAACAAGGAGCCTACTGGTTGTCACCCATCCAGGGATATACGCCGGTATGGCTAAGAGTCGAGCGTGCCATCCTAAACAACCTGGAACCACTGGTACTCCTAACAGCCAATAAACACACACTCGCCTCCAACCCAATACTCAAAAACACAAAAATGGCCCTGCTCAAAATAGATGAGAAAATGGAGCACAGTGTAAATAACTCGAAGTGGGAATCCTTGTGGGCAAACACCAAGATTAAATACAGGGGGAAACCCCTATCCATAGAGACATGGAAGACAATAGGAATCTCTTATCCGGCTCAGTTAGAAGAGGTAGGCAGCCACGTCGCATTCTCCTCGCTAAAGGAGAAATATAACTTACCTGACATCGAACTATACAACTTCCTAAAGATCAGAACAGCCTTGACCAAAGCAAAGTTAGAACTACATAATCCATCAATAATACAATACATGACGAAACTCAACAGAGTAAGTCACCAGGTATCACATATATACAAGCTACTACGCCCTAGCACCACCAAAATTAATGACAAACCAGCTGACTACTGGGCAAAACAACTTGGCACCGCACTTAGTGAGCATGAACTTAGCCTCCTCTGGGCCTCCCCCTCACGGAACAAAATCGCCCCAGTACTAGCTCAGACAAAATTCTGGCTACTACACAAGCCTTACTGGACCCCGGCTCGCCTTGCAGCACTGGGCCTCACGGATAACGACCTGTGCTGGAACTGCAACAAAGAAAAGGGAGACTTAGCACACCTCATCTTTTACTGCCCCAAAATTAAAAAGTTCTGGGAGGAAATATTCACGTTCATAAAAAAAGTGCTGGGCTTCACACTAAAGCCAGAATTCTCTACCCTTACCACCGCGTTTATGACCGTGGAGCTAGATTCACAACACGACAGGGACCTGTTAGATCTCCTAATGACAGCGGCAGTGAAAATAGTACTGTCCAAATGGAAGGATACAGCCAAGGCGACATTCAAATATTGGCTTAACTGGGTGACATACCTCAGAGGCGCAGACAGTACAGCCCTGCGGAACTCACCCTGGAGGCCAGCATCCAGAGGAATGTGGGCATCACTGGACCACTACCTAGACCCCTACGAGCCCCCATGAACTCAGCTGGAGTAGAGCGCATGCTCACGAGCATATCCCCATAACCCTAGAACAGATCCATGACTGAAATAATCTTCTTGTATACTATCTCCTCCTCTCTCTCTTTTATTTTCTATCTTTCCCCTTCTCATCCACTCTTATACTTTTGGCAAGACAGTGGAAAAGGGGACAGCCAAACATGTATACCACTTACCTGATCCTGACAAATACAGCCAGTTTGGGCTGTTACCATGTGATGATAAAGCGATGACAATTGTATGTATAAACATTTTTTAATAAAATACTTTGAAATTAAAAATAAACACATTAGAATAGTAATCACACAATATACACTGTGCCAACTGGCACTAGGCAATATTTACAGGGGATTATATACACCTGACAGGGCCAATCGGGCCACTGTCAGAACCATCACAAATGCACAAGTAGAAAATGTAAAACACTACCAGTAACTACTGGTAAAATAATGCCTCAGCATCATATCCTGCAACATAAATCACATTATACAATCAGCATCACATTAGGCGTAAATCACATTAGGCCCAAACCTCATTAGCATAAATACATTACGCACTAGGCCTCACCAGCATAAACACATTATGCATAAACATCCTAAACATAAACACATTATGTCATAGGCATCACAGGCATAAATCACATTACGCCATCACATTAGGGCCTGGCGCCCTATCAACCTAACACAGTCCCCCTGGCCAACTGGCCTTCTCAGAGGGCTCAAATGCCCTATGTCCATAATGTCAGGGCGCGCTGCCAATGCAGCAGAATCCACAAGTGCGCAATTGCGCAGGCCTAAATGTTGCAGCTGCCACTAATTGCTGTGCAGCTGTGATGAAAACTAGGCATGGGCACTCACTGTGCCCTCTGGGTGGGTCCCCACTGGGACTCTGTAACACAAGTATGTGCAACCGTTGCAGCTGCCCGCACTGGTGCGGCACAGCTGTGAATGAGCAAAGGGCCTGGCACCACTGTGCCTCTCCAGCCCCACTGGGACTTATCACAAAATGCCCCCATTGTGGCAGCTGCCCTCTATCAGGCGGGGCAGCTGTCGCAAATAAATCAGGCGTCCCTGGCACGCTGGGGCCCCGCTCTGGCAAAGCAACCACATGGGGAGGGCACCGACAATGTGCCCCGACACACCCCCTGGTTTGGGAGTGAAGACAGAAGTGCCCCCAACGTTGGAGCGGCCCGCTCTGAAAATGGAACTGGCACTGTGCCTCGATCGGCACACACAATGGACAACTGAGGAGCCCCACTCACCGGAGCTGCCGGGGAACTCCTCATTTGGTGCTCCTCTCCTTCGCTTCGGACAGGCGCCGGGGATCCTCTGCGGCGTGCGCGGGGCTTCCCTCAGCTCACGGGAGCCCCGCCTGGAATTTCCGGACGTCCGCCTTCCGGCCGCAGCTCCGCCCGAGTCAGGCAGCTTGCCTGGCTGCCTGGTCGCGCTGCGGCGGCCAGCGTCACCTTCTCTATGTGGCGACAATACGGGGTAGGCTCCCATTCCAAATTACGATGATTGCGGGGTGGGCACCTGCCTCAAAGACAACAATTGCGGGGTGGGCACCCGCCAGTCAAATAACAGCATAAAGCGGGGCAGGCACCCGCTCGAAGGAAGCACAGATGCGGGGTGGGCAACCGCGGCTAAAATAAACATAAAGCGGGGTGGGCACCCGCTCCCAAGGCATCACGGGGGAATCCCTACGACGGGGATTCCCTCTAAAAAGACGGGCAGCTTAGCGCTGCGTAGCCCACGCTCTCCTCTTCCTTTGGGGAAATAAAGAAATAAAGCACAGCGCTCACGATGCAGCCCAGCGCTGTAGATGCCACAAAATAAAGGCTCCTCTCTCCTGGGAATATTAAAATATAGCGCTCACCAGGCGCTAGAGGCAACCAAAGTCCTTAGGTCCCTGGGGCATAGTTGGGCCCAGGGAGGCCAGCACACAGGGCCCTCCGGCAGGGAGGCAAGCCCTTGTGGCGATTCCTCCTGCGCCCCCATCAGCAGCAAGCCCCAGCAAAGTCAGGAACAGCCGAACAACATGGGGTCACAGCCCCTATACTTATACTCCTTTTCTCCTTTGTCTGCAGTGCAGGGCTTGGGGGAACCAGCAAAAACTGGTTCAGGGGGGAATTGGAGCACTTTGTTTACAAGGCTCCTCTTCCCCTTTGTCAGGTGGGGGCTCAGTGATCAGACACACCACAGGGGGCGGAGCCAGCATTCACTAGGGCAGGCACAATCCTATTCAGGGTCAGGGGATTACTCCTCCCACTACTCCCAATGCAGTTGTTCCATTCAGCCTAGTGCTGACTCACCCTGCCCTTCCTGGAGCCACACACACCTCCCAGCCCCTGTCACTCAAAAGCCAGACATGCAATTCACATCAGGCAGGCATACACATAGCACACAGAAATGCCAACTTCTAAAAGTGGCATTTCTAAAATAGTTATAATAAATCTGCGCACACCATTGCGCAGCATTTATTATGACAATTCCAACTATACTAAACTCGACCACGCTGCTCCTCTCATCTCAGGGATTACCACTGAAACACTTATCAGGGAATCCCCAATGCATTCCTATGCGAGGGCAGGCCAATCTTACCATTTATAACACAGAGAGCGCACGCACTTTACACTGGACAGCAGTGCTAAAGTGCCCAGAGGCCTAAAACCACCAACACCATGTCAGAGAAAAGGCTAGGGGAAAGGCAAAAAGTTTAGGGATGACCCTGCAAAAAGGGCCAAGTCCAACAGACAGGAACCTATGAAAAAGATGGGTGTTTTTTCAAGCCCATATTCTAGATACAGCATGTCTCGAAGAAACAGCGCTCAAGCGCTGCCTAGACGAGACCTAAAAAAGGACACATTGACATGGATGCAGGGACAAAGGCAGGGCAATGAAGAGCATGACATTTTGGATATGCAAAGACGATAGACATAAGAACAAACACCTGTATGGTCCTGCTTAAACAATATTATTCTTTAACATGCCGCAGCACCAAAACAGCATCCATTGGCAGATGCTGATGTGCAACGCTTGCTAAACTTTATTCTTGTGAGAATTAAACCCGAATATTTAGATTGAGCAAAGAATGGTTGTATGCAAATATCTCATTGTCCAAGCCTATTTGCTCAATTTGGCTCTCCTTCTCTACTATTTACACAGGTTAAACACCCCTCGGAGCACAAAATGCGTACCATGACAGAATCTTTTGTACTAGTAAATTTAACAGTCCTGTAACACAACGGTCTGCCTCTTTAGAAGGTTGTGCCCATATCAGGCAGTGCACACCCTGAAGAGCAGGAGGATAGTAGCAACTGATATTATACTGAGGAGGTATTTAAGCCCTCCTCGGAGAAGCTGGTGCTGACCAACTGAAGCAAATAAATAAGTGATGGGTACAATGCTTGCCTTATTCTCAGCCACCAGTAATTACAAGGGTAGCATTCCAGTCTTTCATTTTCCCACTGTGTCACTTCAGACAGAAACCAGCCATGTGCAAATTAGCTTTTGTCCTGCTCCAATAGGAACATTCCAGCATGACCTGCCAGGTCGGGTCCCCTATAAATGGGAACACAAAAACCCCAGACCAGGTTCAGCCTACGTGAAACTTTTCAGTAAGGTACAGCTTGCAACTTGTTGCAAAGTGAGCACAGGACCCACATACGGGAGGAGATGGTACATAATGTGGTGATGTACATAAAAATAAGTGATGGATGGCAAGCTTGAATTAATCCCAGTCGTTGATAATACCTTGGTCTGTATTCCAGTCCAGTGTTTTTTTGCCCATGGAGCCACCATGTTGTCCTCAAACGCCATATATACAATGGTACCTGTATGTCTGGCGGGTCATGCGGGAGTCAGGTACACTCCATGCATTGCTTCCTGACAGTAAATGTGTAGAGATATCCTTGTATCAATGTGACCATTTCCGTGTAATAACCACACCTTTATGCTCACAACTGCTCACGTATTTTAAAGACTACCTTTAAAAAACTCCAATTATATTCAGTGTTCACCAATTTTACCGGCTTATTATTGACTTGTTTTGTCGTAAAGATATTCAGGGCGAAATCCAGGCCATGATCTTTTGTTTTTGTTGCTTGGGACAATGAATCCAAGAGAATTCCCAATAGGGGTGGGTAATAGCATCCTGTTCCAGGGTAGTGATTTGCACAAATCGCTCAAGCTTCGATGACTATAATCAGCACACCTTCATGCAATATGTCCTTCCTTACCTACTTTAAGGCAAGAGAAAATTGTTGTGCTGCACTTTACAAATGACAAACAAAATGTTTTATTCTTCAGGTTCTGTGTTCTGGTGCCTGAAGTAAGCACTGACCTGCATGGAAAGGCACGTAGGATAAAGCTTGTCCAACCCATCTTCTTCGGCCAGTTGCCTCCAATTCAGTGTTGTCATTTTCCATCTCTTCGTGAAATCGACCTGGCCGGCAAATGTGAATTATTTAGGGGCATATCTACAAGGCCCGGCGTTAAAATTATCGCCGCTTTAGCGTCCGTTTTCGGGCGAAAAGCGGCGATAATTTTATCGCCCTATCAGCATGGACACGCTAACTCGTGAATCCATGCCTTAGCGCCCATTTTCTTTGCGCCTCGCCTCGCATCGCTAATGAGATGCGAGGTAGGCGTTCCCGACTGAAATGCAGCGAAAATGATCGCTAACACAGCTTCTCCCTATCAACAAGGGAATCGATAACCCGCCTAGCGACATGAAAGTAGCGCTAACCGGGTTTATCGCCAGTTCCTAACACCTGCTAAATTCCAGACTTACCTATATGTATCATGGGAGGTGGATTGTAAAGCTAAGTCCACATCTCCCTATCAACAATGATTTCCTATCGCTGTTCTTTATCGCTGGAAATCAAGCGATATTCCCTTTTATCGCCGGGATTCCTATCGCCTCGGCGATGCGCGTTGTTAATAGCGCGCTAACCGGGCGATAGAATCCGGCGATAGACGGCGATAGCAATGTTCACGCTAAACGCGGCCAGCGATAATTATCGCTGCCGCTTGTAGATATGCCCCTTAGTTCCTGGTGGGCATAGCTCCATATATTTAGCGATCTCCACTTGCCAAGAGGAGCTTTCTCTGCCTTCAGGGGAGGACCCGCTGTGATTTTTTGCTTTGTTACATATATAAATACCTAACTCCCAAAGCAGGAGTTTGTTTTAGTAAAGCAAAGAGTAAAACAAAACAAAAAAAACAAAAAAAATGTCAATGACAGTAGGAGTTTTCTCCCAGCATGTGAGGGTAATTTCTGTGTTTCCCTGTTCGGTACCAACAGTGTTTCCCTGGTAGTTCTGAACAGGAAAAAAGCAGGTCAGAACGTCTGTGCTAAATAGGGCAGACAGTCCCAGGCACTTGGACCAATAGCCCAGTGCCCCTGGGGCCGTCAGTCTAAGGTTCACGCCTGCATAGCCAGAGGAGGCTCAGCTGTCGGAAACATGATGGTGAGCCCGACTCTAAATAGAGAGGATGAAACAAGGACAGAGTACTCCCCGCATTTGAGGCGGTGTACCGTGTCTGCCAAACTCTAAATAAATCTCTTAGTGTCCCTACGTGCAGAGCCACCCATTTTGATATTTATTGTTATGGGGTCCAATTCACAAAGATGCTGCTATGAGTAGGTGTGCTTACTCTTGGAGTGCTACTAGCTCACTCTTGACTACCAGGAGTAGGCCAGAAGTATTCCTAGCTTACATCTCTACAAAAAGCCAGGACCACCACAAGAGTATGTCACAACAGACGCCTTGACACCCGCGGGTATAAGTGCGCTTTATAAATATTATCCTATCCTATCCTTTGTGAATAGGGCCCATGATGTCTGAAATGGCTTGTAAATATGTATTTTTTAATAGTGAATGTGTTAGGTAGAGCCTAGAACAGCAGGATCAAGAATATTTATCAATTTATGCAAAGCATCCCTGTGCAGTGAGAATAGGCAGTCATTTAGATGTTGTAATGTTTTCTTTTAAAATACCTCTAAAATTGGTTGGCCTGTCTGTTTGGATTTAGGCTGCATGAGATGCCGAAAGGGCTCATGTGTGCCCCTTAATGCTAAAAGTACATGGAAAATAAGAAGAAAATGTTCCCTAAGAAAAGCTTTTACCTCTGTTGGCTGCGGGCCACGTCTATCACTCAAAGCATGTACTGTTCTCCCCTTGACTTGGCATTAGTTCAGTTGCTGCTGTTTGCCCTCTTATTAATGTTGGACTAGAGTCAACAGCTCTCCTAGAACCAATTTGTCCATTAAAATTGATTATTTTGTTAGTTAATCTGTTACTGTGTGAAAACAGAAATGTTTAATGACATTTTCTCTGCAAATATTTTGCAGTCTTTGCATTATATTAAGTTTGCTGTAAATACACACTCTGTTTCAGATTATGATAGGAATAGAAATGTAACATCCACTTAAAGTAAATCCTGTTTCTCAGTCCGCAGAACCATGGGGAGAATTACGCAACCCTTTAGACATTGTACTGCTGGTCTTCAGACAGCATTTTAGCAAGTGTTTCGTTTAAGTAACATGTTAAAAGAAGATTGCGAAGTTTTCAGAAAGGCATTTACAGTAAACAAAACCATGGTAACATTTTCTGTGAAAATTACATGGAAGTACACGAATGCACAAACTTTCGCCAGTATCTTTCAACAAATGTAATGGCAAACCTCACGTAAAAAAAAGTGGTGCAAACACATCTTTTTCACGTATCTAATCAAAAGGCACAAAACATATCTGCTAACTCAGAAGTTATGTCATTTAATGTAATGCTATGCTATGTTATGTTATTTTAAAAGATGCCTATAAATTATGGGTACACTTAAAAAGTGCCAGGACCTTCTCTTTAATGACAACTGTGAGGAAAGAAACAAAACAAATTTACAAAACATTGAGATAACTCGGAAACGCTTTTGTGGAAAATATTTTCAACCAAGACCAGAAAATAGGTGTAATGAATAAAGATGTGGTGATCAGTAAAGAATCATATCGTTTGCTCGTTACATAAATCTTACCTCCCTGACCTTTGAAGAACAATATTTAGAGAACGTAGGACAAGTTAAATATCCCAAATAACAGTAACATAGACACTAGTGTTAATTCTTTAACATCCTCACAGTATATAAAGCCCTTTGTAGCACCTATGTGTACGTCTTTGCTTCTATAAATCAAAATATGCAGCCACCCCAGTCCCTGCACACATTCAAGCTGTGTACTCATTTTATTCATGCAGCGATCAAACTTGGAAATAGTTCATTGAATGACTGTCCCCTTGATGAAGTCCCAAGACCACTCCCACTTTTAAAGTAAATTTCCGATTTTACAGAAATTCACAAAGGATCCCAATATTTCTCTAAGAAATCGACGAAATTCGAAGATTATCTTACGGAAAAGCAATACATACCATTTACTAATGTGAAATTTCAATCAGATGGAAACGTCTGCTTTCATAAATGTGACTTAACTTTGCATTAGTGCACGCTATATTTTCATATGGTTTCCACAAGGAAAATGTTTCCCCCCACAAATATACCCCTTTCTTTACTGCGATTGATTATGAGGGCATCTGTTCCTTATGCCCACCCTTCTCACTTCTTATCAGGCTATAAATCCATAAGAAGAAATAAGCCAATGGCCAAATGCACCAAGAGGATGATTCGTCATTGCCACTGGGGTTAGATCACCTAGGCCCTTGAGTGCAAATAAAGAAAACGTCATTGCCATCTATTTTTTAATAGTGTTTAATAAACAATGTGTAAAGTAAAGTGAGATAGGCAGTGCTTGTGGGGTAGAAATGAATGCTTCATTAGGGATAGGACAGGATGTGTATGTCTATATTGTCATAACCTAGGGGGATTTGATGATGTGTACTGCAAAAGTGAGAATTTTGCTGTCAACACGGAGATGCAGAAGGTTATTGTGCAAGATGAGGGGACACGGCCACCAGGGGTTTTGTGCAAAGCAGGATAACATTAAAAGAAAGCTCAATAAGGTAGGGGGAGGAAGATGCTTTCCAGTGAAATGTCAGAGAGATTATCGAGTAAAGATGCAGCACACCATAGGAGTAATGGGGCAAAAGTATTGTACAAGGTGGGGGCAAATGGGATGGTTATTGCACAAGGTGGACAAGTAATGTGTTTGCTCAAAGAGATCAAGCGGGAGTTGTCTTGTCTCAACGGGTTACTGATTCTACCTCTCTACCCACTTGAATCATGAGGCTTCCCCCTGTTTTTTAATTTTGGACTTCACGAACTTTGACCTCCGCCTTAATCAAAGGATTTCAAATCATGATTCAATGTATTGAAATCAGGACCATAAATTACTGTGGGATTAATCTCTGGAGATCAAACTTGAGGTATTCCATTTTCGGTTACTTCTATATTTTGATTATTTCATTAATAGTTGATTAGTAATTTTGTTTAGATACGATTCAGTTTAATTTCTTTGTAATTTTTTTTGCTTAATGGGGAGAATCCCGTACATTCTCCATTTTTCCTTTACCATTTAATTTTTTTCTAAATAGGCGCAAGATGTGCTAAGCATTTTAACAGTCGCAAACGCTCCGACTCAGCATTTGCAACTGTTAAAATGCTTTTTGTTATTTACTAATCACATCTTAGGAGTCAGAAACGTTTTTCTGACTCCTAAAATGAAATTCTGAATGGTATCCGGAAGGGGCATGTTGCATGCATACCTTCCAATTATAGAATCAGTATCTAATGTATCAATGTTTTGCCACTAAAATCTGGTCATAAAACAGTGTGCTTTTTTTAGATATCTCAAAGGATGTGGTAACCCCTTCACAAAGTGGAAGGGGTCCCTTTTGGGAAGCCATCCATGTGATAGCCTCCAATCATAGTGAGTCAGAGTTTAAGGCCTGTTTCATAAATACGCATGAGTTAAGTTGGATTCTGACCCACTACAGTTCAAAACTTTAAGAACTGGCCTATTAGTACATAGGCAGTTTCTTCAAATTCTTTACTGTTTGCAAGAATACTGGCTGCAGACTGCAACCAGCATTTTATGACCTGTTAACAGTAAATATGACCCATAATCTTTACTCCCTAACCCTAATATACTTACGTGTTCAGAGACGGTTGAGCCAATGTTTTTGCCCAGAATGTGTTACTTTTCAGTTTTTTGGATAGTTGTAGTCACATGTCACTTTTAGGCACATGTGTGCTGCACAAATGATATTCATTTGTTGTGTTGCACACCTCCAGCTACTTAGGACTCACCTAAGTGCCTATCAGAGATTCACACTGGCTTTGAATAAAACTGATATGTTAATAACATATTAATACTATGAAATTATGTCAACATAGTAATGTTATTTTGTAAGAAAGTGGATTATTATTTAGAGTGGGCAGTCATACACCTTAAATAATAGTGACACTAACTTGTTAGGGTGGGGGCGCCAGAAATCCTGACTCCAAGATGGCCGCTCTGTAGCGAGGCTCCATCGACGGGACGAATAATCTGACAATAATCCGCTGATCCAGTCACTTTTGGCACACTGACATATCGCCACTGAGCCCTGGAAGCTTGCGCGCGCAAGCCAAGCAAAAATCGCAGGCGGCCGCCGCAATCCCAGAGAGATACGGATGATCCGTGTTGCTGAGAAGCTCTGGTGGAACCAGGAGGCGGAGCGAGGTGAGGCGACGTGCCCGGGTGAGCCTGCAGCGCGGAGCAGAGCTGTGATTCAGAGCCCCCGCGACACCATTGAGCGTAGAGGTAGCCCCAGGCACGCCCAGGTCACAACGGGGCTTGGGGGCCGGCCCGAGAGGCACGGGCAGTCAGGGCCAGTGTCGGAGGCGCAGGGCCTAGGACGAACCCCGTAGCAGTGCAGAGGTGGGCCTGCTGGTGAGACTTGGGTCGGAGGGATCCCGACGACCCGGGCCCCCCCACCACGGAGCAGCAGGGAGAGAGCCCCCCCGCTGGGTATCCTGACATGCAGGCGCAGCAGAGGCCCATCGCTGATTGGAGGCCGAGTCGGGACACACGCTTGGGCCCCCTCGTAAGTGGAGTTAGGGGGTGAGGCCGACGCGCACTGAGCCCTAATCAGAGAAGGGCAGGGGCCCTGTGAGCAGTGAGGACCGGCACACCTCAGAGACTAGACAGGCATATGGCCCAGGCGGGAAGACAGGCACAAAGTGCGTCACAACAGTCTTGTGATCTGGTGAAGCTGCACCCGGGAGCATGGGGAAAACGGACAACAAGCCCCCAAAGTTGGTATTTGAGCAGCGCAGAACCACCCGGGGCCCTCCAGTCTCCGAGGACTCTCATCGGGAGGTGGAAATAAGGGATACGACCCCTCCCAAAGCCGACATAAGGGAAATGTTCCAGGATTTGAAACAAACACTCACCACAATCGACGGGAAAATAGACTCTCTATCGGATCAGTTTGACTGACTGAAGGAGAAAGTGACAAAACATGGGGAGCGCCTGGAACACGTGGAGCAGCGTTCCTCCACGTTGGAGGACAAAGGTGCGGAAACCCGCCAAAAAGCTCCTCAAAATGGAGAAAGTACTGGAGCTAATTTGTCAGAAGAACGAGAACTTGGAAGCCAGGTCACGCCGCAACAACCTCCGTATCACAGGCCTGCCAGAGTCCACAGCCATGACGCGTGTCGAGGATTATGTGGAGGAGATGCTGCGGTCCATTTTTGGTGAGTCCCTATCAGCCATGTGCATTGTGGAGCACGCCCATCGTACCCTTGGCCCTCGCCCACCGCAGGGGGCACCAGCCAGACCCATAATTGCGCGCCTGCTTATTTATCGAGACAGGGACACGATACTTCACCGTGCCAGGGATATGCAAAAAGTGGTGTACCAGGGGAACATCATCTCCTTTTACCCGGACTTCACCCTGGTGGTCTAGGGGGCTCGCAAAGACTTCCTCCCTATTAAGCGCAACCTCCAGCAGCTCGAAATAAAATACTCGCTCCTCTCTCCCGCCAAGCTCTGAATATTCCATGCTGGGAAGACATTCTTCACGGATCCCAAGAAGGTCGCGCAATACATCAAAGATTTGCACCTTGCCCAAAGGACTGAACGCTCAAAGACAGACTTGGAAGAGGGTGGCCACGCCAGCGACAATGAGTAACACGCAGAGGCTAAGGTCACACCGGACGAGGCCTCATCTGGTAGACTAACGGACTGGTCTGGGCAATCCGGCACAAAGTGACTGTGCTTTGGTCATGTATCCTTTACAGACACTAAATACTGATGTGGCTCCCGCTCCAGTTTGAATAAAACTGGTTGGCCACACCGGGGTGTCCCGTTGCTCGGCCCCTGCGGGTGGACGGGTTGGGCTCCTGGCCTCGCCCCTTGGGGATGATTCCCTGATAGAGCAAAAATGTTTTTCAGATGTTGGGGTAAGAGGTTAATTGGGGAATATGTTCAGCCTGTTTGGGGGGCTGGAGTGGGTGGTGGGTGGGGGTTTTCTGCGACTTTCTTATTTAGACTTGATTGTATTTGTTACCCTCCCTGTATTCCCTGGATTTTCCCTGTCCACCTTCTAACACACAATGCACGACACTGTGCGCATATAGGTGATTACTTGCATACGGCGTCATGACCAGGATTAAATGCATTTCCTGGAATGTGCGTAGTCTCAATGATGCCCGTAAAGCCAGAATAGTGGCGGCGTAACTGAATAGGCACAAAGCTTATATAGGTTTCCTGCAGGAACTACTTTTAACCCACCACACACAAGGGCATCTGCGGGCGGGGTGGGGTGGCGAGAAGCACATAGCATGCTATTCCAACTATGCACATGGGGTGGCCATCATCATCAGAAAGGGGTTACACTGGCGTACACGTGTATCGATCTTGGACAAGCAGGGTAGATACGTCATGCTGGCGGGTACACTAGGGGGCCACCCGGTCAGACTCATCTTAATATATGGTCCCAATCTGGACGACCCCAGTTTCTTTGCAGAAGTATGGAGGGTGGCGAATTCCATCAGTCCCGGGGCTATCATATGGGGCGGAGATTTTAATGTAATACTTGATGACTCCAAAGACAGGTCTGGCGATTCCCGCTGCCCCCACACCCGCGCGGCAGCGCAGCTACAGGCCATAATTAAGGATGGAGAACTGACAGACATTTGGCGCTGTAGCCACCCTGACGAGGCGTGCGGCACATGCATGACGTTGGCCGGACCCTCCTAGTCGCGCATAGATTATTGGCTAATTTCCCGCGATACAGCGGCCTGGTCAGTTGAGGCTCAGCATCTCCCTCGCACCCTCTCTGACCACTCCCTGGTAATGCTGGAACTGGACATTCCGGACTATCCCACCAGGGCTTTTGTCTGGAAACTTCAGCCGGGCGCGCTACGCTATCAGGCATTCCGCGAATCTATTAGGCAAGCGATAAATGAATACTTCAGTAATAACGAGGGCTCAGTGGATTCGCCCTCGACCCTGTGGGAAGATTTTAAAACTGTCATACCGGGGAGTGCATCGCGAAGCAGGCAGGAGTGCTTAGATCCTTGAGGGGAGATCTACAGAAATTGGAAAAAGAAATAAAGGTCCTTGAGCAGGAATTCTTTTCCAGCAAGAATGTCAATACGCTTAATATAATTCGTGCTAAGATGGACGAGTGTCAAGAGGCGGTCCATCGGTAGACACTATTCCTCAGTAAAGAGAATAGAGCAAGGTGATATGGCGAGGGTGACTGCACTGGAAAAACCCTGGCGGGGCTACTCAGGAAACCCGGGGCTAGCGATTACATCCCCGAGCTGCGCTCTGCGGCTGAAGAGATAGTGACAGGTCAAAAAGCTGTCCAGGAGGAAATGGCCTCTTTCTATGCGTCCCTCTACCGTGCACAACTGGATCCTGACACACCCGGGTTGGAGGAATTTCTTGATACCCTACAGTTGATATGGCTAGAGGCAGGCCATAGGGCCTACCTAGATGACCCTTTCACAGAAGAGGAGATTATTGGTGCTATCCGGACCCTTCTGGCTGGGAATAACCCCGGCCTTGACGGCCTCCCCGCAGCCTTTTATAAAGAGTATGCCAGCTTGCTTGCCCTGCGCCTCATAGATATGTATCAAGACTCCGTGGAGCGCGGAACACTCCCTCCGTCGCTCCGGGAGGCCCTCATCATTACAATTTTATAGCCAGATAAAGACCCAGTCAAGTGCGACTCTTACCGCCCTCTCTCCATGATCAACGTAGACAATAAGATTCTGGCGAAACTGATCGCAGCTCGTCTCCTCCCATTGCTCCCTATGGTGCTTCGGCTAGATGAATGCGGATTTGTCCCCGGCAGATCCACTGCTCATAATTCGCCACAATGCAGGAAGTGGACCCGCAGACGCAGGCAGCTGCTATCCTCTTAGATGCCACTAAGGCGTTTGACTTGCTCGAGTGGCCATACCTATTTGCACTGCCTAAATGCATAGGCCTTAGCCCCAAATTCATCCACCTAATCGCGCTGCTCTACTCATCCCCCACGGCTCGCATTTGGATTAATGGTGTGATAACGGCCCCAATCCCGATCTCCCGGGGCACGCGACAGGGGTGCCCTCTGTCGCCCCTACTATTTGCTATAGCAATGGAGCCAGTGGCTGCTAGGCTGCGGCAGCACCATGCCCACAGAGGTCTGGCACTTACCCCTCGGGTGGTTCTGGTCTCACTGTACGCAGACGATGTCATATTATACGTCAAGCAGCCCAGCGACAATCTAGATCCATTGATCAGGGAATTTGTCAGTTTCGGTGGCCTCTCTGGGATAATCATAAATTGGTCCAAATCAGTGATATTTCCGCTTACGGAGGTCACGATGCAGGTTAAGACGGAGTTACCCTTACAGTGGACGGGAGACCCGGTGAAGTACCTGGGCATATGGATCAGCTGCGACCCTGAGGAGATGTGGTGCTCCAATTATGGCAGGTTGATAGACTGGCTGGAGCAGCGCATAAAAAGATGGATTACACTGCCCCTCTCTTTGGCTGGGAGGGTGGCCATTGCCAAGATAGTTGTGCTGCCCAAGCTCCTCTACCTCTTCATGAATATTCCACTCCCCCTCACATATAGCTTCAAGAAGCGGCTGCGTTCAAACATTATCACACTGGCCTGGGCGGGCAAACAGCCGAGTGTGGCATGGGAGGTGCTCACGCTCCCCTTCGAACAGGGAGGACTCGGGGCACCCGACTTCGAACTGCACTACTGGTGCGCCCAAGCGCAATTTGCATACTATTGGATATACCCAACCCAGTTCATTGCACACACTGCGCCGGAACACGACCAGGTGTCCCCGTTCCCCCTCCCCGCTACCCTATACCAGATAAGGCCCCGCCCTCGAAACGAGATAGATACGGTGGGATGCACGGTGCGGGCCGTGCATGACATGCGGAAGACGGCACGTCTTGATATTATGTATGCTCCCATGGTTCCCTTGACGAGGCATCCGAGTGTGCCTTTTCTGGCGGAGGCCGGTCCTTGCGCACAGTTTAGAGCAATGATGCTCACAAAAATGGGAGATGCATACCCGGATGGCACCTTCATAGATATGCATCGGATTAGGGCGGGTCAGGAGCTAACGGCACTAGAACGGATGACATATTTCCAGCTGCGCTGCGCGCTTGCCGCCCTTCCTTTCCTGAGGCGCCAACCACATTCCTTCAAAAAGAGAGGGACCATGGGCTTTTGGTGAGGTCCAGCGTACGTGCCCTGATAAAGTCAAAGAAAGTAGGTACGGAGTTCCTCAATGGGTCACTGACCGCAATGTGAGAATTGTGTGTTGCCAACTGCGTAAGAATCAGGAGGAGGGGAATTCCTCCTTTTCGGAACTAGGACCCTCACACACCCAGCAAGCTAGGTGTCATGCTTCATCATATGGGCCTGCTCCTCGTCGGGTCGGCGCTGCAATACCCGACGGGCACCCATAAAGGGGCTCTTTACCGGAGATCTTTTGTTCCTTGCCGTATAGGTGCCATGGGTGTAAGGGGCCTAGTGAGTGCAGATGTTAAAGTAAGTGTGAAAATAAAACAGGGGAGGGAGCCCTCTGAAATAAATTTTATTCTGGGAGGGTCCCAGCCTGGTTAAAAGAAATATGGGAGAGGCAACTATTCAGCTATAATGTGTCAAACTGTGCTCTACTCCTAGATGGTCGACATGTTTCTCGCCCTATTGTCATAGAGATCCGTGGCGATTCCTCAGGACCTAGATAATTGGAAACTATCTACACTAAGTGAGATAGGTGTATAAAACTACCTACCACTCAATGGTACCGCGGGAACTGTTGCCCGCAGGTGGTTGGAGCCAACCTAAAGGAATTGAAAGCAAGGTAAAAACATAGTCCTTCAGTTGGAAGCAGGTGACATCACATAAGCATAACAACCATGAGAATAACATGATAATCCACAAACGCAATGTGTCATGAGTCCACAATGCGTGGTTCGCGAAATGACCCGACCAGTGGGCTGTGATTTCAAGTCTTATCACTCTTTAAAAAATACATATAGTGCAATGTTTTTACCTTGCTTTCAATTCCTTTAGGTTGGCTCCAACCACCTGCGGGAAAAAGGCCCCCTGGCCAATATCGTTAAACCCTTTGGCATACAGATCGTCACATATGCGGACGATACCCAATTGATTGTTTCCCTTAATCAATCTGGGAACAGGGAAAACAATTTGGCCGATTGTTTGGAAAAAGTGTCAGCATGGATGGAGGGCTCATATCTGCAATTGAATGGAGCAAAAACTGATCTGATGTTTTTGGGTAAACCTTCCCCATTAGCTCCTAGCTCTTTATGGCCTAAATGTCTGGACAGTATCCCCCCTCCCTAAAGAACAAATAAAAATCCTTGGAGTCTGGCTTGATCATAATCTAGATATGAAGGAACAATCCCGGAAGGTAGCAGGAACCTGTTATGGTATACTTAGGATGGTTAGGAAAATCCTCCCCCTGCTGCCGTTTAAGGCAAGGAAGCTGCTGGTTCAAGCCTTAATTCTCTCTCGTCTAGACTATGCAAATGCCCTGTATCTGGGCTCCCCGGGTTCAACGATAAAAAAGCTCCAGACTGTGCAGAACTGTTCAGCTTGACTCCTCTTAAAGACCCCCCACAGAGAATCTGCGCGAGCATCTATTGCCGCCCTACACTGGCATCCAGTTGCGGAGAGGATCCAGTTCAAGTCCCTATGTATTGTTCACAAGATTCTGGCCTCCAAGGGACCACCCATCCTACATTCCATTGTCATTCCGCACTGTCCCAGTAGAGCCTTGTGCGCTGGAAATAAACGTATGGCAGCAGTCCCTAGAATATATAGGTCTAGGAGTGGGGGTAGACAATTCCCCTACATCGCCTCCAAGAGCTGGAATGCCCTTCCAAATCACATTCGTTTGGAGGACGATTATATGTCCTTCCGTAGACAACTGAAAACGTTCTTGTTCCCGGTCGCCTAAAGCCGGTCATCGTGGTTGGCTCTGTTCCTAGCGCTGGGAGGCCTTCTGGTAGCCATGCGCTCTATAAATGCTAATTCATTCATTCATTCACACCCATAGTTAGATCCCTGCTGACGGTATTGCTGGGATATGTGGAGGACATCCCGACAGAGGGGAGTAAGCTTTGTGCACTGCTGCTGCTACTCGCAAAAAGGCGCATCGCAATGACATGGGGCAGGTCACGCGCTCCCAAAAAAGCTGCATGGCTTAAGGACACAGCGTTCTGTCAGGAACAGCTGGCTGCTTACTGGGAGCACGTGCCTACCCTGTCCCATCCAAAAGACGTTTAGGGCCGCCTACAGCTATACATTATTGCACATGCATCAGTCGAGGTTGCACCCCATATACAGACCACAGATGCATCGCAGTGAAACCAGGCGAAACCGCCACAGTTCGCACAATGAGACCCGCATTAAACCCACTGGCCCGACTAATTCCACTGATCTTCCCCCCTCCTTGCTTTCCCTCTGACCCTCCCACCTCCCAGTTGTGTAATGTGTGTTAAAAGCCATTGTGAAGTAAACAGTACAAGCCAATGGCACCGTTAGGAATCTTGCATGTGAAAATGACTTCGATCTTAGACTAATAGTTGGGACGACGCGAGAAACGACCAGAACTGAACTGCTCAACTTGAACTCACCTTGATAGTTGACAAATGTGAAGTGAAATATAAATGTGGCAAAATGCATTCCAAACTTTAACTGTAATCAGCTAATGAAGTTGTAAAATTTGAATAAAAAGAAGTTAAAAAAATAACTTGTTAGGGTGAACCCCAAAGTCACTAAAGTAACCAGAGCTCAACCCCTGGTAGTGATGCGAAAGAGCAGACAGGTTTAACTTAGGACAATATGTAAAGCATTTATGCAGCACCAAACCTGTTTTAAAGTCAAAACACCAAACAATAAAAATCCCAAACTGAATTAGAAAAATAGAGTGAAATATTTAAACAAAATGACACTAAAACAACAAAAATTAAATAAGAGAAACCGGAGTTATGATTTTTTTAAATTGTAAATATAAATAGTGGCAAGAAGCCCTAAGCAGGAATGATAACTTATGGAAAAGGCAGACATGGACCTAGGAACGATTTCAGTCTGACCGAATGGAGCGTGGGTCGGATACACCAAGTGGGCTTGTCCAGGTCAAAGATTTTATCTTTTGACACAGGAACTGATTTAGAGTTCAGAGTGCCCATGTTCTGAATTTAGAGCTGTACACTGACCCAGCGGACATTTTTTGTCATTTGCAGGACCCGCCATCACAGTGTTTTCTGTCAATGAGTTAAAAGTTTGATAGACTGCTGCGTCAAAAATGATGGCCACCTGTCAATCTTTTAACTTGTTTTTGTTTTCTCCAAAAACAAAATCACAAAGTGGGATTCAGTTTTTGAATAAACAAAAACAAATGACCCCCTGAACCATGGGAGATTTCTCCCATGGTGTGGGGGTAATTTAAACAATGTTACTGTTCCTTACCACCAGGTTTTTCACAGTGGTAAGGGATATTAAAAGCTGGTGAATTGGCCGCCCATTATAAATTGGGTGGGTGGTCAGATGGCCACATCCGCTCCACCTCAGACAGACAACATCGCTCCCCATCTTCACAAGAAACCTCAAAACCTGGCTCTTCGACAGACCCCCTCCTTGATGGATGGAACCTGCACCCCCCCCCCCCCCCTAGCGCCTTGAGACCCTTACGGGTGAGTAGTCGCGCTTTAACAAACCCCTGATTGATTGATTGATTGATCTCTGATGGCCTTTTTTCTATCGGGCCGTTGGAGGAGTATATCAGTGACGAAGTTGTAGTAGGCTTCATCACTGACATACTTAAGGTCTGACACTCTGTAAATCAGGAAAGCGGACCTTCAGTTTGGCAGAGAGGGTACTTTGTCACCGCTTCAATGAAGTACCCTCTCCACCACACACTACATCAGCTCCTTAGTCTTTTTCATGGAGCTCAGAATCCTTCACTGTGGCAAGTCTTAAGCTATATCAAAGTAGGGTTCATCTACATCGGACTCCTTTGCCACAAGGTCCTCCTGATGGCTCCAGACTTCTCAGAAGTTTAAAACCTTTTTTTAAGTTCCTACTTCTCAAGGTTTCAGGAGTAGTTTCTTCTAAGGTGCAGCACTTACTGGTCAGTACTTACTCCAGCAGAGGCCACTAGCAAGGTCCAATCCAGGTCTAAGTGGTGCTGGTCAACTGGTCACTTGTCACAGGAAAAACACCTCTTGCATACCCCTGTCCCAGCCAAATGACCTTTGGAGTCCACTTCTTTGTCTTAGGTACAAGAAGCAGCAGGTCCAGTCCCTCAGGGCTCCTCTCAGTCAAGCGCCAATGCCCCCAGGCTGAGTTAATGCTATATAAAACTGCCCAAAAAACTGATTACAAGTTCAGTCCTCTTCTGTACTTCTGCAGGTCCAGAAAGTGTTCTGAGGAGGGGTCTGTGGGAGGCCACATTTACGGCTGGGACTAACCAGTCTGGCTGGTGGAGGGCTTGGGGACAAAGGGTTTCCCCTCTTCAGGTATCTCCTTACACTAAACTATGAATGGGCATGACTCATCTCTGTCACTTTCAAGTTAAACATGTTCCTGAGTCCACCTCAACTCTCCTTCCTGGGCTGATAGGGATCAAATTCCCCACACACATTTCATACTGTCACCAGGCCTAAGCCATTGTTCTGCTCAGGAAGCAGTTTTCACACCTCATTAAGGTCAAGCACTTGTTGGCAGACTAATGCAAATTATCTTCCAGATAAAATAAAATTTCTTAATGAACTGGACTTTTAATATATATGAAAAATATTTTAAAAGTAACAGATTCAAGTTTATAATCTTTACTTTGACATTTTCTAGAATTCAGATCAAGCCCTGCCAGTAAAAATAACTTTTGAGGTCTAGTCACTGGAGGAACATGGCAGCTTTAAATTCGCACATGTTCCACTTTTATCAGGCACCCTACCTTGTGGGCAACGAGGTGTACTTAGAGGTGACTAATTAATATTTAAACCAAGGTTTCCCTCTGTCAAGAAAGGTTATTTTGACAGGTTTGTCAGTTGATTTTTAGACTTCTGCAGTAAAGCTACACATTGTAGAAATGAAGCTATGTTTTATAGGCTAACTCGTGGAACACACCATAGGTGCTGCAGTCCACATGAGGCATTTAAATGTCAAGCCCTAGGTGTATTTCCCACACCATATACTAGGGCCTTATGGGCAAGTTACCTATGTCAATCAGGGGTGAGCCAATTTAACCATGATTAAAGGAGGAGCACAGGCCCCTTACTAGCTATGTTAATAACGTGAATAATTATAAGGCAACAGTGCCAACGATCCTCCCTGTTTCATCATTTGTGTCCACTATGGAAACGTGGATTTCAGAAGTGGTGACGGTCATTTTTTATGAAAATCATATCATAAAGGTAATTTGGCATGCAGCGTCCAATTGCAATCAAATTTGTGGAGCCTGTTTTAATTTTTGAACCCATAACATTTGAAATATTTTGTCTCTGAGGCATCATCAATGAATTAATAAAGTTGTCATACTTTTGACTGGAATACTTAAAACGGCTTAACCACTCTAAGTCACCTGCCAAAGAAACAATGTTGTACACAACAGACACAAGAACGTGGAGGGATTGGCCAGGGCTTCATGCTTTGACATTTGCCAGTGATTAGCCCTGCCATGAACTCGCTCTTTTGAAGAAGGGCTCAAGGCTAGATCCTCTGTAGCCCTTGTACTCTGGGAAATTGTGTGGGATATCATCTTAAAGTGCCAACAAAAGTGCTGAAATGCTTTTGATGTAAGTTAGGCTGAAGTACTAAAAGTAGGTGAATTTACAGGGTAAAAGAGAGCTTCAGCCATGTCATGTTAGATGTTCACCTCCTAGCAGTGTAGGTTAGCTGGAAATAGTTGTCAGCATGATATAGGAGCTTCTCCCTGGAGCATACGAATATCTGAGCAAGTCCAAGACTATAGAAGGCTGTTCGTCTATTCACAATATCCTAGTTAACCAGTTGTTTCCTCAATTGACTTTGAAACACCTACACCAGTTGTTGCTACGAGGTGCCTATCTTTGATTTTAAGATGACTGGTAGTTCTGAAACCACTCCGAAAGAAGTTAAACCAATTACAGCTACATCTGAATTTTGTTCATGAATCACAAAACGGTCTGCAGACACTGGGTCTGTGTGCTTGCTATCTTTCATTTTTTATAATGAGCAATGTAGAGATTAGGAAGTTGGACATCATCAGTGATAAGTATAGTTTACAAGACTTCAATATATAATGACCACAAATTACAAATGCACATAATAAAGTCCAAAGGCATTGCCAGTCTATCTAATCAAATATGTTTTCTATGCCAAAGCCAGTAATGATCAATTACTGATTTCTTCTAGCAATGAAGCCATGCTGTTGGAGAAACAAGGAGATTTTAATATAATGTATATTGGTCAGCAATCAATAGCACAAAAAAACCTGTCTGAATTTAAAAGCAAAACGGTTAATAAGAACTGGTCAGGGATGTTTCCTTGTGTTGTTTTTCTTAGAAATATGTTTAGGTTTTCATTTGTTATGAAAGGTGTTTAATCAAACTCTCTGATTTTCAGTTTGAGGATATCATACATTAATTTTTCCCTGAATTTCTTACAAACTTTAGACAGTAAAAAGTAAACTCAAGTGGCTCTATTATTATATTTGTCCGTTAATGCTTGCTTAATGACATGAAGGATAATGGGAAAACAAGCCTTTATAATTTGTTGCCAAAATGCTAAAGTACTCCTTGTCTTATTATTTCTGCATGTAGAATTCTGTGGATCCAGGTATAAGTGGTAATCCAAAATATGTTTTCAAGAAGGAGACATGGAACATGCAGCTTGAATCGAAATTTACTGACTGGTCTGGAAATTGTATAAACCTCTAATAAGGTTAGGCTTTGTAGGTTAATATTCAAAGGTCACAACAGCTCCCCTATAAATTTGAAGACTCGTTCTGGAAAATCTATTGAGAATATATGATTTCAAATGGATATGACATGGTAACGTTATCACGTCTATTAGTGCTCAAGTTAAATAATGGTTCTATCAACCTTATAAGAATTATTTGAGAAGCGATTGTTAAAATCACTTAATACACGTATTGGTCAAAATGGCAGTTTAAACCTGTACTGCAGGCTGCAGTGGCAGGCCTGAGACATGTTGTACACTGCTTCTTTAGTGTGTGGCACAATGGGTACAGGTAGTACCATATAGTAGGGACTTACAAGTAAATTAAATGTACCAATCAGGTGTAGGCCTCTTTACCATGTTTTCAAGAGAGAGGACAAGTACTTTACCACTGTTTAGCAGGGAAATCGTTACAGTCCTAAAAGCCAACAAAAATGGGTTCAGCACAGGAAGGCAGAAGAAGGCAACAAATTGGGGTGACCCTGCAGAAAGGGCCAGGTGCAACATCTGGCTATTGACAAACAACCAAAGAAGGAAATTTGATGTTTTGGTATTTTGTGTGACACCTTATTTTGTGGATCACACTAATGGACTGTGCATATATTTTCTCTGAAGGATGAAAAATCAAAGAAGATGGAAATATATATGATATAATTAGGGACAGAGAGAATTCTGTGATTTGATATTTTATATTTTGAATATAACTATTGTGTATGAGCATAGATAAAATGGTATACATTCCCAGTTATTTTTTAATGAGAACGTAATAGTTAACAATATAATTGCTGATATACGAGGTAATGACACGCCCACTAAAACGTAGGAGATCTTTGTTAATTCATTTACCAGAACGTACCTGATTTATGATGGGTTTGAGCTGTGCAGAACCACTTTTCTGTAAAAATAAAAATAAAAAAATACAAGAGCTCCATTATAAGAACTCTCCTAGCCCACCCTTTTCTCCTCATCTGAATAGGAGCACGGAGGACTCTATAGACCCTTGCAAGTAGCTGTCGCTTCATGACCACATCGAGATACATCTGCTGCCTCAGATCTGCAGAAAGTAGAGAGACGGTTGCCTTTCCCGTGTGAACGAGGCCTGTTGGCACGGCTTTGGAATAGGTGTGTGGTCTAGAGTCATACTGGAAAGCAAAGAGAGCACACAGACCCATTGAAGGGGGCCTGCGCACCATCTATTCAGTTCCCAGAGGGCATTAGCACATGTCGTGCAGAACACAAAAGTTACCAGCGTACACCTAGCACAGGGCATGGCGGAAGGTTGAATCAAGTAGGTTAGTGAGCAAGGGCTCCGGGCACTGGGTGTATCTTAAGGGGTAGAAGTACAAGCAAACTACAGGCTAAAATGTATTACAAACACCAAAAATGCGATGAAAAACTTTCGCAAAGGGAAGTTATTTTTATCTACTAAAACCAGTTACCTATAAATTTAAATGTACCTGGAAACATTACATTTAGAAGGGTGTGGTGGCTACAGTCGATACTTAAAACCACTGGTGAGATCACATATGGGCTTACTATCGGTGAACTTTGATATAAAAAGAAGCAGCAAAACGTTTTCAGATCTCTTTGCAGGTAGCAGAAATGCACTCTTTTTTCTATCGATGACCTTTCCAGTGGCATCTAGATGTTGGCACGTGTAATGCAACCTTACATATCTTTTAATATTTTTAATATTTTTAGGCTGTCAGTTGCTTTTGAGGATCACTGCAGCAGCCTTTATTATCCATATAATTTCTGCAAGGACAGATAATTACAGTGGTACTTCATCGTAATCCTTTAATTTAATGGGGCCTACGCACAAATATATTTTCGGATATAAGGTTAAACGTATGACCAAAATTCCTTATTTTACAACTTCCTGAGCTTCATAAAGAGAATCCTGGCAAATGTAAATGCATTTATTACTGTATTACTATGGATTTCTTTGCCAGGAGTGAGGAGACATCTGCAGTGATAAATCTCTTACAAAGGCAGGGAAACGGGCATTCCAATTTGGGGTTTGCCTTGGAAGTTTGGGAATGTTCACCAACATATGCATTTGTGGGCATTCACAAACTCTTGTCTGATCCCTTTTGACCCTAAAATTGTCTTACATTTACTCCAGCCAAGGGTTGGAGTAATTCCTTTTATAGGATGGGAAGGAGAAAGGATCACCACCAGATTTGCTAGGAGTGTAGCCATGAAGCTTTCTGCGTAGGAAAAAAGTTTTCCCCGCTAACAAAAAAAAAGAACAAAAAGGTGTATTTGCACTGGGACTTAATTTCCCCTGTGTGGAAATGTATATTATGCAAAATTCCACAAAGCAGCAATATCAGGTTGTGGTAATCATCACATGCGATTCCAAATAAAATTCCTGGAAACCTAAGCGTGGCTCAGTCTTTCCAGCACACTAATAGGAATGCTGTTGAATCCCAAAAAATGGAAAAGTACGTTCAGGCAGAGATCTAAATCTAGACCCGCGCTTGGGCGATTTTATTGTTGATTCAGGTCTATTAGAGTATCTATGACTTATGAATGCAACTGACAGAGGTAATGCAACTTTACATCTGCATTTAATGTTGGTGACTATATCTGTCATTTATAAATTGGACCACTGCTACTTAAGAAAGCAACTGCAAAATATTTTTGTACAGAATGTCTGCGAGGACATCTAAATGCTGACAGTGGTACTGTTTGTGAACATAGCTGCAACAGCATTATTTCTCTATATTGTCAAAGTGTGGACATTTAGCTGCTGACAGTGGGTCTCCTGTTTGTTTCTGCATTTAATGTCTGTAATAGCATGCATTACTTCAGAGTGTAACTGTGCCAGCCTTCTTTATCTGTATCATCTCTGCCAAGACATCTCATTTCCAACAGTTGTGCTGCTGGGGTACATCTGCTATATGTTATGACTGCAAGGTCCTCTAGTCTTAGCACTGCTTCATTGCTTGGGTTTGTATTCAGTTTCACACTATGTCAATTATCTTCAATTAGGTTGGATCCTGCAATAGCACATTAGTGCCTAGGTCTTGCAAGATGGTGAAGAATTTGCTGACACCAAAAAATTGAAACACATCACTCCAAAATCCAGTGATTTGCTCCAGTGCCGGCTGTAGGGTGGTGTGACCAGCGCACCTGGCGCCAAGGTCAAGGGAGCCCTGTTTACATGACAGGCTGGGTCAGATAAGATCAGCCTGTAGAAATCTTTGTGTGTGTGGCATTTTTCAGGGGATATTTACAACAGCATGATAACTCTGCTGGTTAATGCACTTGAAGGAGAGATCTGTGATTTGCCCAGTCACAGTTCTGACTCATGATAAAGTAGCATAGATGGTTAATGTTCCTACTGGTAATCACTACGCGTGATATGCAGATCTCAAATTTGCATTTTATGTAGATAGCTCAGTGAGTTACTGCTTTTGGCACATAGATCTTTTTGTTACTTGGAGTTCCTAAGTTATAATTCTAATATTGCACATTGAGCTCTGTACTGGCATCAAAGCGCTGCATGCAAATTGAAAGGCATAGGTTTAGAACCTTATTGTTTTTTTCCCCTCAATCTTTCATTATTCTTTGGTTATTAAATAGGGTACTTTATGGTAGTAATATGACACCCCCAATCATTGTGTTATGTTTCTGAATTTATGGGGCAGATTTACTAACACTTTGCCTCAGTTGTGCATTACTTTTGCAAAGCAAAGCAGGTGCAAAGTGTTGTTTTGGGCCTTACTTTCTAGTACAAATCCTGAATTGCATTGGACTGTAGCCCTAAAGTAACACAAAGTAGCACCATGCTCTACTTTACTTCAAGGAGGCATACCATGGTTGGTTCCCATGCACCCACTCATTGATTTTGATGCTAACCCCTATTTACTAACTTTGGCCGAAATGGATTTACATAAACAAATTACACCTACCTGAGAGGAGAAAGGATTTTGTTTCTCCAAACCTTTCAAACTTTGTCCAAGCACAGACGTTCGAGCTGGAAGGGTACCTTTCAGCATAAAAACTATGCTGGGCATGCCCACACACCCTTGCACCCTGGAGCATGGGTGTGGGCTTTGGCGCAAACTAGCCTAAGCTACACCAGCACTAGAGGAGAAAACAACAGCACTATATCTGAGTAGACATGCTGCTGTTGTCCTTTCTCCTTTTCAAACGACTCCACAAAGCAACTTTGTTTACTGCCCTTTGTAAAAACTTCATCTGAGCCTTTGTCTCTCCAGACCAAGCACCCTTAACATATAATGCCTGCCAATATGGATGAAGTGACTCCTACACCTTCTAGTCCTCATTATCCTAAGTAACATTTCCCATAAATTGATTTACACACTTGCATGACTCATTGCCTCTGTATAGTATGCTTATGATGTAATGCTCTCCGATACTCTACATTGGGATGAGTAGCGCTATAAAATAAACAAACGTGAGTGAGGGGAGATGAAGGACACCATTGAAGGGTGATAGTGATGGAATACGTGAAGCAGGTGGTCACTGGGGGCGGGAACATCAACAAAGAGTGTCGCACCGGGTGCCGCCAATGCTAAAGCTGGCTCTTATCTGCTCCTTCCAAGACTGCAACAACACTGCAACATTACCGATTCACACAGAAATATTATAAGCCTCAGGGTGTAAGGGGGACTTGGAAAAGAAACATCAGATTGTCCAAAAGAGAGGAATAAAGAATCAGCACAAGACAACACTAAAAAGGGACATCAAGGGGCAGAATCACCAAATATTTCCATTCGGCTCAGACTTTCTTCCTTCATCCTCTTTACCCACCTCAGAACTATGCCTCTAGTGACAGCTGTCACGTTCCCTGCGTTATGTGTTAAACCTACAAAAGAGAGACAAAAGGAAGAGCAGGTAATAAAGAAAAGAAAAAAGAGTCGTTGTTCTGCCTCAATTCCCCCACCACAGAGTTGCCTACCAAATAGGATTTATTGCTGCGTTCCGAAAGCTGAACTTACTGCCTGGCTGTAATTAATCTCTTTTTATCTTGACTCCAAGACAGGGGAGTGAACCAAGCAACAAGATTACAAGACTCGCAAAATCCTACGGAGAATATTTATCTATCAGTGGACTGGAATGTCTCACCGAGTAATTCCTCAACCATAAATTTTAGTTTTCCTCAGCACAGTGCCCTAGGTTCGGGTATGCCTAGACGTTGGTCCTGTGCTCACTGTGAGGCTATAACTAAGCTGCTGGCTCCCACGTAGGCCAAAACCCGTCTGGGGTTGCTGGTTCAGAGGGACACCAGCCTTCTGGAGCAAGGCCATAGTTGAGCTGCATATTGCTGCAGGGACATCCTAAGGATTTTGGGGGCCCTGGGCCAAACGTATTTTGGGGGCCCCTGTCCAGAACAGCTTGGAATATATGATCCAATTTCAGCTCTTTCATGTCCTCTTTGGCCAGGTCACTGACAGTGCACAGGCACACTCCTCCAAATTCTAAATGTTTTTACTTGTAATATTCAGGGATAGTGGCATGTATTTTCAATATTGTAATACAACAGCAGCTTAATAATATTCCCGCAAATTATCTTTGTGACACCCTCTCATTTCTCATATGTGAAGTCTTGTTTTGATCTAAAAGAAACATTTCTATGTAAAATGTCTATAATAGACTCTCACATATCATCCACATTAAAAATTTAATTAAAGGAAAACGATTTTAACACAATCTGTTTAAGAATTATTCAAGGTCATCAGGGCAAGACTCTCTGTAGAACAGAGCTGAGTCTATCAGCCCCCCCCCAAAAAAAGACTGGGGCCAAGGCCAGAGCCCACTTTGCCCTTTGCCTTAAAACATCTTTGCATTTTTTTATTTATTTTATTTATTTAATGCGATTTTATATAGCGCGAACATTACCCAAAGGTGTCAGAGCGCTTTACAAAAGAACCAGTTGCGTTACATAAGGACTTTGAATTACATGAGTTACAAAAGAAATGCGAACATAGCGAACATTACCCAAAGGTGTCAGAGCGCTTTACAAAAGAACCAGTAGCGTTACATAAGGACTTTGGATTACATGCGTTACAAAAGAAATACAAGCAGAAAAAAATTGCAAATGTACAAGTTGCAAAGTCACTCAAGGAAGAGATACAAACGGATAAACGCTAAACTCCTAGGAATGGTAGTAAGTACAAAGGTCTACTACATATACTAGTGGATATTGCTGGAATGTGTCTGAGGTGGCATGATGGGCAAAACAGTGATGGACTGGAATGTGGCCACGCGTACCAGTAGTTGAGATTAATCCAAGCATTACACCATCACTCTTTTGTGTGATCTGGCAATCTCAGCATTAAAGGATACACCGCTTCTCAGCTCCCAGTTCCTCTCACACCAAGCGGATGCCAAAACTGCCTTTCACCATATACTCTGCATTTTTCATCAGTGTTTCAATCCTTCCAAAGCCCGGTATAGTTGAAGTTCAGAAGTGTGCTGGGTTTTCCGAGTCATTAATACATGATGCACGATAACACTATGCCCGTTGTTTCTACGTACACAGGCATCTCATCACAAGATGCCCCCCTCCCTCAGGTGATGAGCTTGGAGACTAAAATAAATACATGTCTATCTGCTTACTCACTGTAAGGCTGCACTTCTCAGATCACATCTGAAGAAATTGTTTTTGGGTTGTTTTTCAACATTGGGTGAGGAATCCAACTGGGCACCCCTGCCACTGCCTGAGCACCGTAGTCAAGAAGTACAACGTTGATGAGTGTAGAATGCCTAGCATCAATTATCACATCACCAATCCATGTTAACCACATCCTCTGCACACTAAGGGGTATATTCACAAGAACGTGTGATAACTACCGCAAGAGTAGCGTAATGCAACTTCCAATAACGCAGCCTATCACGGGAAAATAACCCCTTGTCAACGTGGGATTCACAACAAGGCGGTAGCATGCAATAGTCACCAGATAACGCGTCAAATGCCAGCGTGTAAATCAACACCACGCCCAAAAAATGCGAAACGCGAATGCGAGAAATCATGCGATGAGGCCAATCGCTGTACAAAAAGCTGCGAAAAGCAGCCTCAGGCCTGCAACTCCCACGCGTCTGGCGGGCAATTGCACCATAAAAACCACAGGCACAACACACCAGAAACAAGCCAAAGCACGTAGCAGCATCCATGCACCCTGACCAAGCGCAGAGGGCAACGCGAACCCCACAACCCCCACAGACCACCAGCAAGGAACAACTGGCTCGGGGAAGGCCAAGGAGAAAATGGAGAGGAAGACGGGGTGCAGACCGCAGGAAAACAAGACCAAGGCCACGGAGGCGACAGAACACTACCAGCAAATGACCCACAAGCAGACCGCCTGGAATGCAGTCGCAGAGCCCAGGAGGCCAATCCAGGAGGACAAGAGGCTCCGCCAGGACGTGACAACCTAAACCAGGCACAAACCCACTGCCAACAGGAAGGCAGCAACGGCGACAGGAGGTGGCAGTCCAGCGACACAGGAGGAGCAGGAGGAAAGCCAGGCCACAGTCATCAGTGTGGAGAGGGTGCAAGGAGCAGGGAGTACGGACACAGCTCGACAGGACCTGACACAACAACAACAGGGTGAGGATCCAACAGGGACTGGGGATACGGGGGGTGATGGGCACAATGCCACACATGCACAATGAGGTGTAGCACACTGCACATCCACAAGTACCCAAGGACATGTCCCCCATCCCCGTAGCACACTGCAGCACACACACATAGCAATCACAGCACATACCATGACAATGTGGCACAAA
This sequence comes from Calotriton arnoldi, assembly GCA_963921515.1. Taxonomy (NCBI): domain Eukaryota; kingdom Metazoa; phylum Chordata; class Amphibia; order Caudata; family Salamandridae; genus Calotriton; species Calotriton arnoldi. Next base: position 106,703 of record CAWUFW010014953.1, read on the forward strand.
GTGCAACACCCACACTGCAGAACAGGGGACACAACTGGGTCCACCCAGGCGCAGAAACAGAACAATCACATTGGACAGAGCAGGGAACTGTGAGATGCACATCTACCCCTACAACCCCAAATCAGCCATGTAGGCCAAATGTACACTGCCCCAACTCAAATAGCCACCACCGCCCAAACAGTCACAATGTACATTGTCACACAGTCTGCATGTCGACAAGAACAAGGTGCCAACACAATGCCAACATGCACCTCCCCTTCACAATGCTGAGGGACAAACAACACCTCCAGCAGGTCTGAACAGACAACCCATCAGTGATGCCCGAGACGAACACCACACCCCCGACACCGATGCCCTACAACAGCCCATGGACATCCCACACAACCCACCACCAGGACCAGGGCAGACAAACTACTCAGAGGAGAACCCAGACTCTGCAACAGACCACACAGCATGAAGCACCCGCAATCACGGCTGCCTCACAACACCTCACCCACCCACCCACAAATGGCACCCCAATGCCAGGTGGCCGAACGCCAAAAGGAGGTGGCCCAACAGGCGAGGGTGTTGCCTAACCCATAGAATGCGAAGTAGAACACATACGTGGGTGTCCAGTACCCTTCAGGGACCACCTACACCCCACAAAGGAGACCCACACCTCCACAGAGACACATGCACATATCATGTTGAACTGGCTACGGGCATGTGTGCCCGGCCCCTTTATTGTGCTGGATGTGTGTGGGGTGAGTATAAGTCAGCCCGCACGGAGTGCTTGGTGCTGGCAAAAACCTGAACAGTGGACACCAGTGTAATGGAAACAGAAAACACCAGCATAACAGAGTCAACTGCAGAGCAACATGGAGGGATCAGCAGTAAGGACAGAGGGCACCCAATATTCCGTGAGTTGCAGTGCACTGAGGTAGGGGCACCGAAGAAGAGCGCGCTCATGTGAAGGAATCGCTAGGATTGTGTCCCTTCAGGTTAGTCCTGATGCAGATGCAGTGGGGTGTGGTACACCTGCATCAACTTCCTCATCAACGTCCCAGGTCTCCCACACTGCCTGAGGTGACAGTTGCGTCCGCAGTCCACAGCGCAATACCCAGTATCAGATCCGGGTGTGTAGCTTGACTACCGCCACCAGTCTACATTCCTGCCTTGGGGCTGCTGCCACCTGCCCTCCCATTGTCTGTGCCTTCTCCCGTCCGCACACTTGACACATCCTCCTCCTCATGGACCCAGGTCTTCCACACTGCATGAGGTGACATTGCTGCGCAACCTCACAACAGCACAAAGCTCAATCAGTAACGGACAATGGCTTGCGGTGCACTGAGTCACTGGCACCTGGAGTGCTGAGCAGGGCAGCAGGCCGATGATGGCATCCACGACAGGTCTGGCCAACTTCGTAGGTCTGTCAGGACCACCCTTTCGACTCTGGCAGATGGCGGTTGGAGGTGGCCCTTGCCGTGGTGGCGTGTGCCTCCTGTGGTGATGCGACGTCCGGGCAGGTCAAGACTCGATGCCATGTGTGGGCCCTGGTGGCCCGCAGTTGGGGCCGGAGGAGGCGGAAAGCCAGGGCCACAGACACATGGCGTTGATGACCCCAAGACCATCGCTACAGAGGCCATTCAATGTCTCAGAAGAAGGGGTCCCAGGCGTGACCAGCACAGAGTCAGTGGCCCCGGATGCACTGCGGCCAGCACAGGCACCCAGCCACGGGACGGTGACTTGCGGTGCAGTCAGATGGGCCATGCGACCTGAGCGGGTCCCCATCAATGTCCGAGGTGTATGTTGCGGAGTGTTGCGGGGGACAGTGGAAGGTGTCCTCCAGGGCATGATGCGAAAGGTCTGATGTTATCCGGAAGCAGCAAATGGAGGAGTGGAAAGCGCAACCCTCGTTTCCACCAACAATTCGGGATCAGCTACATGAGGATGAAAACTAGCCCCTAGTCCATTGACACAAACGCCACCAATGTATGACCAGTGAGTGTCCATGAATGTCGGGGAACACACTTAGGGGCCGATTCCGATTCGGGCCGGAAATCTCTCCGACCGAGCCGGACTCGGAGAGATTTCCGACCGAATCGGACTCTGGCAGCTCGACCGAACGAGTACGATGCGCACGTATGCCATCTGACTCGAGTCGGTCGGACTCCCATTGAAGTCAATGGGAGCCGGTCGTACAACGCGTACGCGGGCTCCCATTGACTCAATGGGTGCGAGGCGGTCAAGGGCGCCCCCTACAGCGGGTACGCGTCGAAGCGACTTGTGCCATACACGCACAGGTAGGTGTGCGACTCGCGCGGCTACGCGTACAGGGGGGTCCGACACGGACCCCCAAAGTACATCTCCGACTGCTCTTTGGAGCCGGAGTGCGCGGCTCGGTCGGACTGCTCGCGGCGCGCATCGTACTCACCCGGCCGGGGAACGTCTCCATTGCGCGGTGCGAGTCGAGTCCGAGCGAGTCGGTCGGTGCGGTTCGACCCGGGAACGAGTCGGTCGGAGCGGTCGGGACGCCCGGACGAGTCGGTCGGCGATTTCGCATCGTACTCGCTCGCCCGGACAAGCGTACGAATCGGTCGGGAAATAGGGCTCCGAATCGGATCCGGTTAAGCCGAATCCGATTCGGAGCCCTACCGGCCGAGATCGGAATCGGCCCCTAAGTGGCACAGGTGCTCAGAGGGGATGCAGTCTGCGATGATGCCGGTACACAGATGTGAACTCCAGCATTGCCAAATCAAGTCTCTGTGACCTACTGGACCGCAGTGTAGGCCGGAGGCAGCGGTCAGCATGGGCCCACAGCCACCTGTCGTTGGCTCGCGGGGCACAGAGTTAGTGACACAATGGCAGTTGTCGGTGGTGTTCAATCACCCCCGTGACGATGATCCTGTTCCCTCCGGCCTGCAACACGTCATACTCTTACGCCCCTCCGTGTGTGCAAAGAAATGTATTCAGCCTTTTGAATTACCGATGTTCAGTTCCAATTCTGTGATCCCACTCGAGCGCAGCGTAAGCCGAGGGCAGTGGTCCGCGTAGGCCCACAGACACGTGTGGTTGTGATGCCATGCACAGACTTGTTGCCACCACATCGAAGGGTGTATGGTGAATAGTTCTCTGCCTCAAATAATGTTCACTGCCATGGTGTAATCAAGACTCAGTTCCAAATGTGTGACCTACCTGACCGTGGTGTAGGCCTGAGGCAGCGGTCAGCACGGCCCATTCACCTTGTGTCGCCGGCATAGGTTGGATGGCCCCACCGGCCTGCGTAGTTCAGGTTCAGTGGCACCACGTGTAGCAGGCTGGCGTTGAACAGGGTTAGTGGCACCACGTGTAGCAGGCTGGCGTTGAACAGGGTTAGTGGCACCACGTGTAGCAGGCTGGCGTTGAACAGGGTTAGTGGCACCACGTGTAGCAGGCTGGCATTGAACAGGGTTAGTGGCACCACGTGTAGCAGGCTGGCGTTGAACAGGGTTAGTGGCACCACATGTCACAAGATGCCCATATGGAACTATGCCTCACTGAACTGGGGGGGTCTGGTGCTGTGGCCGCTGGCTGGGATATGGGGTCACTGCCATTCATGACTCAAGATACAGTTCCACATGTGGGACCTACTGGTCCGAAGAGTAGTCCGGGGGCGGCAGTGGAGTAGGTCAACGTAAAGGAGTGAAGCGGGCCTGTGTCGTGGAGGCCTGGTGGTCTGAGCTGTCTGCCAAGTTCGCGGGACTCGGGCTTGGAGCTTGCACCGGCACATGGTGGGCCCTCCTTGACACACGCCGGTGTCGGAAGGTGTTCAGTGTGGTCTGGCTGCGCAGGGGCTGGCCTGACGGGTTTGTGGTCCCGCGTGCCGTGGTCCTGCAGGTGCACGGCATCGCAGGCACTCCGCTCACAAGGATGGCGTCGGCCTCGTGGCGAGGTGGGAGGCGCCGCCCTGGCAGAGACGTGGGTCTTTCCGGAAGAGGACCACTCCCAGGCCTACATGATTTTTATTCACACCCCTACGCTGGCGTGGCGTACGCCGGGCCATCCCACTCCGCTGACGCTTAGGGGGGGCGTAACAGGCAACATTTCCGCGAGGTCCCCCACTGGCTGGGGTGACATGGTGGCATCCACTGTCCACTACACTCCATACGCAAGCGGTGTATGTCGCCATGGATATGGGTGTGTTCTGCATACTGCGAGGTGTCCAGCACATCTCCGGCACTCTTGGCATTGTGTACTTTCCCAATCATGGTTCTACTGCATCCTTCACACATGCCTGGTTGCCACCTCTCCCCATATTCGGCTATTATGTGGCTGAGGTGCCATGCCATTGCTGGCTCATGTTCAGGGCTTGCCCATGTGGACATTGTAAGTTGTTCTGTCGTGTCTGGTGGATGGGCATATTGTTGTGCATGTTGCATGTGATTTTGTGACGTGTGCATTGCCAGTGTTGTGAGTTGCATGGTGTGGAGTTGAGGTGTGTGGGGTGTTCATTTGTATATTGCCAAGGGGCTGTGCATTTCCCTTGTTGCCATCCTGGGAACGCTGGTTGATGATGGACTGTCGGAGGATGAAGGTATCATGCACACTGGCTGTGTATTTGAAGGCGACATTGTTGGGTGTTCCACGGTGTTCTGTTGTTGCCTGCACATTGTTGTGAGACGTGTGCTTCCTGTTGCGGTGATTGTGTGCTGTGTCACCAGGGGGCACAGGTAGTACATGTGTGCTGTGTATTGCCCCCAACACGTGCGTGCATCCTGCTTGGGCGTATGGTCCTTGCTTGGTCTCCAGCAGATCCTGCGCATTGTGTTGTACGTATGGGGACTGGGGTACCAGGGTGATGGTGTTGTCCAGGACAGGTGTGGGGGACTTGTATGTGGCTGGCTGTGAGACTCCTCTGACTCTGGCGGGTGTTGGATGGGGGGTCCCAGGGGCCAACAGGTGCAACCACGCCATCAGCTTTGTGTGGGGTGGGATGTTGGTTGTCCGCTGTGTTGTTGCCGTAGGCCTGTTAGGCGATGATGGTCAGGATGCGTAGGTTGGTTGTCCCTTTCAGCCTGTAGTGGAAGGTGACATTGTCAGGTGTTGGGTCTGTGCGGCTGGTACGTTTCCTGGGGTTCCGCTGTCTTTGTCTGTGCTGCGTCTGTGTTGGTCCGGGGCGGGGGGGTGTTCCGGGTGTGGGATGGGGTCCTGGGGGTGGTGACGGTGGGTGTTGTGGCCCTCTTGGGTGTCCGGGCCGCATGATGGGTGGCTCCATGGCATCTGTTGCCCTTCGGATGTGGCCCTGGGCTGTGCTCCCTTTTGTGGTGCTGGCTGCCGTCCGAGTTTACACCAGGTCAGAGCTGGTGTAGATTTCCTGGTGCTAACGCGCCTTATCGCCTGTTTTGTATTTTTATCGCGGATGTGGCTGGTCGTTGTGAATGTTGAGGTGTACTGTTGTCTCTGCTTTTGTCACGGGAACGCCTACTCTGCATCTCATTAGTGATATTTGCGAGGGTCCTCTGTGGCGATGTTTTTTGCGGCTGCTATCGCGGGTAAACTGGTGCTGTTGGCTGTTAACACGGGCTTGTGAATGGGGGGGTAAATGTATCACGACTTTGGCTGCGATAAAGTGCCGTTAATTCGGCGATAGCTCCTTGTGAATATGCCCCTAGGTGTCAGTACTACAGACCGTGATCTGCCCCTAATGCAAATGAAGTGATGCAGAAATTCAAATCAGCTGCGGGCACATCAAACAAAGTGGGATCACCGCAGGGTCAATGCAGCTGAAGGAGAGAGAGATGTGGGAGAGGGTGTGGCCCAATGACTAGAGCGGCTGACTTTGAAGCTGGGGACCAGGTTCGAGTCTGGCGGGAGGCTCAAACATCCTGTCATTCTGGGCAAACCACTTAATCTCCCCGTGCCTAAAAACGAATGTGTCCGTCTGTAATGCAATCTGGTGCTCATGTAAAGCACGCTGATACCTTCAGGTCGAGTTTGTGCTATATAAAACTGCAAAACAACTGAAATAAAAGAGTGCCTGATCCCATGTAAGAGCACTCTAGGGTCTGCACAGCCTAAGGGTTGGTGCTTAATGAGGACTTGAAGGATTGTTATGAAATTGAGGAAGACTGAGGGGGAGCCTAATGAAGTCCAGTCTGACAACTTGAGGTCTATGTAGTTGGAGAAAAGGGGTAAAGGAGGCCATACTGGACCGCCACAAGGTCACTACAGACAAAGGAGACAGCAAAAAATGGTTTGCAGAACCTTTAAGAGAGATTCTGTACCTTCCAGGGTAGCAAGGGGTGTGCAACTGAGGGGAGTGCTTAGTGAGGTCACACTTGGCCTCCATGAGTTCTTAGAAGCCCATGTGAGACCTAAGTGATGCAGGGCTGCCACGAGGTCCATTTAGAGGAGAGTATTTAATGAGGTGATGCTGCCCTGCCTTAAGGTTTCTACAGCCTGTGATGAGTACTGATAGCATGATGCAGGACTACCACTGAGGTGTCACCAGTTTGAGGACAGCATGAATGGGGTATGAGAGAATGACACAGCGGCAGCTATCATGGATGCTAGCCAGAGTATGAGTAACATGCGTATCATGCAGCAGGAACACAGGACAGTCACCATTGAAGAGTTAACGATTTAATGCTACAACTTGTTGCCTATGGCATTAGCCAAGACTCAAAACCCACAGTGCAGCAGTGTTCTTGTGATGTTCACAATTACTGCACCATGTAGTGCAAGAGGCAGAAAACCTATTTCAGTGAACTACACATTCAGCTCTTGAATGCTTTCCGGCCTTTTGCGCTTCAGCTGCAGTTTTGGATTGGATTGGATTGGCTTGGATTGGCTTTTTCTGATGCAATGGCTCAATACAATTGTATTGTATTATGCACATAGATTTTTTTAAAAGCACAAACCAAGTTCTTCGCTAGATTCCAGCACCTGCTTCTTCCCTTAGCGCTAGTATTATTTTTAGGGCCTTCTACCACCTTCTAATAACCAAATACTGCTCGAATTTAAATGGTTTACTTTATAGCTTGGGATATTGCTCATTGGGGACGTCGGCTAAGAGCACAGATTTATTTCATTTCAGCTCCAGCTTGGACTAGGTCCAGGTACACATTTCAAAATATTTCTGAAGACAGACAAGAGCTCTTTTGACAATTGTACTACACTACATTTTTTAGAACAAAATAATAGTTGTGTTAGAAACAGTAAAGGTACTCTATTGAAAATAAACATCTTTGCAGTCTTTTCCCATCTCATTAAACACATTTAAGTAGAGGCATGAGATGCTGTCCTAACAAACACATAATACACTAAGAAAAAGTTTAAGATGCACTTATTAGGAGCCTAATATAACATAGAATTTAGCTTTAAAGAACATGGGGTCATTTAATGGTTGGTGGAGCAGGAGCACCCATGTATATTGGCAGGGCTCTCACTCTGCCAAAATTGCAGTTCCTTCCATTTTTGAGGTGCGGAAACTGGAGGGTTTCTGATTGTGGAGCCTCAGCTGCCTCCAATGTCAGGAACCTTTGACCTGATGGCCTGTCCGCCAGAGGGCCCTCAGGTCATAGTGACGGCTGAGTCACCCCAGATTTAGATTTCCCTGAGACACATAGCGATCCTAGTCAGGGAAATCTATCAATGACAACACTCCCTGTATGTTTGGCGACATTGATTATTTTTGTTTTTTAGAAACAAAATTCTGCTTCAGGAATTTATTCTTCAAAAATAAGAATATCGAGCCTGCTCAGCAAACCCCACCCACGGTTGCTCTGAAGGGATATATATCCCCAACAGGGAGCCGGGGGTCTCTAAATATGGCGGATGGACCTCAACTAGGGCAGCAGAGAACACAGCCTTGCTCACTTGGCAGGATGGTGGACTGTACGGCAGTGTCTTAATGGCTCTTTTAGTCAGGTTGAAGGCCTTCTCTTTTCAAACCATATGGCACATATCAATTCTAAAGGGATAGGTGCTGCTTTAAGAAGCATGTCAAAGTCAATTATGTAATAGGTTGTCCTGTGTGGTGGTTTGCAGTAGGGGTTGGGTCTTAATATGGCAGTGTTGTTTTGTAGGGGAATTGGCTCTTGTGTCCACCAAAATGCCAAGATGATTGTCCATCAGAGTTTTGCTAGTCAATTTTTTGGTGATCCCGGTTTCTCATCTGGGCTGTATTGTTACTGTTCTAGGGAATCCACTGAAAAAGATGGCATCATAGGTTCTTGCTCTGATTTCTACTTGTAGCTGGTATAATTCTATCTCTGTGTTGGTTTGTTTCTGTTGTTCTTGGAAGTGTTGTGTCTGGTGTTTCCAAACCCAAATTTGACCCTCATACGCTGCACCCACATCTCAATGTGCCTTATTTTCTCTGTCCCACAACGCCTATTTCTGATGTACCCTTTTTTCAAAGTTTCCTGGTTCTTTGGTCCCTGTCCCTTGAGATTCTTATTCCTTGTAGGATCCACGTGCTAGTCTCCCTAGCATGAATAAATGGGTATAAAGAAATGAACAGACAGACAGTCAAAACTGACAGGTAGACATATGATCAGAAAGAGAGCTATGAGAACGGGGGAGGGGTCGCTGGTGGGAGGGTCGCACATGGGGGTAGTAATATTATATATATATATATATATATATATATATATATATATATATATATATATATATATATATATATATATATTTAAAAATCTTACCTGAAACCGCCGGCCGCCTCTGAGGTCGCACCTACTCCCTTTTTCCTGGTCCCAGTAGGCCCTGGGACAGACTCCCATCCAATCCCCGACCTATAGAGCAGCGCGGGGATTGGCCTGAGCGGGCTCGAAAGATGCTCTGCTCAGACCAGGGAGTCTGTGGGGTTTCTCCAGCCCGGCTATTCAATGCAGCCGGGCTGGAGAAACCTAAGTGTGCATGTATGTTTTGGCCGGCCTGAGACTGCCGGCCAAACACATATGCGCACTTAGGGAGTGCACATAGCACTCCTCCTCCCCCCTCCCATGCCTTGCCCCGTCCCTCCCTACAGCGCTGGCTCAGAGTCGGCAAATGAAAAATAAAATGATGCCAGAACATCGTTTTATTTTTCATTTGCTGGCTCTGAGCCAGGCAGTGGGGCGGGGCTCCTCCACCATAGCGGAGGAGCCTCCGCTGTATCCAGATTAGCTGTAGTAGGTTCTTTATTCATGAGCACCCCATCCCCAGGTCTAACACTCTCCAGATCCAGCATCAACTGTCCAATACAGAACGCTGGTCATTTCATTACTAATCTAGAACTCACCAAAGTTCCAAGTCTAACATTCTACTAGGGATCTTCTAGGATACAACAGTATGCTCCTTCCCAAAGACAGCACAGCAGAACAAGGCCTTTTTCTACTGTCAATTGTAAATGAGAGTAGAGCTATGGAACGTGACAAGTCAAAACATTTGTGAAAACATTTTCTTGACTCCCATGGAAATTCAGCCATTTGTTTTCACGTAATCTCTCTGAGGATATCTGTTGACTGTCCATTGAAGTGCAGTCTTTGGCCATCTTGTGCTACTTCAAAGGATATCTGGTAGGACTGCACTGGCCATTGAGTCACTCTGGCTTTTTCATGGTCAACTGCAGGCTAAAGAGCTGCTTTCAGAGCAAGATGGACTTCTATGACCAAATCATTTCCACCATACTGCCAATTCTAGTGGCCTGCTCCATGATGGGGCTGATTTGAACATTAGTGCCATGGGTGATTTTTGTTTCCAGTCTGTCTGTGACATCTCACGATTTTCTGTGCTTTTGGTTTCTATGTCATCTCTCTAAGGACATGTTTGTTATCAGTATTTCCCCTCAAATCCAAAAGATAAACTCACAGAGATTTCCAGGATATGAAATGCAAACATATGCTCAATAAGTGCTTACGAATGCCCAAAAAAGTGATGCCAATTTCCCAAAAGGTGTTGTTGCCTATCTCAAAAGTGTTTAATGTAAAAAAAGAGCCATCACAGTCCACAAAAGTGTTATTATTGTTTGCCCAGGAGGTGCTGCCATAATCCATAATCCCAAACAAGCTCCTGTAATTCGAAAAAGTAAAGAAAGGGTCAAAAGTATACATACCTCCTGATAATCAATCCGTCGTTCCTTTACATATGCCACCTTTACGCAATTGCAATCCCCTGGTACTAATGTTTTGTTAACACCACATTCCTTCACCATTTCTCCCCCCCAAAAAAATATTATGGAATCAATATGCCTATAGTCAATCATGTGATCATAACGATATATATTTATTCTTGAGAAACTATAAAACACAGTAATGCAATTTGCAATCAAAATAGAGTTAAAATGAAGTCCTACATACTTGAACAAGCACCATAAGTGACTGCACTTGTGAGGTTTTATTAAACAGCACTTTTACATCTAAATTAGAGTTCCGTGAATTTGAAGCACTTGACGAACAGAGAGAGGGGGCAGCACCGAGTGTTGTTTATGTATTCTCTTTTGACCTTTCCTGCTTTATGTATGTTGCCTGCTGTGGTATGGATTCAAACACTGATGTGAATTTATATGCTGTAAGGTTTGATTGCTCGCCTTAGCTTTTTCAGCTGTTCAACGATCTGCTGACTTTAGTTAAAAGCCTGTAAAGTATTTGTCCTATTTAGGTGGGAGAAAGATTCTCAGCCCTCCAGGCATTCTTTATTCGTAAATTATCTGTGCTGTAGATAACATCTCGATTTCCCTTTCTTGTTTCTAGAGTGCAAATCCATTCCTTCACCGTTTAGAAGGGCTGGCTCTCTACCTTTATCGATATTCTGAAAAAATGGATCATATCATCAAAATGTGCCATAAGGTGCAGAAAACATTCCAGCACATGCTTATTATTTGCTATCCTGTGCTGTATTAGTTTTAGCAAGATGGTGTCATATGTGACATCATCTGTGTTCCATGTGTAAGATCATGAGCAGTGAATTAGGTTGGCTAAAGTTATAGCTAACCATAACTACTGAATTTCAGCGTTTCTTAAGTTTGGGATTATAATCATAACATTTTCAGTGAGTTTATTTTGGATATTGTTATATTTTGCCTACAGCAACTACAGACTTTGTTGTGCAACCATGCACTCAGTCTAAGGGGCCCATGCAATTGTCTTTGGCTATGTCTTGTGGCCATTGCTCCTGCGCTCAGAAACTTCAGGGCTTTACCTTCAGCAATGCACTGAAGTTACTGAGCAAAGGACAAGGCACTTGGCAATACTCTTTCTTAAAAAGAACACTGTCTTAGAAGTCAGGTGACCAGAAATGGGGCCATGGTCCTACTGAGTATGTAAGACCACCCTAAAAAGGACCTAAAAAACATTGGTTAATATGTAAAAAAAAACTTTGTGCGGTCGCAAAGAGTTTGTGACTGCAATAAACAATTTGGTATTCACAAATGCTAAATTACAATTCGATAACTTGTTATCGAATCACAATTTGGTTTAGCGATTCGGGATTTGAAAGGGGTGTGTTTAGGGCGTCGCTTCCAAATACCGAATTGCAGTGCTATGTATAAATGTTTTGTGACAGAATTATGGTTGCAAAACATTTATTTTTTACTGACTACTAAAAGGTAGTTGTAACAATTCACAAATGAGAAGGGGTCCACAAGGCACCTCCTCTATAAGTATGTAAAAAAAATGTACCCATGAACCACTGCCTACTCTTAAAAAATGAAACTTCAAAGTTTCTTTTTTTCTTTTTAAATGGATCCTGTTTTCCTTTGAGGAAAACAGGCTGCATTTAAAAAAATATAAAACAATTGCTCTATTAAAAAGAAATCACAGACATGGTGGTCTGCTGACCTCAGCAGGCCACCATCCCTGTGATGGCTGCAATTCCTAATGGGTCACAAATTGCAACCTACCTCAATAATATTCATGAAAGGTAGGTTGATTTGCGGCCCACTAGAAATTGCTACTTTAAGGATGTAAGTTTTCTTACATCAAGAATTGCGATTTCCTACGCATTTGTGCAAAAGTCACTGCCTGGGTCCCCACCTACGGCCATGATCGCCGCTTCCTCAACTGTAAGGATATAGATTCAATCTGCTGGATGATGAGAAGTCTATACTGAGCTAGTACAGAAGTAGATGAAACCCTATGAGCTGGTAAAGCAGAAGCTCCATGCAATGGAGATAAAGTACACGCTACTGTATCCAGCAACACTGAAAGTCATCCGTCAAGAGATAACACAAGTAATTGACCACCTGGATCATGGTTAGGCATGGGTGGAAGAGCACACCCCAATGTTTGCAGGATGAAGTCTGGGGCCACAACCAGCCGAGAAACAGGAGAAGACAATGCAAAACTCGAAAGACAACAGACGGCGGCATTGCCAGAGAACAAATGCAGACTGAATGCACTAATGAGCTCAGAAGCCCAAGTGCAACAACGGCAAACCAAGTGCCAAAACATCCTATACAGAAGATGGCGAAAGGCCAACGGGCACCCTACCCTGATAGCTGACATTTTTGAGAAGTAGTGTGTAACCAATGTGCAGCTAAATATACTTGTTTAATTGGTGCTTCAGTTCTACTGGAAGGCGGATGGGAGATGTGAATAAGTGCCTCACCTTTTCACAGTTAAGGAGTTAGCAAAATTTAGGGCGACAGATGCTTCTGGATAGGATGCATGGGGTGGTGGGTTGTTGGAGAACTGTTTAGTTGAATACAGTTAGGTTTAATGGGGCAGATGAGGCTACCAGAGGCAGGACAATATAGCAGGCACACAACACTCACACTGACACCAAGCAACACTCAGAGACATTAAAAGATTTATTGTGGCATGTTCATGGGCTCCTAAACAAAATAAAAAGAGTGGCGGTTATGTTGTACACCAAAAAGCAGGCTCCAGATGTCCTTCAGTTACAAGAGACACATCTCCTGGGCACTAGATATAATTTATTCGGGAAGGTACAGGTATAAATAAGTTTATGAAGCAGCGTTTACTAAAGGTTCCTGGGGAGCAGCGATCCAGTTACACAAGTTCTTCCCCTTAGCTGTCTCCAAGATACACAGGTAGGTTTGTAACTATTATGGGGATACTAGAGGGGATGCCATGGTCGGTCTGTAATGTTTATGCTCATCCTACTTTTGTTAATAATATGCTTTAAGTGCTTTCTGATGTCCTACTATGCTCATAGAAGGAGTGGATTTCATTGCTATTGTGAGCATGACCCTCGATATAGACACCCTCTTTCCAGCTGCCAGACCAACAGCCCTTTTTAAATGTGGTTAGTGGTGGCTAAATGATAATGCCTTTGCTGATTTTCTGTGTGATGCCATTGAGGATTACTTCTCATACATATGAGGAAGAGAAAGAAAGAGAGAGCAGGATGCAGTCAATCTCAAGGAGCAACTCCTGATGCTCCAACAGTGTCGGCCAAATATGCATAGGAGGCGGTACAGAGTCAGGTTGAGCAGTGCTCTCTGGCACTTATGCAAAGACTCATGGACACAGCCAGGTTGGCGTGGACAATGTCCCAACAGAAAATGTATGAGCTAAATAATAAAGCAGGCAAGCTTATCTACTGGCTACGACACAGAGATACCGAATCCAAAATTGTTCCCTCAATATAAAACTCAGAGGGACAGAAGGTCACATATTTGCTTCTAATTGCAGCACCATTTGCAGATTACTACTGGGAGCTATATCGAGAACACACTCCTCCCAATTGGAAGTGTTCAACACCATCACTAATATTAATTTTATGGGCGCTCTAACATCGCCCACTTAATGAGACACACTTTTAATTCTTTTTATCACTCTTAGCTATTTTTGATGCATGGTCCTCTTTGCCCATTTCTATGATGGTTAGAGCATCCCTTTACAAAATGATCATGCTATCATGTTTTCTGTGCATGCCACAGAACTACCCTTACATTTTCCTGCCTGTTTTATTCTCAGACCTGCAATCAATGACCATGAAATCCTGTGGGTAGTTCAGAAAAGTGACTGGAACAGACAGGATTCGCCATTGTGGCTGGAATTGGACACCCTTGAGGTGCTAGTCATTTTGCTCTTGTAATATGGAGGAGTCCCTCCCCAGCTCCTCCGCACTCACTCCCACAAATCATAAGACTCCCTATCCTGTGCTGGTGAGAGGCCCTAAAATACATCAAATGGTTAGATAAATTCACAAACCAGACTCCATTGTGGTGCGGGTCAAGAATGATCCAAGCAACGTAGCTCCCCGGATTTAGGACATGGCACCTTACAGGGATTTCACACCTGGGAGACGCCTGGAAATATGACCATATTAAATCCGTCAAACAAATAGCAATAGATTCTGAACTACACAAGACCCAGTTCTACTGATATCTGTAACTGAACCACACCCTCAAATCACACAAAGATGAATTGGTTCCAGTCCTTGATTTTAGTCCATTTGAGCTAAAGTTGATAATGGAACCAGTCAGCTGCAAAGGTATCTCAAGTATATAAAGGTCTTTCTCCTCAACACTTTGGACCCGCTTGTCAGATTATGAGTCGCAGAGGAACAAAACCTGCTAAAAATTAGATGATGATGGATGGCAGGAAGCTAAGATGGCAATGCATGGATTGGCTATCTCCCTCAATTTTAGGATGATGCAATTCACCTACTTCCATAGAACCTACTATAATACTTAAAGGGTCAATAAAATGATAATATAACTATTTTATTATCATTTTATTTTTCTTACTGCCAGCCGAGGTTGGGGCGGGGCCATGCTGACGAGTGTCACTTCACAGTAGGGATGAGTGTTGGGCACTTGTAAGTGTACATGCCAATTTGGCCGGCCATCTTAAGCTGGCCAAACAGACATGCAAACTTATGTTTCTCCAACCCAGCTGTGTTGCACAGCCAGGTTGGAGAAAAGCCACAGGCTCCCTGTGCCTGACCAGCGTTTAGTCAGCCCACTCAGGGCAATCACGTCACTGCCCTCATGCTGGTAAATAGTATTACCAGCATGAGAGCAGTGCCATGATTGCCCTCTGGGAGCCTGTGCAGCATGACCAGCGTCGGGAGAGCAGCCCCGAGGCAGCGGCCGCAGGGGCAGGTAAGTGTTTTTATTTATTCCCCCTGCATTTGCGTTGCCTCCCCACCCCAAAATTAGAGCAGCTGCCACTGATAGCAACAGGCCCTGCTTACACACTTTGTGGCAGAATCACTGGCTCATGTTGTATGGGAATGCCCACATCTTCAAATTTATAGGAGGCAGATACAGGAGTTCCTTGCAAAGGTCATATGCATACCCACCACTCCTGATCCCTAAAATATTACTCTTAGGCATATTGGAGGGCTGGTGTACCTCATGAGCACAGAAGACACTGCTCACAACTAGCTAAAAAATACTTCCTCTCCTGAGTGAATGGGCAAGAGGAAGGGACTACTGCTCCGCAGCGGAAAAGGCGATTTATAAATAGAGAGAGAGAGCGCAAAAAAAATCTAAAGATATTGGGCACCAGGCTATCCTGTCATAATTTGACTTAACGCATTATGTTGTCTGTGAATTGTTATAATGGGTACGCTTACAATCTTAACTAACAGCTGGTAGATCTCATATGTCTTATGCTGGGTCTCTATATATGTGCCATAAATGGATTGTTATACTGTTTTGTAATTAATTAAAACTAATAAAAACATACATTAAAAATATGGGATGGATCCCCTATGTAGGTATTACACAATAATTTCAAAATATCCTCTTAATCCTAAACACATTTTTTCCCATGAACCTGAGTTCAAGTATGTACTGGAAGAGTTGAATCTGCAGCACCTGTGAACTTCCAAAGTTCTGTTTCCGATTCACACCATAAATACCTCTAAAACACCGTTTTGGTGACCGAGTATATGCAAAGGCCACTTTATTTAACACACAACAAAACCTGTTAGTCTCCCATAAATTATGCCATACTGGTATGCAGGCAATACATTTAGTTTACACGCTCATTCAAGCATATGCCAAAGCGCTTTGAAAAAATAGTACCGGTAATATCTTATAATGTGATAACACAATATAAAGTAGCATCTCTAATAAAATTCTTTCTATTCAATAGAAGGCATTGGGAGCTTTTCCATTTATATAAAAGTTTGTGATCCAATAAACATTGATTAAATAAAGGTATAAGTATAGTGGGCGATAAAACACAATGGCTATTTTAGACATTTATATTGCCACTTCCTCCGAACCAGTGGCTTTGGTTTGTTTTGCCTCACTAATTAATTTAAATGTTTGAAATTGCAGAATATATTTTAATGCAATACTATCAGATAAAACGCTGGACGAACTTCAATCTCACTTTATGCTGCTAATGATATCTAATACACCAATTCGAATATTTATCATTTGCTGGCATTGTTTTATTATTCAATTCAATCTTGGCCAATACATATAACGCTTTATGGGGATATAACTTTAATTTTGGTTGTAGTGCAGTTTCACCACCCAATTGAGATATATGAGGCAAAGATAGAGGCATGTGTTTTGTATGGTGCAGAATTATTCTTCACATTCTCCCATAAAAAATTATTTATCTCTCCACGTTTGAAACCTTCTTGGATCGACTCCACTGACACCATTACTTTCTCAACTCAAAAGCAGATACAGTAATACAGTAATACTGCTGGTACTGCTGCTTGTAGTAGTAAACCAATTAGAGACTCTAATATTAGAACTTTTCCTGACACTACTAATTTAACTATTACAGTAGTTAACTATACTTACTATAACTGTTATACCAAAAATGGCGACTGCCTGCTGCATTTGTTTTTATAAACTTATTTTTATTAAGTTTTGTAAAGTAGAAACAGAGCATTCAGTGCATTCAAGTGCAGTGATCGATACTGAGAATTACGGGGATGTGTGTCACTAAAGCGGAGCTGCATATTCCTTAATAAAGAAAGTGTTAATATGGCAAAAAAAGAAAGAAGGGTATCAACGTTGAACTTCGGTTGGGAAATAATTTGTGTAGCATGTTGTGTTATGGGAATGCAGACGGACTATTTGGCGAGAAGGGGAAGGAGACCTTGGCATATGTCGCAGTGCTGGAGGGTGTTAGTATATATTGGGTCAATTAGGGGGATGTGAAGCGGGGTATGACCCCGAGCTCTAACCAAGGGGCAGTGAATAATGCTATGGACATGAGATATGATGTTGGCTGGAGGGTTGTAGGTAAGCGATCTGTGGCACTTTTGGAGTTAACTGCTGAAGTGGTGACTCTCACTGCTCATGGGGGTAAAGTATCGTCTCTGGGCATCTCACATAGGGCTGCCCAAAAGCTGTCCCATTCTCTAGCTATTAGGTGATTGCGGAGGCCTTTGGTCTCATGCCTGTGGATGGCTTTGCTCCCTCCTTGGGCTCTCTTCCGAACCATCTGGCAGCGAGCTGTGACCAATTGTGGAGTCAGGGGTTTCCAGCACAAAGTAATCGCAAGCGTAGCGAAAAGTAGGTCTAGATCCAGAAACCGCTTTGCCGTTTTATGGCCATTTATATAGGCCCAGCGCGCCGGCCTCCCAAGAGCTGAGGCTAGGCAAACCTGTACATGATGTCAAAGCCTTTGTGACATTTTTCCAAAACTTAAAAGTGGGCAACTCCACATCATCTGGTGTAAGTTCACTGTTGGAGCTGCGCAGAGCTAGCAGCAGGCCATGGTGCTCTGATACATTTTAATTCTTTTCCCAGGGGAAAATATGCTTTGTGCAGTACAAATAATGAATTAATTTAAACCTGGTGTTTTGAGAAATAGTGCGTGGGTATTCTAACACCCTGACCAATTCTTTCTCATGAACTGATATCTTATTTTCTACTTCCCAGGTGTCCCGTAGGTGTTGTAGTGGGGTGGGTGTATGGCTCCGTGGTACTCTGTTTAGCCAACTTACACATTGTGTCCTAGAATGAATTGTGTATAGTGATTGTGTGATGAAATGTGGTGCTAGATGGTGTCTGAGATCGCCCACTTGGTTCAGAGTATGTGAAGTATTAGGCAATATGTAAGAAACTGGTCTTTGTGTAATGTGAATTGATCCTGAAGTGATTGGAAGGATAACAGTGCCCATCCCGCAACAGATTTTCCAAGGTTTCTCTATCATCCCTCTCCCACTGGACAGGCTCTTCTAAACAAAGAGACCTTGGTGTCTTGGGAGGCCTAGAAGTGGTATGTTAGGAGAGTAAGGAGCTAGGTGTTTTGTGATCTCCCAGCTACAAACCAAACAAAATTCAGCCACGAACACCATTCCAGGGAAACTACAGCTAGGTTGGACCTAAGCCTGGGCGGAGTTCGTGGTGTTCTGCTATGCGGAACTCCGTGAAGTGCAAAAAAAACTCTGCCGCACTACGCAGAGCTCCACAAGCGGCGGTGTGCACTAGATAAATGCCATTCGCGGTGATTTTCAGTGCCAGATGCTTCTTCGCACTGTGCAATCATCGCGAACGGCACCATGAACAGCGCAAGCGGGCGCTGCTTCCTTTATGCCGCTCGAGTATATTTTTACTTGAGCAACAGCTTTCCAACGCAAGCAGTCGCGAGCATACGCGACCACTCGCAATGAGAAATCTGACCTCCCGCGTTGAGCAATCTCGCCGGGAGATTGATTTCCCATGCTCGCGCTCGCCAACTTGATGTTGAAAATCGCAAAAGAGGAAATATCTCACCGGGAGGTGGATTTTCCTCGCTTACGCTCGCCAACTTGACGTTGACGAATGCGAGCGAGGAAAAAAACTCCGCTCCATGGAGTTTTCCGGAACTCCATGAGCTCCGTGTATCGCGGAGTGCGAAAATCTCTGCAAACTCTGCGGGCGGAGTGGAGTTCACCACCCAGACTTAGTTGAACCCTGGAAGAACCAAACTGAAACTGTCCATCTAGCACATAGGATGGTTGGCTGCTCTCGTCTCATCAAGCATGAGGCTTGACAACCAGCGTGACATCCCCTGTACGTGGAATGCTAAATAGTATCATTGGAAGATTGGTGCTCCCAACCACCTTGGTCTACTGGCAGATGCAGTATAGCCATGGTAACTCTATAGTACCAATTGGACCACGTAAGATCTCCTAAAAGAATTTCTAAGACTTGCAGTTATTGTAGAGTGAGGTAAATTAGAATAGTCACTAAGTAATATAGGAATCTGGGTAACATCATCATTTTAGAAAAGTCAACGTGGCCCATGATGGACAGAGGGAGTGTCCTTCAAAAAGCCACTTGTTTCTAAGGGAACACACCACCATGGTAAGGTTGCGCTCCAACAAGTCTAGCTCCGAATGATAAATATTTATGCCTAAGTACCGGTATGTGTTGCTTTTCCATCTGAGTGAAGATTCCCCTAATTTTTGGGTGAGTGAAGTGTCTGTGGACACAGAGGGTATAGACATGACTTACTCTTTTTATTTGAAAGGTTCTATATAGCGCTGGCTAGACCCGGAGGTATCAGAGCGCTTTACATGAGAATCAGACCATAGTTGCAGGTTACATCGTTACAAAGGTTACACAGTTATTAGAGCATAGCTACATAATTACATGTTAGGTCGAGACAAACAATAAGGACATATACGTAAGGGAAAAAGCAGGCAAGGGGAGAGATTCAAGGGGAGAGGGGGTAGGAGCAGGGGAAGTAGACATAGAATGAAGGGGGGAAAGAGGAGGGGGAGGGTGAAAGACACAGCAAGAAAGAAGAGGGGGAGGGTGACGGGGGCACAAACCGGTAAACGCATAATAGCTGTGTCCAAAGTCCAGTAAACTGTGATCCCAGGGAAGTGGCAACATTCCCCCATCTCCGTTGCGAGAGGCTCCCTATTACGCAGTGGACTCTCTCAGAGGGGTCTCTGAGACTCCAAGGCCTACCTACTGGATCCTTCCCCAAAAGGGGAGAGGGAGTGCTTTGGCAAGGGGCGCCATACCAAACCTCAACTGTGAGTGGCTCCCTTAGCGCTGTGGACTCTCTCAGAGGGAACACTGAGACTCCAGAGTATAAATAATGGATCTTTCCCCAACAAGGGGAGAAGGAGTGCTTAGTCAAAGGGCACAAGGGACAGGGGGCTAGGCGGCGTAGCAGACAGGGGGAGAGATTCAGGGGAGAGGGGATAGGAGCAGAGGAAGTAGACAAAGAATGAAAGAGGGAAAGCGGTGGGGGAGGGTGAGAGACAGAGCATGAAAGAGGAGGGGGAGGGTGAAGGGGGTACAAACTGGTAGACGAGTAAAAGCCGCGTCCAAGGTCCGGTAAGTTGTGCTCCCAGGGGAAGTGGTATCATTCCCACATCTCCACTGCGTGAGGCTCCCTTTACGCAGTTGACTCTCTCAGAGGGGTCTCTGAAACTCCAAGGCCTACCTACTGGATCCTTCCCCAACAAGGGGAGAGGGAGTGCTTTGGTAAGGGGCGCCATACCATACCTCAACTGTGCGTGGCTCCCATGACACTGTGGACTCTCTCAGAGGGGTCCCTGAGACTCCAGAGTATGAATATTGGATCTTTCCCCAACAAGGGGAGAAGGAGTGCTTAGTCAAAGGGCAACAAGGGACAGGGGGCTAGGAGGCGGGTCGGAACTGGCAGGTCAACAGAGGGGGAACAGTCGGCAAAAGAAAAATCACATTAATACAAAAAGATAACACATTCAATACCAGGGTAAATTAGCGATCTAGAAAAAGACAGGATCCGCAAAAGGCAAGGGTCAGGGGGACAAAGGGAGGGAGACAGCGAGTTGAAGAGTCCCACAAAGAAGAGAAACAGATAGCAGAAAAGGAAATGTATACGTTGTAGAGTCACTTAGAGAGAGATGCAAACGGGAGAGCTCAGAATCACAAAATAGTGATATTAAGTACAAAGAACTACTGCGTATACTAGTGGTTAGAGTTGTAACTATGCAAATAGTAAATTCACTCAGGGTTCCATTTTCACATCGATCAGGCTAAAAACGATTGAATATTACATATCTACAGGGTGAACAGAGATATAAGTCATCCAAGGGGGTAGAGAGAGGGAGGGGAGGGAGATGAGATAGGTGATAGGAGAGACGGGGGCCTAGGGGGGGAGAAAGAAATAGATAAGGCAGTCCAGCCGAAGAGCAATGTCTGAAGGGCCGGCAGGATAAAGTTCAACGGACCGAGGAAGAGGACAAGAAACAACAAAATGGTAGCTCCGTGTCGCGAAGGACATTCGCGATCAGCCATTTTGAGCCGTTAGTTCCCAGACACATCAAAGTTATAGTTATCAGAATTGAGACTTACAGTCTCCGCCATCTAGTTATGCGCTGTCGCGCAGTGACAATCCCAAAGCAGGACTTGTAAAAATATTTCTTGCCGGCTCAGGTTCCTGAAAAGGCCAGGACCAGGGAGAATCTGGGGCTGCTGCACAGACCGGTGCGCTGGGGGCTCCTGGGGTCGCAATGTGGACCTCAATGTTGCCGTGGTCTAATGGTGCGTGGGGGCTCATCTCGGTGTTATGGCAGGTCTCCATGACGGTCCAGCGTTCATGTCTCAGCATCGGCCCAGTCAGGAAAACAAGAAGATCAAACAGAGGGTCCAACTCGGCCAGACCGGCGGGAGACAGCAACTCAACCTCTGGGCAGCGCCATTGAGAGGCGTACTCATCAAGAGATTCTATGGCAGAGCAGGGTGCAAACCCACGATCCCAGGAAACATGAAAGGGCCACAGACACGGCTAAAACATCGATCGATTATAACCTCACTGGGGAATCGGGAGCGGAGTTGGAGAGTCCACTCACCATGGTCATCGAGGATGGGGGCTGTGCCGCGGCAGGGAGCGGCACCGGCCCCAGATCACGATAGACCGCTCGGGTGGAAAACAAGGACGGCCTCAGATGTGATCAAAAACAGCGCTGTGGTCTCACCAGGAAGCAGGGTCATCTCCATCTTGTGGAGCCAAAAACCTCTGAAGGACTCACTGAGCGAGCAGAATAGGCAGCCAGAAAGCCAGCGAGGCCGGTGGCAGCCCGCAAATCTGGTCCAGGTGCTCCGGCGGCAAATAAAGCGGACCTCGGGAGGCTCGTCGATCGTCGATTTGAAGTCAGGCTGTTCACCAGAAAACATTAATGAATCATAAAAAGGAGAGAAAGTATTCCCCTTAATTCGGAAACAACTCTCTAATTCTTTTTAGTGTGGAAGAACAGTGATTAGCATCCGGGACCCGCAGGTGTCCGTCTTGCAGATCGCGGTAAGCGATTCCGAGTACAACGTGCTCTCCGGTGATCATAAGCACGGAGACCCCACCGACACAAAGAAGAAAAAGAGGCAAGATGTTGGGCGGCCGTCTCAATGTGAGCCAGCGAGCGCCTGAGAAGTTGCAGGATTCCTCCCTGTCGTGACCGCTTCTGTGCCAAGCGCTCCCTCGGAGCTGTGAAGGGCAGCGCGCCATGCAGACACTCTGTGATCGAGTCTCGGACAGTTTTGCTCAGGGGCTGCGCTGTTCTCACTCCCCATGGCCGGCGTGCAGATGTTGCTGCTGAGCTGCTGTGCTGCGGAGGTCGGTGTCGGGCGCCGACTCATCTGCTGGTGGGCGCCGACTCATCTGCTGGTAGGCGCCGCTGCAAGCATGCCACGGAGCTTCAGATTAACTAGGGCAGGGCCAATGCGGTAGCGCTCGAGGGCCTCGAGGCAAGCGACTCACAGTAGCGGGTAGAAAGGCAGGCCAGCTCCCAATCTGCATCTCCGTACCCGGAGGTCGCCATCTTGGGGTCCGACTGCCAGGTTAGACCGTTCCTCACCCCAGCCAGCATTGGCTTCCTCTCCTACAGCGAACGCATCGGAGAACCCAGGGGGAACACCGAAACCGGGCATTCAGCCTCCAGGGGGGGAGATGGCTCGGAAGGAGGCCACAACCCAGGCAAAACGCCAAAAGGCGATTCCTAGCCCGGGAGCTCCCGGCCGGAGCTCCTTACACTTCGGCCATCTTGAGCAGTGTTTCTCTTGTTGACAAAGAGTTCAGAGTCTGACCCAGAGTAATCTAGCGTCTTCGTGATTGTGGCCAGGTCTTGGTGGGAGTCTTTTAGATAGAGGAGAACCTCTGCTGCATATACCGAGATAACATGGATCCCACCTGGGAGAGGGACACCCCATGCCTGCCCATCCCACCACAGCTGTACTGCTATTGGTTCTGTGGGAAGCAGGAATAGGAAGCAAGAGAGGGAGCTTCCATGTCTGGTTCCCTTACTCACTGTAACAGGATCAGAAATGAGCTTACCTACACTGATTCGAGCCACCAGGTACATATAGACTAATCGCATGAAATGTATGGCATGTGTGCCCCAAACCCAAATTTATGAAACACTTTAAAGCGATAGCTTCATCTCAGCATATCAAATGCTTATTTTAGGTCTAAAACTAGAGCATTGGCATGGGCCACATCAGTGGGGCGGTTTCTATAATTTTGTATAGTCATCTAATGTAGTTGGAAGTATTTCTCCCAAGGATAAATCCATTTTGAACCGGGTGGATCACTGCTTGCTGCATCTGTTAAAAGCTGCATCCTGACCTGACTGCAAGGCTCTGCTTGCCACGCTGCCAAAAAATTAAAATAATTCTACAAGGCAGTTTTTAAAGTTTACCACCATGTGAGTGGAGGCTTTTTGCAGGAAGTGCTCTTGCCCCACAATGGGGCACTGTATAAGAAAATATATTGCCTGTGGGAGGTCATGTTGTGGTAAGACAGTCAACATGTTTTTAGTTTTTCAGAAGCAAACTGACTCAAAGGGGGAATGTTTCTGAAAAACGTAATAGCATGGCCCTGTGGGCTTGAAGTTTTCTCTCAGTGAATGGGAGTCATTAATGATTTTTCCTGCTCACTGTCATTATGGTGAATAGGAAAAAAAAACAGTAGCCAAAGGTCTTCCCCAAAATAGGGCAGATATTCCAACACTGTAAAGCATATACATTGTAGCATGTGGGCCATCGCAAAGGGTTTCTGATGGCACAGACAGCTGAGGCTCCACCATTAATAACCAAGTGCATCCCAATCTCTAAATGAGGTTGGGGGAACCAAGAGTGGGAGGAGGGATATCTCCTATTTTTTGGAAGATGTCTTGTTTTCAGTCCACTTCAGATTATTTTATTGATATCCCACCATGGCCGGGACGTGTTCAATGATATTGAATCCAAGTCAATTCATAGCACCTTCATAACACCAAGAATACCGGTCAACAAAATAATTTGTCAACCAACCCTCAAGGCAGGAAAGTGCTCAATAAGCTAAATGCTTTCAAATCCTAAATGGAAAAGAATACAATCTAGAAATAGTACAATGTCGAACAGGTCCAAAATTTTGGGAATTCCAGTTTATTTTTTTAATATCTCACAGAAAATATCTTGAAGTTTCCTTGGCAATTTCACGTTTGCATTGAATCACAAAACAATCAGGAGAGCTGAGAACCAGAATCCGAACATTGTCCTTGCTAGCGTAGAAGGCCAACAGAGGCTGAAGGTTGTCAGACCAGAGGGGGGGCTGGCAAATCAACAACTTTGGGGCAGAAAAGGGTGTGCCACACTTTTCCGAGGTTGCAGCTCTGTGAATGTGATCTTGATGTGCAACTCCACAACTTTGACATGTTTCTTACCACATTTCTAATGGATTTTGGCATGTGGACATCATTGTTAACTGATAGAGAGAACGTGCTCTTGGTCTGCTTCTGTACAATCATACTAACGCATACTATGCGTGTGGGCAGAAGAAAGTAGGTGTATGAAAAATATGGCCTAAATTTGTTAACATTTCTGCAGCACCACATGATAATCTACAGTGCTGCATTGCATGAATTCTTAAAAATGTACAGAGTCATGTGTTGATGATGTCCTCGTAGGCGCTCACCCAATGGCAAAAAGGCGAGGTGGCAATGTTTTGCCGGATATGTGAACTCAATGGACACCCTCCAGTACTAATGCCTATGGGCAAACAACCACCCCTGCATACATGTGTAATTTCTGTGACTACTCATAAAAACATTGTGATTTTCCTTTTTGACAAGTTTTTATTTCTGTTTTCATTTGGTGATAGGATTTCAGACAAATCAGGTTTTCTTGTGTTAGGCGATGTGGCTTTGCATGGAATCCTAGGGTTATCTGCATTGTTCCTACCCCATTAATGCCCCTTGGCATACATTAAAAGGGGTTGCTTCTATTTTGCTGTGCACATATGGGAATATTATGGCACAAAAAACTTTTGAGTATGGAAAATGATCGACTCTTCAGTTTGCACCACTTTATGTCGTTTTACTTTTTTTGACTGCCAGAGCAAAGGAATAGTACATTAGAACCCTATGGACCTGATTTAGAGTTTGATTGTCACATATTATATTCGCCTTATTACACATCATGTTATGCCAATGCACTTGGAATATGGCAGCCGGGATATGCCTCACGTTTGTGATACAGAACACTCTGCCAAACTCTAAATCAGGCCCTTTGTTTTTATCTGTTCCACACCAATGGCTTTTGCCATGTTGGTCTTTGGTGGGTTCATACATTAAACGCCCTTGTAGTCTTTAATATAAAAGTAGTTTATAACACTAGTGTAATTTTTTCTATGAATTATAAAATATCTATTTATTTGATTAAATGAAAATTTGCCTTTGCAAATGTCCACATGTGATGAGAACTTCACTTCTGCTGCGCACAACTATCCCAGTCCTTTTCTGTTCTGCTGTTTCATTAGTTACCATATCTCTTGCTGTAAGCTTTGAAATATTTTTCTTTCCTCCTTCGCGTGATGATGAAGTAAATGGTCTGAGCTGTTTTGTTCATTAACTGAAGACGAAATGAGACTCCTTCTTTGTAAAGTGGGCACTATAAAAGATGAGAACCCTAATGAACACTGGCGCAAAAAACTGTGTGTTCTTCAATTGAAGGGAAAGAACTGGTAAGCTTTGCTTTGAGGCTGTAAATCAACGTCTGTTTTACTATGTGGATATTAGGCTAGAAACCTGGGCACAGACAGACTCGAATGGAAATGCAATTTTTCAAGAAACTGTTATGCTATTTCTCAAGTTGTGTTTGTACATTAAGCATACATTTAAAATGACTAAGAATAAAATACTAAAAGATTATGTGCCCAGTATGTTTTAAATGTTATAATGGTAATTGCGTGTATTAGTTAAAAACATTACAACATATGGCTGAAACTGTGGAAGAACCTAAGATATCAAGTACCCGCTACAGAAAACTTCTAGAATGCTTACCTTGCCGTAACACATGGCGATAAGTTGATGAACAAGGATGTAGGACAGTGGAGCTATAAACTAAATGTTTTTTTGCAGTAAACAATGAATGTCCAGATGTGGGAGGTATATAGGACCTTCTTTCCAAATAGTACGCTCCTATGCGGCCTCTTTGTGGTGCACAGTCAGCGACACACACAGATGTCCAGAACTGCAAATAGTGTGAGTTGTCACCTCAAGGGCGGTGATCACCGTACGTCATTTTTGTGGAGAAACACACCCATGAAAATAAGAGCACACACCCTTGAGGTCACTCTGGTGCTACATGTGTGCCTATGCAGTCTGTAATAGAGATGGGGCTGGGCAAGCGTCTGAGTCCCTGCGGGCACTGAAAGATGGTATAAATGCCCATGGCGCCCTCAGGGCACTTTGTGTAATACGGTCACTGGTGGAATGTTTCTTAAGGTTATTCAGAGATTGAAAGATATTGTTGCCCAAATCACAATGTGTTGTGTGGGATATAGAATTATTGGCCTTTGATAGGTTGAAATTTAGCAGCTCATGGAGAAAGTAGTAATGAATAATAACTTTCAAAACACATAAGGCCAGATTACAAGGGGCCGCTAATTTCCAATCCCTGTGCAAACATCTGGTAGTTATCAGGTGTGATAAAGATTGCACCTTTCGTTAGATTTCAGCATGTCAAAACTGCAGCAATTTATCAAAGGGAAGCATATAACGGGGCATGCAGATCTTGGTGCAGTAAGCACCAATATCTCCATGTTATTCCACAAGATATCGGAATATGAAATAATTAATGTAAGTGGATCGTAACTCCAAATGCTCGGATTTACAAACATAGGACCATTCATGAAAGGACAGGGACACATTTGTTGGGAGCATAAGAGGTGACACTGTGGTTAATATTTTTTTGCACACTTCTGACGTATGAAATCGTTTGCACATGCACGCTCTTCCCTAATATAATCATTGGGGTTTCCTGCTGTAACACTGCATGATACTCGATCCACTATTTTGTGTTACTGAACCCTCCTGAACCATGCACACCTTAGGAAATGCAGAGTTCTGGGCTTGATAGGTGGAATATATGCTTGTTAAAAATAAGTATGAATTTAAGCAATACAATGTAGACTAATGAGCTATTTCCAAAAGCTCAATCCCAACTAAGAGTTAGCCTACAGCAAGTCATTCGTGTAACGATTTTGGCAATCTTTTTATTGTTCTGTTTCACAGGAAACATTTTAAAAGTTGTAAAAATGTAGGATTTCTTGCCCTCGTTTGCACCCACCCGTCAGGTAATTGCCAAATAGTTTTCGGGTATTGATAGACACCCCGGTCCCTCCCCCGGCTCTCACAAAGGAAGGGACTGACATTGAGATAATGGCCCTGTCGAGCTTTGAGGTCAATTGTACTCAAGGAGGAAGAAAAACAGCACGTGATCAAAGCACGTCTAAACTGCAAACAGCCAGCAGCCTCCTTTAGATCTGTGTGATGGGGCCAGAAACCAGCTGTCGACTACCTGACTTTGGAAACGCGTCATGGTGACAAACAAAACAAATAAGAAGGAACACATGCAGGCAAGAGAAACCTTCTTAGAATTAGCCTTCCTCTCTATCAAGGACAGCTAAAAACCCACCTTCTTAAGCATCTTAAAACCTCTTTTTTTCTCTTTTTATTCGGGTGCCTAGAAGCTTCCTCTGATAACATGGGGCAGTCTATCAAACATCGATTAAAACTGATACTATGGTGAGATAGTCTAGGCATCTGCATACGTTGTGCGAAAAATATGAATCAGTCCTTTATTATTCACAATGAATCTTTATTTTTTTATTGACCCTGTAGTGTGCCACCCGGCCTCTACATCCAACATTTAACACGATTGGATGCAACCCAATGTCAGGGCCGACGAGGGTTCTAAATACACGGGAACCTGATGCTCGTGCTCGTTCACGATGCAGTATTAGTGAACAGAACACAAGTATGGTGTATTCAAGTGACGAAAATGCATCTTGCGCGCATAACTGGCTGTACCTAGGCGCACTCCCACAGACTCCCACAGACTCTTTTGAATCCAGTGACCTTCTCTGTTATATATGCATTTGGCAATGAGACAAATATAGCTTATGTAGGCTGGTTGCAGCTTATCAGCCAGAGATATATTTCATGGGAAATTATTCCCGGACAGCTGCATAACTTTTAGGTCACCCCTTTGTACTATAATGACCTCTAAAATAAAAAGGTTCGGAGGTCCTCGGTAGCGAAGGCTGTAACTAAGGAATGGTATATTTTTGTTTCTGTGACAAAAGGGCGCCTAGCCCTTAGCCACCATAATTGCTCTTCAGGCATGAAGAGTATTTTGTGCCTGAGTTTGGTTACCATTTGTGTGATAATGACACCCTTTTCCTTGCACACATTTCAGAAGCAACACCTGGTGGAATTTCTGCAAGGAAAACATGCAGATGCTGAGATTTTGCAACTCAGAACGTGGAAAACGTGGTGTTACCACATAATCTACATACCATGGTGTGGGAAATGGGGAAGGTATAATTCACCTGGTAAATACCACAATGGGCGGAATTGTTCATCAGGTGTGGTACTACTTCTGAGAACAACAAGTCATTCTGAACGAAGGCCTTAGAGCAGTGTGATGTGTGTGACAGTGGTGGGATGACCTACGGGTGACTTTTGTTTTGAGAATAGGAAGCATCCTCTCTTCTTTCCGACTTCAAAGTCAATTTCTGCGGACCAGCATGTCAATTTTCCTGGTGTGATTTTTTTTTTTAGCATATTGGGGTATTTGCATACTAGTGGAGTAATTCAAGATTTGCATTCCAGCTCACAGAGGTGTTCAGTTCCGAAAGAGAAAGATCCCTTCAGTGGAGTTAACAGCCGCATCCAGCCTCACCTTCACATGACATTGAAACCTAGTGGATCATTAAAAGAGGAGAGCAGTAAGTTCCTCCTCTCCAATCCGTAGTCTTAGGTGAGTTGAAAAGATCGCAAGATGCAGCTCCGCTGCCTGCAGATGTTTTCTAGTTCACTGAGACTGGTACAGCTGTGGGACACAGGTGAAAGAGAAGCATCCAATGCAAAACGTGTGAAATCTGTTAACCATCCTTAGTTGCAAGTGTCAAGAGAGCTTCACTATGAAACCTACCTGTAGGAGTGAGGAACAGCAGACACTGAGCAAGTGAACCATCAACTAGTATCCAGTTTGGTTAGAGGAGCATTTTCTGATTCCGCCAGAAGTTGTTTGGTGTTGCCACTGACGCGGTTTGATGAGGTTCTCATGAGTCACCGGATACAGAGGTCGATTTTGATGAGTTGGCTATAAGTGAAAGTACTACAGCAAACGTGCACCAAACTACTGTACTGGAGTTACTATGTGAACTCACTAGAGAGATGACACCAGTGCTTAATTTGTAAAATATTAAGGGCCTGATGTACGACGCACAAAATACAGATCGCAAATTGTGAGTTTTTTGTGACTCGCAATTTGCGAGGCGCTATTTTGGATGTACAACAGTGTGTATCACACTGTTTGCAAATCCCAATGGGGTCGCAAATTGAGAGGCTCATGAATATTAATGAGCCTCTCGCAATTTGCGACCCCATTGGGAATGGCAGGCCCTCCTAGGTATGGTGGCCAGCTGGGCTCAGCAGATCACCATGTCTGGGACTGCTTTTAAATAAAGCAGATTTTTCTTTTTAATGCAGCCGTTTTCCTTAAAGGAATACGGGATGCATTTAAAAAGAAAAAAATGAAACGTTGCGTTTCATTTTTAAGGGCAGGTAGTGGTCCCTGGGACCAATGCCTGCCCTTAAAAATATTTACCCCTGCATTTGCAAAGGGGAAGGGGTCCCCTGGAGACCCCTTCCCTTTTGCGACCCCATTACCACCCTCTTGAAAAGGGTGGTAATTTGCGAGTGTTTTGCGACCCCAATTGCGGTCGCAAAACATTCATACATGGGCTTGCGCTCGCTATTAGGAAGGGAACGCCCCTTCCTAATAACGAGTAGCAAAATCTATTTAGAGTCGCAAATAAATTGCGACTCGCTAAATAGGCTTTGTACATGGCCCATGCTGTTTTTGCATGCGCAAACGGGTTCGCAAAACCTTTTGCGCATGCAAAAACGGTCGTACATCTGGCCCTAAGTGCCAGGGCTCTGACCAGGAGGCCACTGCAGCTTGCACCACCCATCGCCCTTGTCATCGCTGCCAAAACAACTACTAACCATCTCTCTCGCATGTAAATGCGATAGTTCAGATTATTCCAGGTCCCCAAAGCTAAAGGAACGGCTGGGGAGGCAGGTTTTAGCAATTTTAATGTATATTGTATTCCTAAACTACTGTTGTTCTGCTCATCTCTAAATTAGATGAGCAGCGCCACCATGTGATGGACTGTTCTAAGTATGGTGTTGACAATTAGGTGCCGGTGCCGAGCACCGGAAACCAATTAAGGGCCGGTTCTTAGCACCGGAAAGCCCCAGCTCAAATTAAGCACTGGATGACACCATCCTATGTGTCCCTAAATAGCCTAACTGAGCAATTTTCTTGACAACGACTCTCGATGGCAGGAAATCCATAATTTATTTTTTCCTGGTTGGTTGCACTGGGTCTGAGGAGGCGCTTCATTTTTAATTTTTTTTTCATTAGTTGCAATTTCTGCTTTTTCCCCAGAAATAAACTCTTTGGACTTTTGTTTGGCATTTCTATCTGGTTTGATACTGCCCTCTCCAAAGGCATTTCTCAGTTAAACCTGTCTTTACTGCTTGCATACGAGCTCGATGCATGGCTATTGTTCCTGCTAATCTAAAGGCAATGCTTTAATTCAATAATGTCACTCAGACCGCATCAGACCTACCCTGCTTCTGAATTCTTGCAAACTGCAATGTTTATGCTTTCCAACTCAGTGGCAATGCTTAATTTCTGACACTTTTGCCGCTGCTTGGCACCAGTACTTATATATAAAACCGGCACTTAATTATGACAGTCTACCACATGTTGGCTGTAAGAAATTGTATTATTATTTGGGGTGGGTGATTACCCACTGAAAGGCATAATGACAACTCTTGTCAAGGCGAACCTTCAAAGCCTCTACATTAACCTTAGTTCAACCCACATTGTAGCTATGGCAGAGGGCAGACAGGCTTAACTTAGAGCAATGTGCAAAGTATTTATGCAGTATCAAAACGGCAACAAAGTAAAAATGCAAAACAATAAAAATCCAACAACAAATTACAAAAATAGGGTAAAATGTAATAAACCAAATGTCACCAAAATAACAAAAATCGAATAAGGTGAACTGGAGATATGAGGTTTTATAGATTTAAGTAGAAATGGCACCACAAAGAGCCAATGATAGTCAATGGTCATGACATACCGGGACCTGGGCGCAATGTGAGGCTGAACATGATGGAGTGTGGGTGAGATACATCAACCAGGTTCATCCTGGTTAAAGATTTTGCCTTCTGAGTTAGTACTAATTCCACAACAGGAGTACACCTCTAAGGCCCCCAAGACCTCAGGGGAGGCACTTAGAGTCTCACAGGCTGCCAATAGAAAGGCCCAGTCCAGGTCCAGTTGCCACTGGTCAGCTGGGTACTTCCAGGGAAAAGCCTCTTGTAGCTTGTTTTATCTCTGTAGCTTAAACAGGAGCTCAGCCTTATGACCTTTGAAGTCCACTTATTTGTCCTGTTTACAAGAGGGAGCAGGTCTAGTCCTTCAGGGCTCATCTTTGGTCACAGACATCAGTTCCAGTCTCTCCTGATCTGCCATAGGTCCAGAAAGTCTACTCCAGTGGGTGCCTGGAAGTGCCACATTTCTGCCTGGCACTAGCTAGTTGGTGGAAATGGCTCCAGGGCATGCCCTAGCCAATGCAATAAAAGTTCTGAGGCCCAACCCTACCCACTTTGGCCATTTTCAAGACAGTGAAAGTCTTCAGCTATACTAAACTTGGACTCTGAGGTCTGTGGAGTGTGTGGGGAGTGCACTATGTCAATTTTAGTGTCGTCCCATATCTAACACTAAAATCCAATTTGAAGCAGTCACTGTGCCCACAATAAACCCAGAGACAGTAGTCTGGTAGGACAAAAGCAGAGTCCTTTAGAAACCACAAAGCGGATCCACAAGAACTGTCTTGGCATCCTGTCTCTCCCCTTTTCAAGTGTGCCCAAGGGTTATATATAAACCCAGCAGACCTGTCAAGCAGGATTCTTCCCTCAAGTAGGATTTGACACTGTAGTGTCAAAAACGATGCCCATAGCCCCCCTGAATATTCTGTGGAGTTCAGAGTAGTCATCTCTGCCCATTCAGGTCAGCCTGTAGTTTGCTCTTGGGATGCATTTCACATCAGTTTACACATATTCAAGGCTAACCGCTGGCTGGGCGGTGGCAGAGGCTTATGTTAGTTAGCTTTCGGACAGGTCAGGTAGGTAAAGGGTAACTTTCTAAAAGTCAATTTTCTTTAATATTTATTAAAACTCCAACTTCACAATTGAATAGGAATTTTTATAACTTTTAAAAATAGTGTTTTAATTATTTTTCTAGCTGCCTGCCTTATACCCGAGATATAGTATTATTATTTAATACACTGTTCTTAGGGAGCACTCTTCTCACGCTTGGAATTTCAGGCTACGCCCGGATATATGATACTACATTCTGGAAACTTTTGAACACTTCAGTACAACCCATATGGGTTGTCATTTGTCATGTTATATGATTAGATTGGGAATTACTACATCTGTGACGTTGTTCGAGTACCATTTCTTTTCTACTACACTTTAGCCAGAGATCGAGATATTTGTTGTTTGCCCTGAAGAAGTCTGTGGTTTACTCCACATCAAGACGAAACACGTGTTGGCTGGCTAGAAGTTGTGTTGGATTTTGCCTTAAGAAAATAAAGAAGAGAAGAATCAAAATTTGTGACCACTATTTATGTGGACAGTTCTCATTAATTATTTAATACTGCTTCCCGATGTATCTCTATGGGTCAGCCAGCCTTTTTACCATATAACCAAAGTAGCTTCTGGGGGCTAATCACTGTAAGGACATGCTAACATAACGTTTTACATGCCCTACATTTAAATACCATTCACCCTGTCTTGTGGGCTACAAGGCCTACATAGGAGTGACCTGCTAACATTTAAAAGAACGATTTTGACCTGTCATAGAGGTTTTCTTTGATAGGTCACAGTGTATGTTTTTCACTGTTACAGTCAGGCAATGCTGGTGAGCCTGAAGCCATGACCGGACTGCCACTGTAGTGTATGGCACAAAGGTGCTGTAGCCCACAAAGGACATTCAACTTCCAGACTCTGGGTACACCTTGTACCATATACTGGGCACTTAAGGTGGAGCACAGGAACTTTATGAATAGATAGCAGGGGTACGGTGCACAGTGGTCTAAAGCCACCAAAAATATAGGGTCCAGTAAAAGGCAAAAAATCCTGGGCAACCAAGCTGAAAAGGTAGATTTCCCACGCAGGCTGTGCCTTGCCAAGAGCTAGGGTAAACTAATCAATTCCTTGATTGGCTTCACTGCTCAGGCGATAGAACATGGACGATTTGCTACCTCTGCAGTGACACTTGTTTATTCTATGCCACTCAGAACCCACCTGCACCCCGCTTTTAAATGTTTCCCTAGACACTAACCCTGTCCATGGTTCCCTAGACACTAACCCTGTCCATGGTGTACCCTTCTCCACACCTGCACACCCAAACTGTTTGGCGACTAACCCTAGCTTGCTAACAAGTGCACACCAGAAGGTGAACAGTATCACTATGGCCAACAAGGTGATGTGGCCCATTCTGCCCCAGGGTCAGACTTTGGTCCCTAACCCAGGACAAGCTCTGCCCAAATTTCTAACAACTAAAAGAGACCCCTAATAGCTGTCAGTGTCAGGAACCAGGCCCCTGGCCATCCTCTGCCAGGTGGAGGCTCCCATCTGGGGCCTTGGGTAGGCTAAAGTTCCAGCCATGGGGCTGGCAAGGAGTCCCCCACTTGCACCTGAGGTCCCTTTGGCCTCTTAGGTTTCTCTGAGCGGGGTCTACAACTTCAGAATGCAGAAACACTCCTTCCACTTTTTCTTCTGCCATCTCAGGAGAGACACATTGAGACAGGCCTTTCAGCTCAGGGTCTGTGCCCTGAGCTGATCAAGTGCCTGGAAGTCCAGGGCTTCTAGGGGAAACCCAGTCCCCTTCAAGATTAACACACTCTGTTCACTTAGGGCTCTGCCTGGTGTAGGTGCCCTGTCCTCTATCTCAATGACAGTGCAGAAAGCACCTCCAGGTCAGGAGTGGCCTGACCAGGGTTAGTCATGGGGTGCTCGTCTCTCAGAACAGGTAACCTCCAACCCCTAGATCTTCCCACTGTGGATGGCATCTACCTTCTACCCCCAACTCTCCGTCTGGGCCTTTGTACCCTCTGTTTAGGGATAATATTCTGAGAAATCTCACTCACGATGGGTGGCCGTCCCCTCTGGCTTTTTTCTCAATGGTGGGAGCTCAGTGCCAAGGATGCAGTCTCCTGTTCCAGCACTTCAGCTATGCAAAGATGGCAAGAGAGGCAGCAGCAGTTTATAGAATTAATGGAGTTTGTTTTCTTCAGAAGTGGCATGATGATAATATTTTTGATTTCTTGAGGGAAGTCACCGGTGGACAGCAAGGCACTGATGAGATAAGTGATGGTGTGAGCAACAATAAGGAGGCATAAGCTGATGAGTGTTGCGTAGCAGAAGCCAGTAGGCAGTGTGCCTGTTTTGAAGGATCAAATAATCTTACTCAAATCTAATTTTTGGAAAATGTTGAAATAGCAAAGGAATGGCTGGCAAGATTACTCGACTGAATTGTCTGGTTTGTGAGAAAGAACAATGTTTTACCTTCTATTTTAGAAGTAGGACATCAGCTAAATGCATAAATCTGGTTTGGAAACTCTAGAAGAAAGTAACATCTTGAAGTTCCCTGGTGAGTGAGAGCAGGTGGTTGAGGCATAGGAGTCAGATATGAGTGAGTTTCTTAAACTCTTTGTTTTTGGAATGTCAGTTCATTGTTTGTCACAGATAAATGTCATATGTCAACAAATCTGTTGAGAATGCAACATTGTTACTTCTTTTCTTCACTTCATTTCTTACTAGCGTGATACTCTGTTTGCGAAAGTTGATTTACAGGCATGTTCTTAGTTTGTAATGACTAGTTTTCCTAAAAATGGAGACAAAATGCATAATGACTTGTGTAATCAAGATATGTAACTGTGTACTCTTCAGAATGACTAGGTATGTTCAAGAGGCCATATAGCATTATATTTCAGAATGTTCTAATTCCTATTAATAGAATTATGTTGATTTCAGGATCAGAGCCAGGAAGTATGGACGAATGATAATGCAGCAAAGCAAATAACCGACTTCTTGTATGAGCCACTATGTTGTGGTGCATAAGTTAAATAAACATTTTCCTTTCAGTCCGTCCGGCAATGGCTTAATTTTATTTGAAGAAATAAAGTCAATAAAAAACATGGTTTCAGTCATGTAGATGCATCCAAATTGTGAACAAACCTGAGGTTGTTATTAATGAATTGAAAATACACATGCCATATTCAGATTTGTAATTCATGGTTTGGGTAACATCCATCAGGAGAAAAAAGCACGTTTTCCTAAGTTTTAGCGATGTTCTTTCCTTTTACCAGCTTCCTGCTTTCCAAAACTCGAGTACATGGTTGTTGATAGGTTTTAAAGTGAGCGTGTGATGTGGTTACAACCACATCATAAAAAAGAACTTTATAGAAAATGAAACTCGTAGAATTTCAAGAAAAACTTTCATAATCTAATATAAAGTAAATATTTGCAAATCCTTTGCGACGACCATGCAACGTTGCTCAGGAGCCTGGACACAGGACAGGAATGTATGCAAAGCTTCAATGGGACAAGTTTAACCCCCGAAATTGTTGATCACATGTGAATTTTAAATATGTGAAAAATATAAATTAAAATATTGTATCTATGGGGTGATGTAAATTGAGCACATTCTAATTCTATAGTGAATTTGGGTTATTGTTGAATATGGATTTCCTATGTGCCCTTTCATCAGTTTCATGGCCAGGAAAATGTTTTCCTTCGTTTTATTATTTATCCTTTCCATGTCTACAAATCTGCTCATTTGTGGCAGTTCTTCATTGAGTGTGATGTTCAATTAGGGTAATTTTATTTTTTCAAATGTGTTATCTGTGGTTGTCACAAGCGCGAGTGTACAGTTGTTAATGCAAATGCTATTGCACGTCTGCTCCAGCACCAGTGATAGCTACTTTTTTGGTGCCTCGTTTATTAGGTCTCGCCTAGCGATGCAGCGCAAAGCGCTGCTCGCTATGCGAGATCTATTGTTGTCGACTTGGGTCGAAAGGGGGACAGGACATGTGCACGCGTACGGCAAGGCCTGGACAGGAGATGTGCACGCGTACGGCTCGCGGCGTTATTACAACTCCTGCTTGCACCATACGCATGCACATCTCCTGTCTGTGCGCGACGCGCTTACGTGAACACGTGTGGACGACTTGCTTTGCGAAGGGGGACAGGATATGTGCACGCGGTTAAAAGACATCAGCTGTGAACGTGTACGGCGGTGTGAGACCTAATAACTAGCAGGACAGGAGATGTGCACGTGTATAAATGGCGCCGCCTTAACACGCCTCCTGCTTCCTTGCTCTGATATGTGCACGCGTTTAAAAGACAGCAGCTGTGAACGCGTACGGCGGCGTTAGCTGAAGTGGCAGGACAGGAGATGTGCACGCGTATAATTGGCACCGCGTTAACACGCCTCCCGCTTCCTTGCTCAGTGCCTCACAGGATAGGATGCGGCAGTCGAAATTTTACAATCCATAGCACTTGTGCGCGCGTACAGGTTGTGGCGCATTAACACGCCTTTTTGCTTTTTTCTGTGCGAGTTTTACAATATTCTTTTCATGCTTTTTTTCTTTATTTTTTTACTGCTGGCTGTTTCCTATTTATTGTGCAATTATCCCAAAACATAGCACTTTTCCACGCGTATGCCGTCGTTCCTAGGACTTAAAGGTTATGTGATATGCATGCGTACATGTTGCGGCGCATTAACAGGCATTTTTTTTGCCATTCCCATACGTGCATCCATGCACAATTCGCACAGTGAAAATGGATTACACCATACCGCTTGTGCACACGTATTGCGTCCTTACCAAGCCTCAAGCAGCAGCAAATGTGCACGCGTACAAGTTGCGGCGAATTAACAGCCCTTCTTCTTACGCGCGTACAGGTTGTGGCGCATTAACACGCCTTTTTGCTTTTTCCATGCGAGTTTTCCAATATTCTTTTCATGCTTTTCTTTTTTAGGTCGAGCCTCGAGTAGCGCGCAAGCGCTGCTAGGCGAAGACTTTATGTTAGGGGGTTTCAAAAGCTGACCACACGCTCGTGCGTCGTGGCCTTTTACCTGCGGTTACGCGCGCGGCAGACATGTGTTTCCAATTATCGTGCCCAGACGCGGGCGCGATAATTGGAAACACATGCTGGCCGTGCGGGGAAAAAGGCCATGACGCACGAGCGTCTGGTCAGCTCTGCAGGCTGCCGCGCTCGCTCGTTTTAGGTTCTGTCTAGCATCTTAACTTAGGAGTTTCGCTTTATTTTCCTCAATGAAAGTGACGGAGCGACACGTGAAACACCTCGCGAAAACAATGTTTGTCGCTAGACTTGGGCTCTGCTTTCACATTTCGATGTAACGTGCAAAAGAGATTTTACACGAGGTCTTACCCACGCCCCAGCTGTGCTTCTGCATAATGAGTTTACAGCACCTCAGCCCCCTGACAGCCCGTTTCCTCCCCCTACATCTGTAAGCGTTAGGGGAGGGTTACAGTCAGCTTAGGAAACTAGTTGTGCACTCGTCTGTTGCTTTCAACAAGAGTGGTAAAGTTGATCTCACGTCTTAATACATAAAATAGTACACCCTTTCAAATATATTACAACATGTATG
Organism: Calotriton arnoldi; assembly: GCA_963921515.1. Classification (NCBI taxonomy): domain Eukaryota; kingdom Metazoa; phylum Chordata; class Amphibia; order Caudata; family Salamandridae; genus Calotriton; species Calotriton arnoldi. Next base: position 144,825 of record CAWUFW010014953.1, read on the forward strand.
CGCACTATTGCAACCTTGTTTTTTTGGACTAATTTAGCATTCTTTAAGGGCTGATGAGGTACAGCGTGTCGTTTTTTGCCCACTCTGGATGCTGTCACTCACGTTTGGTTGGGGGGAGAGAAATTTGATGCCAGCGTTTCCTGTGACTCAGCTGTGCCTCGCGCAGCCTGCAGGGACAACTTCACTCCTAAACAAAGGAGCTCGCGGGACACCAGCTCGCACGGGCTTCAAGGGGACGCTGCAAAACTACGGACAAAATGCAAACATGATCATCAAAGGGGTCCACGGAGGCAGCGCGGCGTCCCCAGCCTCCCTGTGAGGAAACCTTTGAACTTCCCTGGAAAGGGCATCAGCCATCAGTGTCTCTCTATCCCGAAAGAAAATAGACGGACGAGCTTCAATAAAGTTTAAAATGAATATATTACTAGTAAGTGTGCTATGCATGGTTTACTCATGAGAACTCTGGTCGAACTGCCCCGGTCTCTGACCCCTCTCCGCTTCCACTACAGCTACCTCCACATTTAATCTAGCACCATATTTAAAACCCCAAACACTGTTCACTTTCTGCATTCCTGCCACCTTCAGTAGACACACACATTTTACACAACTTCTCACAGGACCTATGAGAGCATCTCAGTGACACATATCTTTCTTTTGCCATCCAAAGCAGTGTCTCTGTATACATACCCTTTCACAACATGTGGCACCTGGGCCTATCCAGTCTCCCGATTTACAGCACACAGCTCAGTAATGGGCACTGCACGCAGTGGCTTAACGCCAAATTATGCCCCCCACCCCCGCAAAATGTGATAAGGGGACCCCCCCTCCCTCCAAGTCTAATATCTCACAGATATGGATTGTCCTTTGCCTGAATGGGGGACTCCTGAATTGTTGGAGGACAACGGCACCGCAGGGGCCTGTTACACCCCCGACTGCTCGTCCCCAGGTTTGCTATGGCTTGCCCTACTACTGCTCCATATAGCTTTTCCATTTTATTTTAATCGTTTTACTCTACCACTTCCTCTAAAATATTATTTTCTAGCATTTATTACAATTTCTGGGACCACACGTTGAACCTGATTGCAGGGGCGGGTTGTTTAACCATGCACAAAAATGACCGATTTTTATCGAAAGTATTCCTGGGGGACATGGCACATGAAAAAAAATACTGGAACAAGAACAATTTATGCAGAACCAAGATTTAAAAGCGGAGGACACGTCGTGTTTTCACCTCATTATAATCTTACAATGGTGTTCAGAATGATGTCAAACGTATTACTGTAATAAGTCTCATAACGGGTTGCATCTATATTGCGGGATGTCAGTTAATGTGCCATGAAGTGTGTATACAGCTCACTACACTAACCCTGGACTGCACCACACTGTGCCCTGTTACGCATTACCAACGTTGGTAGTTAAATATAATGTGAAGGAGGGGGATCTAGGACAGTTAGACAAAAATTTACTCTGATTGCCAAAGGGATACTCGTCAGATGGTATTACCTAATCTAAACAGACTGGTACCTGGTCACTCACTTAACAAGCATTACAAATGCAATAGGTCTCGCCTTTCATTAAGTTAAAGCCATTTGCTTTGCTATGCAATACCATTAGCAAAGCAAATGGCTTTAACTTAATCAAAGGCGAGACCAATTGCATTTTCAATGCTTGTATTTTTTTACTGCTGACTGTTTCCTATTTATTGTGCAATTATCCCAAAACATAGCACTTTTCCACGCGTATGCCGTCGTTCCTAGGACTTAAAGGTTATGTGATATGCACACGTACATGTTGCGGCGCATTAATAGGCATTGTTTTTGCCATTCTTATACGTGCATCCATGCACAATTCGCACAGTGAAAATGGTTTACACCTTACCGCTTGTGCACACGTATTGCATCCTTACCAAGCCTCAAGCAGCAGCGAATGTGCACGCGTACAAGTTGCGGCGCATTAACAGCCCTTCTTCTTGCTTTTTTTTGCATACGTGCAAGGGCGCATAACTTGCGCAGTAAAAATGTCCGAAGTTTGAACACTTTTTACATGATAAGCATTTTAATTTGTGCAACTCACGGGCTGATAGCACGTTGTGCTCTTTCGTTTACCGAGTTCCTCCTTCCTCTCATGTCGTTGTTGCCCCTTGTGTATTATTGTTTATTATACACATACCCTGCCATCGTCATTTATTGATTTTTTCGCAAATGGTCTTTTATTCCCGCTTGCTGCCTGGTATGTCGCTTGCCCTTTTACATTGCTGTCTCGGACATTTTACAATCTTTTGCCCGCATTCACAATTATACAAACTTACTTTCTTGCAACAACTACTATACTTACGTTTTGCTTTTTGCTAACAGGACAGGAGATGTGCATGCGTACAACTGACGATGCATTAGCACGTTTCCTGCTTCGTTGCTTAACACCTCATAGACAGGAGATGTGCACGTGTCTCGCTGGTGCCATGTGATCACGTCTCTTCCTTCCTTGCTCAGCACCTCACAAACAGGAAATGGCCACGCGTCTCGCTGGCGCCATGTTACCACACCTCTTACTTTTTGGCCTAAACACCAAACAGGGTTAATATATGCACATGACAGCTTTTAGTGTCTTGCTACCGCGTATGCTTCATCAGCCATTCATGGCTCTAGTGATAGGGTGATGCCATGCCCTGCTCGCTCTGTCCTTAGCGTCCATTACCCATTACCTCCCAAACATATACTTGCCTTGCAATAGTTGTTTTTCTACATTACATAGTGTTAGACTTGGCATCTTTTGGCGTGTTTCCCCTGACTTTTTGCTTTCTGACCTCCCGGTTTTGACTCTGTTTTTGCTGGTGTGATGATTCTGCGCACTTTCCTCACTGCGGTCCAGTGGGAAAGTGCAAGTGCTCCTGTATAAAATGTGTGATGGATTGGTGTTTCCATGATTGGCCTATTTGGTTTATGTGTCAGTCCCTTGTAAAGTGCACTGCGAGTGCCAGGGCCTATAGACCAAATGCTGTTGGTGGGCTGCAGCACTGGATTGTGCCACCCACGCAAACAGCCCGTAAAGTGTAACCCGGGCCTGCCATCGCAGAGCCTGTGCGCAGCCTGAGGCTGCCATAGTCGACTTGGCAAGTGCACACACTTGCAAGTCCCTAAACCTTCCCTTTGCTACATGTTAGTCACCCCTAAGGTAGGCCCAAGGTACCCCTGTGGGCAGGGTGCGGTGTATGCGAAAGGTAGGACATGCCCGGGTGTGTGCGGCATGTCCTGATAGTGAATTACAGCCTAGTTCGTTTTTCACTATTGAAAGGCTACCTGTTCCCCTAGGCCAGAACGGGCAGTTTTGATTATTACAGTATATAATCCTAACTGACCCCGGGAACATGGTAGAAATTCGAGTTTAGTATGCCTGGACTCAGAATGATAAAATGCATCTTTTAGTGAAGTTGGTTTTAACATTCTGTGTTTGAAAATACCACTTTTAGAAAGTGGGTATTTTCTTGTCTAACCAGCCAAGCCTGCCTCTGCGAGATTGTGTATTCCTTGTCTGGAATGTGAGTGACAGGGGCTGGGGGATGCCAGGAGACAGGGTGAGTCAGCGCAGGGCTGAATAGCCAGATCGACCTGTAGATGGGTGGGAGGGGTCGCACCTGGGCCCTGAATAGGACAGTGCCTTCCCTCCACAATGCTGGCTCCACCTCCTGTGGTGCGTCTGATGTCCCTGGCCTACTCACTGAAAGAAGGGACGGAGACTTGTCAACAAAGTGCTCCAGAACTGGTTTGGACTAGGCGAAGACCTCTCGGCCTTCAGAGAACAAAGGAATTTGGGATATAAATATTGGGGCCCTGACCCCATGAATTTAGATCTCGCTGGAATCAAGGAACCTGCCAAGACGAAGAGCTGGAAGAGCTGCCAGGAGGAGTACTGCCCCTTTGCTGTGTTGTTGCTTTGTTGGGTTGGCCTGCAGTTGCTGCTTCTGTCTTGGGCAGTGAAAGGACTGGACTGAACTTTGTACAAACTTGTGCTGAGTATCTCCAAGGGCCTGAAACCGAGCTGGCCTCCTGTTAAGAAGTCTCAGGGACTACAAAGACTTCACAAGCCTCTGGGTACCGCTTCTGGAACGCTGTTTCAGTCGCCACAGAGGAAGGGAACTGCAACCGACTCCGTCAACCGAATCCATCCCTGGCCGGTGACCTGTTTGCACCGCAGACCGCATCGCCCCGCTTCGCATCGCAACCCTGGTCTCACCGTGGGCGACGTCCGACGCCGCCAACATCGAGCCGCTGCTTGCACCGTGACCTGTGGGCACGTCAGTTCGCATCGCATCGCTTCACTGGGCCAGCCGGACCAGACCGACGCTGTCGCTGCAACTGGCTCAAGAGTCGTGACTGCATCGCATTTGGGGCACCGCTCGCACGTCTGCGACGCACCGCTCCGACTCGCACCGCTGTCCGACGCCAGCTCCCGCACTCCGGCTAGGTCGCCTGCATCGCAACCTGTCAGCACCGCATCGAGCATCGTCTCACCCTGCATCGCACGCCTTGGACTCACCGACTCCGTCTGCACGACGCTCATCGAGCCGCTGCCTGCACCGCATCGAGGGACACCGCACCTTGCATCGCTCCGTCTTGCACCGCAACCGCGACGAACGCCGACCGGCTCGTACACTCCGTACCAGCCACAACGAGAAAGGTACTGTAACCGAGTCTGTTCATGACTCTGCTGGCCCGTATCGACGCGGTCGGCTGGAACTGTTAGACTCTGTGGTTTTCAGCATCACGGTAGGCTCGGACGGAGCTACCGACTCGTACGAACTTTGCTTTTGTGCTATTCCTGCAAAGAAGAAGTTACCGTATCAAGCATTCATTTTTAAAGTACAGTATTGTGGATTTTTGTCGTAATTGGTCTTGTCTTGAGTATATAAAATATTGGTTATTTTTCTAAACTGGTGTGGTGTCCGTTTGTAGTGCTTACACTGTATTACTGTGGGTTATGTGCAAATGCTTTACACACTGCCTCTGAATTAAGCCTGACTGCTCGTGCCAAGCTACCACGAGGGTGAGCAGGGGTTACTTCACGAGTGTAACAACCCTTACCCTGACTAGGAAGAAGGGTCCCCACTTGGACAAAGGTGCAAGCCCTTGCCAACTGGAGATCCCATTTCTAACATTGGTTGTCAGCGGTGAGGATAGGACTTGTGTTTGCACTTGACTTACAGTGATTGGTGTGCACTACTACCATATCGCAGACCATTACGTACCACATACTGGTTCTTTTTCTTTGGCCTATTTTTGATCTTGCCAGTTTTCAACTCACGACTTTTGTCATGCCTGAATCAATTGCATCATCCGTTGCATCTCTGGAAGTTATCTTTGAGGAGGACAGGTTGGAATCCTACGCCGTAAAGGAGTTACGAGCGATTTGTAAAACCTGAAAGTCCAAATTAAAGGCCTCACAAGGAAGGAGGAGCTACAGAAGGCGCTGAGGGCCTGGGTAGCAGCCAGACATGCCAATGGGCAGCCTGGTGATCTCAGTGAGGAGGCGGAGGAGCCTATTTCCAGGGTGGATGTGCTTTTGGGTAGGGGGAACCCGCCAGGTCAGGCAGCAGCAGTCTGTCCCCAGAGGAGCTGGAGGACAGGCGGGAGGCAAGGCAGTTTGAGCTGCAGAAGCTCAGACTGGAGAGTGAGCGGGAGGAGAAGAGATTGGCCATAGAGGAGAGGAAGATGCTCTTAGAGCATGAGAGAGAACTGAAGGAGCTAGAACTTAGGAGTAAGTCAGGCTCAGATGGTGGCAGCAATTCGTCCAGAAAGGCAGACAGGATTGTGCACATTCCCAAGAACGTAGGCAAGGAGTTCAAGAAGGGGGATGACATACAAAGGTGGTTCCAGGGTTATGAGGCAGCCATACACATGAATGGGGTCCCTGAGGAGAATTGAGGAGCAGGATTGTGGCCACTTTTCCCGGAAGAAGCAAGGGATGCTCTGATAGCTTTGGGTAAGGGGTATCACCTCACCTATGCTGACATGAAGGATGCCCTTCTCACGAAGTATGGTCTTACTCCTGAAAAGTACAGGGATCAGTTCAGGTCCAGTAAGAAGTCTGATGTCAACACTTGGTTGGAATGTGTGGATGTGTTCTGCAGGTCTCTGGATGGTTGGGTGAAGGGCAGTAGTGTAACAGATTTTCAGGGGCTCTACAACTTGATTGCATGGGAGCACTTGTCTAGTCTATGTTTTGCAGATCTGCGCCAGCACCTAGTTGATAGTAAGCTAACTGACCCCAGGAAGCTTGCTATGGAAGCGGACCGCTGGGTGAGTACCAGGGTCCACAAGAAAGCGTTTGGGGGAGACTCAGCCAAAGGTGGGCAGGGTCCCCAGCAGAAAGGTGGGGGGACAAGGGTAAAGCACAGGAGTTCTCTAAAGGGCCCCAAACTAGTACCCAAGGTAAAGGTTCCCAGCCCCCCGGTGATAAGAAGAAAGGGGTCTCTACAGGGAAGCCTGTTGAGACCGGCCCCCGCAAGTGTTATGCATGTGACCAGGTAGGTCACTTTAAGGGGGACCCCAAGTGCCCGAAGGGGACACATCCACCCACCGGTGGACAGTCCAAAGTGTTGGCTAGTGTAGCGCTTGGGGAGGAGGGGTGCCCACAGGAGGGTGGGGATCCCGCAGAAATGACCCTTGTCTCACTCGGGGACAGTGAGATGGTCCCAGGAAACCAGGTGCCCCCTAACACAAAGAAATATAGCACCTGGGTGACCATTAATGGGAACAGGGTAGAGGCTCTCAGAGACACTGGAGCCAGTGTGACCTCAGTCCGGTGTCACCTGGTGTCTGAGAAGCAAGTAGTCCCAGGAGCATTCCACCAAGTAGTTGCTGTCGACAACTCAGAGCGCCAGTGTATGGTGGCGCAGGTTCCCTTTGAATGGGGGGGTCTCAGGTCCCTTGAGGGTGGTTGTGAGCCCTACCATGCCTGTAGATTGTCTGCTAGGAAACGACCTTGAGCAGTCCTCGTGGAAGGAGGTTGAGCTCAGGTCTCACTTGGAGATGCTTGGGTTGCCAGAGTGGGCATGCGTGTCTACTCGGTCAATGGCGGCCAGAAAGGGTGATCAAGAGGACTTGGAGCCTGAAACAGTGGCCCAAGTCCCTGCCAAGAGAAAGGGCAGGGGCGCGGGAAACCGGCCCCCGAAGTTCCCACGGACCGGGAGGAGGCGGACCTCGAGGGGGACGCCCCGGTGCCTACAGGGGAGCAGGTAGCCGAACTGGGAGACATCTCTGAGCTGACCCATTGGCAGCAAGAAGGGGGTCCCACCAGGGAGGAGTTCTGCAGGGAGCAGAACGAGTGCCCTACTCTGGAGGGTCTGCGGCGGCAGGCTGCAGACCAAGCAGCTGGTAATCAGTCCGGGTCACATCTGATCTACTGGGAGAGTGGTCTCCTATACAGTGAGCCTAAGGTTGCTGAGCCTGGGTCAGCCCGTGTGCTGGTGGTACCCCAGCGCTTCAGGACCTTCCTCCTGGGTCTGGCTCATGACGTGCCTTTGGCAGGACATTTGGGGCAGGACAAGACCTTTGACAGGCTTGTCACCCACTTCTTTTGGCCCCAAATGCGAAGGCAGTCAGATGCACACTGTAGGTCTTGCCAAACTTGCCAGGCAAGTGGTAAGAGTGGGAGGAAGGTCAAAGCTCCTCTCCAACCTTTCCCGGTTGTTGGAACACCCTTTGAAAGGGTAGGGATGGATATAGTGGGGCCACTGGATCCCAAGACAGCCATGGGCAACAGGTACATCCTGGTCTTGGTGGACCATGCCACCCCGGTACCCGGAGGCAATCCCTCTCAGGACAACGACGGCGCCAGTGGTGGGCCGGGCGTTAATGGGGATCTTTTCCCGTGTGGGATTCCCCAGAGAGGTGGTTTCCGATAGGGGGACCAATTTCATATCGAAGTATATGACATCCCTGTGGAAGGAGTGTGGGGTAACCTACAAGTTCACCACTCCTTACCACCCACAAGGAAACGGTCTGGTGGAGAGATTCAACCAGACCTTGAAAGGCATGATCAAGGGTCTAACAGAACCCATGAGGCGTAAGTGGGATGTCCTCTTGCCATGCCTACTCTTTGCGTACAGGGAGGTGCCTCAGAAGTATCTTGGGTACAGCCCCTTTGAGCTCCTGTATGGCCACCCTGTCAGAGGACCTCTGAGTTTGGTGAAGGAAGGCTGGGAGGCGGCTCCCAGGAAAACTCCCCAGGATGTATTTAGCTACATGCTGGCCTTTAGAAACCAAACTGCCCGCTTCAGGAAACTCGCTCAGGCGAACCTAGAAGCAAGCCAGGAAGAAATGAAGAGATGGTATGACCAGAACGCCACTCTGGTCGAATTTCAACCTGGGCAAAAAGTGTGGGTAATGGCCCCAGTGGCACCTTGTGCCTTGCAGGACAAGTGGACTGGGCCATATGAGGTAAAGGAGCGCAAAAGTGACGTCACCTACCTGGTGGATTTGCAGGCTCCAAGGAACCCTTTTAGGGTCCTTCACGTGAACCGCCTCAAGCCCCACTTCGAGAGGTCCGAAGTGAGTATGCTCTTGGCGACAGATGATGGGGTGGAAGAGGAGAGCGAGCCTCTCCCTGAACTCCTGTCTACCAAGGAGCATGATGGGTCAGTAGAGGGTGTGATCCTCTCCCCTACTCTGACTCAGGAGCAGCAGGGGGACTGTCGCCAGTTGTTGGGACAGTTCGCCCCACTGTTCTCTCTGACCCCCGGTGTTACTCACTGGTGTACCCATGACGTGGACACCGGTGACAGCCATCCTGTGAAGCACAAGATTTACAGGTTGACTGACCGGGTCAGAGCCAGCAGCAAGGAGGAGGTCTCTAAGATGTTGGCGTTAGGGGTGATTGAGCCCTCCCACAGTCTTTGGGCCAGCCCAGTGGTCTTGGTCCCAAAGGCTGCGGCGCCCGGTGCCACTCCAGAACTCCGGTTTTGTGTGGACTACCGTGGGCTCAATGCCGTCACCAGGACTGACGCGCACCCCATCCCCAGAGCTGATGAGCTCATTGATCGGTTGGGAGCTGCCCGGTTCCTCAGCACGTTTGATTTAACGTCTTGGTACTGGCAGATTGCCTTAACCGATGGGGCCAAGGAGAGATCAGCATTCTCAACCCCAGAAGGTCATTACCAATTCCGGGTGATGCCCTTTGGGTTGAAGAATGCCCCTGCCACCTTTCAGAGGTTGGTCAATCAGGTGTTGGCTGGGCTGGAGGATTTCAGTGCCGCCTACCTGGATGACATTGCTGTGTTCAGTTCCAGCTGGGAAGAACATTTACAGCACCTTGAGAAAGTGTTGAGGGCTCTGCAAGGTGCAGGCCTCACGATCAAGGCCAGTAAGTGCCAGATCGGGCAGGGTTCTGTGGTGTACTTGGGACACCAGGTAGGAAGCGGCCAGGTGGCGCCCCTACAACCCAAGATTGACACCATTCTGGCTTGGGAACCCCCAAGACCCAGACAGAGGTGAGAGCCTTCTTAGGTCTCACCGGCTATTATAGGAGATTTGTTAAGGGCTATGGCACCATCGTTGCCCCCTTAACAGAGCTGACCTCTAAGAGGCAGCCCAGGAAAGTGATCTGGACTGAGTCCTGCCAGAAAGCTTTTGATGCCCTGAAGGCAGCCATGTGCACGGCGCCCATGCTCAAGGCACCTGACTTCTCCAAAGAATTTGTCGTGCAGACTGACGCTTCAGAGCATGGTGTGGGAGCGGTGCTCTCACAACTGAACGAAGAGGGCCTGGATCAGCCTGTAGTCTTCCTTAGCAGGAGACTACTTCCCAGGGAACAGAGGTGGAGTGCCATAGAAAGGGAAGCTTTTGCTGTGGTCTGGGCGCTGAAGAAGTTGAGACCATACCTGTTTGGGACTCACTTCCGGGTTCAGACAGACCACAGGCCCCTCAGATGGTTGATGCAAATGAGGGGTGAGAATCCAAAACTGCTGAGGTGGTCCATCTCCCTACAGGGAATGGACTTTACGGTGGAACACCGTCCTGGTACAGAACACGCCAACGCAGATGGTCTGTCCAGGTTCTTCCGCCTTAGTGAGGAGAACTCCAATGGGGTTGGGTAGTTCTCCCTACTTTCAGCTGGAGGGGACATGTGTTAGACTTGGCATCTTTTGGCGTGTTTCCCCTGACTTTTTGCTTTCTGACCTCCCGGTTTTGACTCTGTTTTTGCTGGTGTGATGATTCTGCGCACTTTCCTCACTGCGGTCCAGTGGGAAAGTGCAAGTGCTCCTGTATAAAATGTGTGATGGATTGGTGTTTCCATGATTGGCCTATTTGGTTTATGTGTCAGTCCCTTGTAAAGTGCACTGCGAGTGCCAGGGCCTATAGACCAAATGCTGTTGGTGGGCTGCAGCACTGGATTGTGCCACCCACGCAAACAGCCCGTAAAGTGTAACCCGGGCCTGCCATCGCAGAGCCTGTGCGCAGCCTGAGGCTGCCATGTCGACTTGGCAAGTGCACACACTTGCAAGTCCCTAAACCTTCCCTTTGCTACATGTTAGTCACCCCTAAGGTAGGCCCAAGGTACCCCTGTGGGCAGGGTGCGGTGTATGCGAAAGGTAGGACATGCCTGGGTGTGTGCGGCATGTCCTGATAGTGAATTACAGCCTAGTTCGTTTTTCACTATTGAAAGGCTACCTGTTCCCCCTAGGCCAGAACGGGCGGTTTTGATTATTACAGTATATAATCCTAACTGACCCCGGGAACATGGTAGAAATTCGAGTTTAGTATGCCTGGACTCAGAATGATAAAATGCATCTTTTAGTGAAGTTGGTTTTAACATTCTGTGTTTGAAAATACCACTTTTAGAAAGTGGGTATTTTCTTGTCTAACCATCCAAGCCTGCCTCTGCGAGATTGTGTATTCCTTGTCTGGAATGTGAGTGACAGGGGCTGGGGGATGCCAGGAGACAGGGTGAGTCAGCGCAGGGCTGAATAGCCAGATCGACCTGTAGATGGGTGGGAGGGGTCGCACCTGGGCCCTGAATAGGACAGTGCCTTCCCTCCACAATGCTGGCTCCACCTCCTGTGGTGCGTCTGATGTCCCTGGCCTACTCACTGAAAGAAGGGACGGAGACTTGTCAACAAAGTGCTCCAGAACTGGTTTGGACTAGGCGAAGGCCTCTCGGCCTTCAGAGAACAAAGGAATTTGGGATATAAATATTGGGGCCCTGACCCCATGAATTTAGATCTCGCTGGAATCAAGGAACCTGCCAAGACGAAGAGCTGGAAGAGCTGCCAGGAGGAGTACTGCCCCTTTGCTGTGTTGTTGCTTTGTTGGGTTGGCCTGCAGTTGCTGCTTCTGTCTTGGGCAGTGAAAGGACTGGACTGAACTTTCTACAAACTTGTGCTGAGTATCTCCAAGGGCCTGAAACCGAGCTGGCCTCCTGTTAAGAAGTCTCAGGGACTACAAAGACTTCACAAGCCTCTGGGTATCGCTTCTGGAACGCTGTTTCAGTCGCCACAGAGGAAGGGAACTGCAACCGACTCCGTCAACCGAATCCATCCCTGGCCGGTGACCTGTTTGCACCGCAGACCGCATCGCCCCGCTTCGCATCGCAACCCTGGTCTCACCGTGGGCGACGTCCGACGCCGCCAACTTCGAGCCGCTGCTTGCACCGTGACCTGTGGGCACGTCAGTTCGCATCGCATCGCTTCACTGGGCCAGCCGGACCAGACCGACGCTGTCGCTGCAACTGGCTCAAGAGTCGTGACCGCATCGCATTTGGGGCACCGCTCGCACGTCTGCGACGCACCGCTCCGACTCGCACCGCTGTCCGACGCCAGCTCCCGCACTCCGGCTAGGTCGCCTGCATCGCAACCTGTCAGCACCGCATCGAGCATCGTCTCACCCTGCATCGCACGCCTTGGACTCACCGACTCCGTCTGCACGACGCTCATCGAGCCGCTGCCTGCACCGCATCGAGGGACACCGCACCTTGCATCGCTCCGTCTTGCACCGCAACCGCGACGAACGCCGACCGGCTCGTACACTCCGTACCAGCCACAACGAGAAAGGTACTGTAACCGAGTCTGTTCATGACTCTGCTGGCCCGTATCGACGCGGTCGGCTGGAACTGTTAGACTCTGTGGTTTTCAGCATCACGGTAGGCTCGGACGGAGCTACCGACTCGTACGAACTTTGCTTTTGTGCTATTCCTGCAAAGAAGAAGTTACCGTATCAAGCATTCATTTTTAAAGTACAGTATTGTGGATTTTTGTCGTAATTGGTCTTGTCTTGAGTATATAAAATATTGGTTATTTTTCTAAACTGGTGTGGTGTCCGTTTGTAGTGCTTACACTGTATTACTGTGGGTTATGTGCAAATGCTTTACACACTGCCTCTGAATTAAGCCTGACTGCTCGTGCCAAGCTACCACGAGGGTGAGCAGGGGTTACTTCACGAGTGTAACAACCCTTACCCTGACTAGGAAGAAGGGTCCCCACTTGGACAAAGGTGCAAGCCCTTGCCAACTGGAGATCCCATTTCTAACACATAGTGATTTGCTGAATGCTTTACAGTACAAAAATAGTTATGCCTGTCGCTGGCGCAGTGTTAGCAGGCCTTTTGCTTCTTGCTAAACAACTAAGCCCATTTTACATATGCACGCAACTGCTTACTACGCTTTGGCATGGCGTACTCTTCTTTGCTGAACAACAACTAAACATATGCACGCATAAGTTTCCCCTACTAACATGCCTCCTGTTTCCTTCCTTATCCCCATACAGGTACGTTACGCAGCACAAGTCCGTGCGCTCTCTCAGATTTTTTTTACACAAAACAGATCCATACCTTCACTGCATGGCTTGATCACATGCTGTACTTTTTGTGTCCCTTGCGTCTCTTAGCCATTATTTCAAAAACATATACTTGCCTTGCTGTAGGTATTTAGGGATTTTACAGCTTAATTTCTCCTGCATTTACACCTCAAAACAACTGCACGTATGGACACAACAGTGCGCAAAAAATAGTACACATACATACGCTAGCTATATCAAACGTCTCTTGCTTACTTCCTTATACACAAACAGGGAAGTTAGCTTAATTTATCCTGCATTTCCTACTTCCTTACTAAACATCTCAAAACAACTACACGTATGGACCTAACAGTGCACAAAAAGTAGAACACATACATACACTAGCTATATCAACCGTCTCCTGCTTTCTTCCTTATACACATACAAGGAAGTTACTGGAACTAAAAACACTATACTTCGGCGCGCACCTTGCAAAGTAAAAATGTGCACAAGTTTTCATAATTTTACATTTGTTTCGAAGCATTACCACGTGTGCATGTTACGGCGTCATACCACGTTGAACTGTCTCATTCACTTCCTTTCTCCCATCATTTGTGTACCTGTTGTTCCTTCTGTATTATTGCTCACTTACACAAATGCCGTGCAAATTTAATTTGCAGTTTTTCATGCTCTTCCTTTTATTTTTTTATTACTAGTTGCTTGCTGTTCCCATTTAAAAACAAGCTGTCCATACTTTGCACTTTCCTTACGCCAATAACCACTCATACAAACTTACCCACTACTCATATTCAAACCACAGTTCTGTAAATGCCTTTTGTTCTTCTCTCTGCTCTGTTAGTCACACGCACCATGCTCCTTTGCGCACGCAATACTTTCCAATAAAGTTTTTCACATACTACCTTTCCCCCTGCATACACCAACCATTTTTTTTACATGCGCACACACTCTCCAACAGCCCGCATACACCCTTTCTCACTAATAACAATAACTTGCCAAACTCATAACCATTCTCCTAATCACACAACAAGCTCTTCCTGCTTATACTTGCCTTCACCCTCCCTGCTCATTTACCTAAATGCTTTCCCATTTTCCCAAACTCACTCTTACATGTGCCCTTTATTCTTATCCCTACTGCCACATTTACTTGCACATTAGTTCTCTTTATGTACAAACTTTTTATCAAGTTCCTTACTCACAAGCTACCTTTTAACACTGCGTACTAACATTTTTTGCCCAATTTTAAAACACTTTACAAGAATAGCTCACCCAGAACATACACCTTAATATTATCTACGCATAGCTTAGCCCACAGCGACCACACTTACCCTCCATTGTCCACATCTAACAGCCTGCTCACAAACAACAATACCACAACAAGCACCAATTAGCCCTTTAATTTCTTACAAAACTCTTCTTATTGCACCTCTCTCATGCCCCTCACCTTTATAAACCTTACACTACTTTCTCATCATCCTACACTATACATATATCTTAAAACTACTACATACGCTTTAGCTATTCTCATCTTACATACTCCTAACCACCTCTACCAACATTTCACTACATAACGTCAGCCACACTTTTATTTCTTTTACTTTTAGCACACACATTATAAACATCTACTACGAGAGCTGTCGGTCATAAAAGTGCTGCCAGACACTGACGTTCAGAGGTACAGGGGCAAAGTGGGATGTAGTATACTATAGATTAAGGCAGCTTACAGGCAAGTTAACATTGAATAAATACACCAAATTAGGTTGCGCGCTCTGCATCGCATTTGGCAATGCAGTGTGTGCACTCAAACTCGTTTTATTTCTTTTAATGTTTACTTACCTATAAGCGTACATTATCCGTGTTTTAGTACCCCCCCCGCCTCTCCCCCTCTTCACGTCACAAGCAACAACTACGTTCAAATCCGCACTACGCATACTTTCTTCTTCTTATTAACTACCATTTACAAAAAATCGTTACACTTAGCCGTAATACATAAAATACATACCTTCCCACTATACAATCTTTAACATTGTTAGCACAGTGAAAGCCATTGCTATAACGAACACCGTAAACTTTAAAACTGTTTTACCGCATTAGCGTTCACCAACAAAAAACAACATTGCAATTAACACAAGTACAAAGCTTTTACATGCTACAAGCCACATACTTAATTATTATAATTTCAAAAAACTTACTATTTATCGTGCTTTTCAATACATGTTGCCCGAAGCTGCTCAGCTCCCTCCAACACGCACAGAATATCTCCATGCGTACAAACACGACGTTGTGCACGCGCACAGCGTCATCAACAAAACTCCAAAAACAGGAAATGTGCGTGCGAACTGCTGGCAGCGTAACAGCACGCCTGTTTCTATTCCCATCGCACAATACACAATACAACTAAAAGACACAATACAATTTGCGCATATTGCAATCCTTTTTTTCACAAAACAAATGCGCGTACTAAACACAAACACAGCACAAACACGAAACTATTACTTCGTACAAGCCACACGCTACATTTTGTGATAAAAACTTACAGTATAATACTCTTCAATGGTAGTCGTCTAAGCTGCTCGGCTCCCCGCAACACGCGCATAATGTCTCCATGCATACAAACACGGCGTCATGCACGCATATTGCATCATCAGCAGAACTGCAAAAAAAAAACATGCGCACGCGTACAGCTGACAGCGTTTTAGCACGCCTACTTTTTTTTTTGCAAGCACGCGTACATCACCTTTAAAACAACTCACACAATACCAAATAAATCGCGTGTTTTGCAATACTTTCTATCACCAAATGAATACACGTGTTCACCATACAGCGTCCTCGCATATAATGCTATGTTATTTGATCTTTCTTTGCCAACACTTGCATATACTTGTTAAATACTGCACTTGCCTTGTAATCTACCTATAACTGTATTATATGCTGATCCCACTTACCTTACCCATTACCTGCTTGCTCCCTATATACGTATAAATACCTGTAACAATTATATACTACTTAGCTGTACACTACATACCAGTCATGCATATTTAGTATACACACCACTCATGCTAATACAATTTATTTTTTTAAGTAAGTTATGCTAATAAGGTTATGTTTTCATATATTTAGGCTTATAATGCTTCCACATGATATGTTGCACGCCTATTTTACTACAGTCATAATGCAATTTATATTACACAATAATGTCCAGTTTACTGTTTACCACTAATTCCTAGTTATGTTCTATACTTATTATATGCTCTACGTTTACTAGCTTTACTAAATGGTACTTCTAACAGTGGCCCATGTACTTCTCTCATGTATATATTATTTCATGTAAATATTGCCCAGCGCCATTAGCATAGTACATATTGTACAATTACTATTCATGTATTTCATAATAATGCAAACGCTATATATATATAGCCTTGTATAAATTCCTTTTCTACTATGTCTAATATGTTGTTGCTATAAAAGTTGTGCAAATACTTTACACATAGCCTTTGGGATAAGTCTAAACTAGCACCAAGCTACCAACAAGTAAGCAGCAATTATTACCTTGCTACCCTACTTTACTATTCTTTACTTTTACACCTCTATTACAATACCTCGCTATTTATTTCCAATATAATTTTCGCACATTTATGCAATGCCTATTGTTTTCCAAATTTTATTCTATTGCTATTACAAAAACCAACTCCCTTATTATTCCATGCTCACATAGTTCCGCTTTACATATAACTGCCTACTACTACCCTCCCCCCAACCTTTACACCCCTTTACACTTTATACATGTATTTCATAATAATGCAAACACTATTTATATATAGCCTTGTATAAATACCTTTTCTAGTGTGTCTAATATGTTGTTGCTATATAAGTTGTGCAAATACTTTGCACATAATATTTACAATAAACTTAAACTGCTGCAGACCTGCCAACAAGTGAGCAGCAATTATTACCTTGCTGCCCTACTTTACTATTGTTTACTTTTACACCTTTATTATAATACCTTGCTGTTTATTTGCAATATACTTTTCACACATTTATGCAATGCCTTTTGTTTTCCCAAATGTATTCTTCCTGCCATTACAATATCCAACTCCCTTATTATTCCACACACACATAGTTCCTCTTTGCATATAACTGCCTACTAGTACCCTACCCCCATCCTTTAAACACCTTTGCACTTTTTGCTTATACTGCTGCTATTTCTTTTATGCTTTCCATACTCCTACCTCACTAGACATAAAACATGATTTCTGTTTATGTATTCACATTCTCCTAAAAACATTATTACATATACATACACATACCTTCAATATTATTTTACATTTGTTATACACAAATTATTGCCTTTGTATTATCCTAATAACTTACTATTATATACAGTACACAGTTATTCTTTGCTACTTTTTTAATTAATAGCTATACCATTACACCTTTAACATTCCTAAAAATAACAGGTAAGTAAAAAATATTTTTCAAACATACATACATTAATATACAAACTGTACCTCTATATATGTATGTATAACAAAATTTATATCAATCTAAACAAAGACAAATGCAAATACTTAAAGTTTTTACATAAATGTAAACTCTTTAAATACTTTGCACACATGCTTTAATAACTCACCACATAACACACATATTAAAATATATATTACCATACATAAATACATATGTATTACAAGTATATATGTGTATGTGTGTGTATATATATATATATATATATATATATATATATATATATATATTATAGCATTTGCCCACTCAACCATAAAAACAATATAACAGGTAAGTAAAACATATACCAAAATAACATTTGCAAACTTTATCTACGAATTACCACAATGCATTTATCAATGTCAACAACTTCCTGGACATAAGTACTGACATTGAAGACTTTGGTGACGCATTGATGCCACACTTGCCGATAACTCTAAATGTCCTGTTCTCAAATAGATGTATAACAGAGATAATTAAGCAGCTTTAATATACCACAAATAATTGCTAACAGTATCTAAAAATGTTCACTATGTCTACAATGTGCAATGTTTGTATGCTGCATACAGATTATTAGAATAACCATGTTAAGCAACTATTTCCAAAGTGCATGACCATGACCAAATATATTCATACAGCTTCAAATATCAAACATTCAGTCAAATAACAACAACCACAGTTCCAAAGGTTGCTTCTACTTTATTGTATATTTTCCAACAATAGCAACATGTTCCTATGTTTTGTATAAATGCCAACACTAAACTATTACATATGGCTTTAATAAAAAATTTACATTACTATTGCATTATTATTTGCCACACCAAAAACTCTAACTTTTGCTACTGCGAGACCGATTGCATTGCAAATGCTTGTTTATTTTGTCTTGTAAGGTCTACCAATGCTAGTCTTGGCCGCACCCTACTGTTTGACTGCCGAATCTCTCTCCGTAAGGATTTAGCATAGTTGGATTTATGATCCATGGTAGTCCTATTGTCTGCTACCAATGCATGGGCTGCTGATCGGTGCCTCATCTCCACTCACAGTAAATCCTTAGTAGGCTGGTATGGCTCCTGATTATCAAATTGGACCACAATATCATGTTAAAAATATTGTGACTGAAAAAATACTGTGGGACATAATATCAAAGTTCGGTATATAGATGTTTCTGTCTGATAATAATAACAATGTTAAAAATGTAGTATATCAACGTATTAGAATATTTAATATAGTTTGCATTAATATTGTAATTTGTATGTTCATTTTTATTTTTGATCATATAAACGTGTGTAGTTTGTGCATGTCAGTTATTTTGAGCAGTTAAAAAAATCTTTATTGGGAAAGTGGCGACCCTGTGTGTCAGGAGGGGCTGCCATGAGAAGACTGCCATGCAGTAAGGGCCTTAGCTCGTGTGCGTTACTGGGCCGCAACTGCGTATGCCAGGAGGGGCCGCCGCCAAAGACTTTGCTATGTCGACCAGGTTGGTGATCGTGTACTATGAAGATACAGTGAATCTGTATACCAAAGAGGTCAGAGGGACTAGCAAGTCGTGTGACCTAATCCTCACCAAGAAGAGCGAAGCCACTATGGATTCTTTGTACCTGCCCAGGACAAAGAAATTTGCACCAGGAGCTATGTGTCATTAACCCACCCACCCACCCACCCCCCATCGCAGGAGCAACCAGAGACTCAGTGAAGAGGAGCCGGCGAGAACCTCCATTTGCTGCAGTTGTATGCAGACTCTCTGATCATAGAGTGCAGCTCACTAGGAGCAGCATACAGCAAACTCACCTTTATCGACTACTGCTACTTCAGAACCTGTGGAAGGGGTGCGCTTAGGAACTCCAGTTGCTCCGATCCTGCGAAGTGCAGGTAAGACTGTTTTGGGCCAGTTGACCCTGTGGGAGTTTGCTGCTAATTAGCGCTGCGGCGCTGGAACACAGTTGACTTTATGGATAGAGTGGACTCTTGAGACTTGGACTACTAGTCGGGCATACTCTGAATGATGCCAGCATTGAATTGGGAGTAACCACTATAGCTAAAGCAAGAAGGAAGTGGGACAGGGAACTGCTAAGGAAACACTATAGCCATGACTTTAGAGGATCGTGTAGTTGTTTGTGAATATTTTTATTTTTCCTATGTGTGGGTAGAGGTAGAAATAAAATACTTCTCTTCTTTCATGAAAGTGAGTATTTTTCTGGACAATGATTTATTGCTGCTGCTGCGTGCATTTTGTATTATGAGCCTCTGTTCACTCCCAGTGGCACCTGGTAGGGAATGGAGGTGGGGGGTGAGGGGTAGGGGGGAAAAATATTAAAACAAAAAAACACTTACCTCCTCGTGCCGCGGCAGCCTCCGTCTCTTCTCCGTCATTGCTGAAGAGTCTGGAAGCCCACAGGCTCCCCTGAGCCAATCACAACACTGCAATGCAGCATTGTGATTGGTTCCCCATAGCCAATCACAACGCTGCAAGGCAGCATTGTGATTGGTCTGAGCGCCGTGGTTTGGCGATCAGACTGGGGCAGGGAGCATGTGCATGTTCCCCACCCAGGCTGTAGTGCAGCCTGGGTGGGGAACATGCAAAGTGCACTTTACTGTTTGGCCGGTCCGAGAGGGCCGGCCAAGCAGTCATGCGCACCTAGTGTGCACAGTCCACTCCGCCTATCTGAGCCACCAGCCCCGTCCCGCCCTTACCCAGCCCCGCAGAAATGAAAAATAAAACAATAACATTGTTATCATCATTTTATTTTTCCCTCTTCCACTGCTCTGAGAGCAGTGGGTAGATGCTCCTCCGCTTTAGCAGAGGAGCCGCCCCTGTTCACTCCCCTGCATCCACACCTCCCCCCCCCCGAGGGAGCCTTTGACTGCTTAGGCCTCCCTTACCCATAGAGTCAAGTACAGAAGGGGTACCTGGGCCAGTTACTCAGAATTCATAGAAAATCGAGCCCAGGACATCAGGAGTAAAATGCCACAACCCGGGGCTGGGCCCAGTTACCCCTGCATGCCCAGTGGTTCTCTGATAGGGGTTCTAACACTAGTGAAACCACAACACTTCACCTGATGGATGAAAGATATTCTGGCTGTTCAAATGAATACGTAAGAGCTCATTTTGTAACATATGGCCTTACAATGATGCGTACTTCATTTTACAGATATTGGTGATTTAACCTGCTTCACTTTCAAATCATATTTACTTTTCTATTACTGTGGTGGGTTTATGGATGAATGTACAAAAATATATCTCCTTAGAGGTGATTTGTCTTGTCTCATTTAAACTGAGTTAGCACCATTCTTTCATTTCCACAAGACAGGCCTCATAATATTTCAGGAATGACTCAATAATCTCATTGCAGCTTAAAGGGTGCATTCCTCTGACAGTTTACCTGTTGTACTATTTATCTCAGTGTCTTCTTCTCATCTGTGGCACTCTTCCTAAGGAAAGGAGGTTGGTTCACCATAACGTCCTGAACCTGGGACCTCTGCCATAAGCCAGAGAGCTGCCCCAGTGACTTTAAAATTAGAAATTACCTTTTATGATGGTTTCAATAAGGGTCAGCTGTAATATCTCTGGTTCCTGGCTTTCACCTCTTCTCTGATTCTTCTTCTCAACCCTGAAAGTACAATCTCCTAATTCCAAATGGCTCACATTCTCTTCACTTCAGCATCAACGTTCCTTCAGTGATGTTACAAGCGCTTCAGCACTAGCTGACACTGCAATCCTTTGCAAAACAGCTCTCACACATACAATTGTTACAAAAAAACTTATAAAAACTTGGAAAAACAACTCCTGTCTGGTAAACAAACCACTGCTGCAATAAAGGCTGTCCAGACTAAATAACACTAACACACACATTGTAACCGAGAAAGCGGTACCTATGTGACTTTGGGCCTAGTTATTCTTTTTTCAAGTTTAGAAAATGTTTAAAATGCCCTTTTGACTGTTCTCCTCTATGGGCAGTTTACATGCCATTGCAGTTTCTGAATGACGTGCTTTGCAATTTAATCTGAAGAACACCCTAATTCGTCTCTCATCAGTAACACAGACTATCCAAATAGGAACCAGATCAGCAATACTCAGGCTGCCTCGGCTTTTACGCTCAGAAAGGATTAGCTGAACTCTGTAACACTGGTGCATATTTGGACTAATAATATTATATAACTAAAATATATAAATTGCTTTACACATAAATGTATCTTTTTCTTATCGATATTAAATGATTCCAAGTGGATTGCTCTGGGTCTCTTGCAGGATGTCTCGTAAATCTATAGCTGAACAGTAGGGTACTTCCATGCTAGGGTTCTTAGTGAACATGGTGAAAGAATTTTAGGAAAAACGTTTATTCAAAAGTAAAATTTATTTATTTCCTTTTGAAAACCCATAGAATATTTCTGTGTGGGATTTGATCACTGTGCTGAAATGGACAAATATATAGTGGATAAATAACATAGAGACTTGGGGCCTAATTACGAAGACCGCTGTAGTCGCGGGGGCAGCCTGAGCACCGCCGCTCTGCCAGTCCGACCGCCGTATTCCGAGTGCAGCGGTGGGACCACCACAGGACCACCGCAAATGCTGGGGATCAGGGATACCGTGGTGGTGGCACAGCGGTCTGAGGCCACAATATGCTGGTAGTGCCGCTGCGTCACCGCCAAGCATATTACAAGTTGCCTCAAAGCGACCCTATCCATGGCGGGCTCATGGAAAGGGTGGCAGTGAGGCAACTCAGGGGGCCCTTCAGGCCCCCCTTGTGACTCTGTACAGGGGGGTGCATGCAGGGGGGCACATGTTGTGCCCCCTGTATGTTTGCATCCCAAATTCCTGCACAGGAAGAAATGCATGACATGGTGCATTTCTCCCCGTACAGGAACATGCTGCGGCGCTGCCTTTCTATGGCTCTCCTTTAAACCTTAGAAAGGCACTCCGGTGGGACCGCTGCCGCAGGAATGCCTGACAGGATTCAACTCGTAATTTGGCAGGTGGTTAGACTACGGGTTTGGTGGTCTCACATTGGGGCACTGGTGTGGCGGCCCGCTGCGAGGCCACCAAACTCATAATCAGGCTCTCAAAATAATGACGGAAGGTACATTTGCTGAATGTGAAGCAAAATACATTTCACTATAGCTGATGTTCATGATGGTTCAGTATAGAACGTTCGATGATGATTTTTTATGTAGCAGACAACAAAAAATGCCAGAGGTCAATTTTAGACTGTCTCTCTTACGGCCTAGTGACTTCAAGTTTGATATTATTGTACACATGTGCCATGACAACAATGAGCCTCATTCCAGATTTAGATCATGTTTGAAGAATGTTCAGCATTGATCTGTCTAATTTGCACAAATACTTTTCATTTCATTTTACAAAGTACTTATTCACTATAATCAGCGTTCTCTTCCTGTTGGGTCAGTTTCTTGAATAGTTGTTTTGCTCTTTTACAGTTTCTGTTGCGTTGTTCCCTCTGTGTTGTTGAGGGATGTTTGTTATACCTTCCATTTCACAAGATGCTTAAGAAACGCCAACGGTAAGATCTTGCTCACAAACCAGCAGGAAATTCGTTTGATGTGGGGTTCCACAAAGCCCGTCACTGTCCCCGCTGCTAATCAACATTTACATCTGTCCTGGCGCAAGTCATCTAAACATGCCAATGACATTTTAAGCTGTGTGCTAACGACTCCCAATTTTTCCTACTAAATAGAATGCTGTCCAACCAAAACAACTTCCAAATTAGGGCTGTAACAAATCGCCTCTTGGATGAGGGAAAACTTCTATTGCCTTAATGGAGAAAGAATAGAGATCATTCTTCTAAATAATGGGCCAACTCATACTTTATCTGTATTTCACATGCCCTGTAGTATTAGAGCAACTTTCGACCCTCACAAAAAGATTTTTTAAACCTAGGAATCATCTTTTATAACAATATATCCACCTATCATCATTTAAATTGAGTGACCAAAAGCTGTAACGTCCAACTACCCATGTTCAGGAAAATACACCACCTCCTTCTTCCCTCTCGCTTGACACAACTAACAAGAGCATTCATTCTTTCAAGATTAGTCTTCTGCATCTGTCCAGAATGTGTCTCAACCTCAGGAAGTTTGAGCCCCACCTCATCTGCACTGAATTCTTGGCATTGCCTCCCCGAACTAGAAAATATGAGACTCAAGGCTCTATGCATCATGCATAAGGCCTTACATAAAAGAGGACCTTAATCTCTTCATACAGTGACATCTCTGTACCAACTGCTCAGAATCTAAGAAACCCAATTCACCTCGACTTATCAAGCCTGTGCCCAAAAAACAGAAATACGGAGGAAGAACTTTAAAGTTCATTGGCTTTCGCTTCTCGCACAAACTGACAACTGCCTTAAGAAAAAGAAACTTATCTTCAATTTAGGAAAAGCCTCAAACCCTGCCTTTTCAGAGAAGGCTGGAATATACCTCCTAAAGCCTAAGTCCAGCCTAATTACAGGTTAAACTATTTTCCACCATGTCTTAAGTGCAGCCTGGGACCTAGACTTATCTGTTTACATGCTAATTAAGATCATACTAATGTTTCCCTTGCTGTTCATCCTTTCTATCACAGTAATCACCTATTATTCATTTATCTTTCTCCCTTCTTTTCCCCCTCTCCTCCTCTACAGTGCTCTGAAGTAGCAGTTTGGTGGCATGGAAACCCTTTATAAGACTCTTTAAATAAATAAATAATACAATTAGGGCCTTTTTAATACTGTAATATCTTCTCTAGTTTTCAAGATTTTGACATAGCTGCACAGTGCCTGCCACCTGGTACAGGGAAATGTAGTGGGGACCATGGGTACCCCCCCAGTGCACCCACACCCCCCCAACACATTGGGGGCCCGCAACGGGCCCCCGGAAGACAATCACTGCATGCCTTTCAATGGCGGTCTGACCGCTGAGGATAGGCTGGCTACCGCCGGCATCATAATCCTGCTGGCGGAGCCTGCTCTGCACCGCCACCATTATCCTGGTCCTGCTCCGTCTGCCAGGCAGGAGTGCGGATGGCAACCGGCGGAAAAGCAGCGGTCGGAATTTCCCACCGCCTTGGTCACCACCGCCATCCTAATTTGACCGGCGGATTTCTGGCTTGCGATCGCGGTCGGATGTCCACCGCCGGTCCGGCGGGCACCACCGCCAGCCCGGCGGTGGGCATCCGCCGCCATCGTAATAGGCCCCTTAGTTATAATTATTATAAAATGTTTAAAATTAGGAATAATAAATATAATGTTAAATAAATTAAACATACATATATATAAAATGTAATATATATTTACTTAATAATA
Source organism: Calotriton arnoldi (assembly GCA_963921515.1). Classification (NCBI taxonomy): domain Eukaryota; kingdom Metazoa; phylum Chordata; class Amphibia; order Caudata; family Salamandridae; genus Calotriton; species Calotriton arnoldi. The sequence goes on from CAWUFW010014953.1 coordinate 169,404, forward strand.
TTAATTAAAACAAATTATTATTATAAATTATAAAATGTTAGAAACATAATAACAATTATACATATATATATATACATATACCAGTAAAATAATAATAAAAAATATATAGATATATTAAAATATTTTTATTCTTGTACAATTACATTTTACACTACATTAACAGCAATAGTAGGGAAAATATTAGATAGCGGAGGGGATAAAATTACTATTCCCACTCCAGGGAGTGCAACAGTAGGGAAAGTGTTGGATAGTGGAGAGGTAAAAATTACTATTCCCACTCCAGCGAGTGCAACAGTAGGGAAAGTTTTGGATAGCGGAGGGGAATAATTTACTATTCCCACTCCAGCAAGTACAACAGTAGGGAAAGTGTGTTGGATAGCGGAGGGGAATAATTTACTATTCCCGCTATAGCAAATACAACAGTAGGGAAAGTGTTGGATAGCGGAGGGGTAACAATTACTATTCCCACTCCACAAAGTACAAAAGTAGGGAAAGTGTTGGGTAGCGGAGGGGAAAAATTTACTATTCCCACTCCAGTGAGTGCAACAGTAGGGAAAGTGTTGGATAGCGTAGGGGTAAAAATTACTATTCCCACTCCAGCGAGTGCAACAGTAGGGAAAGTGTTGGATAGCGGAGGGGTAACAATTATTATTCCCACTCCACAAAGTACAACAGTAGGGAAAGTGTTGGATAGCGGAGGGGAATAATTTACTATTTCCACTCCAGGGAGTGCAACAGTAGGGAAAGTGTTGGATAGCGTAGGGGAATAATTTACTATTCCCACTCCACTGAGTGCAACAGTAGGGAAAGTGTTGGATAGCGTAGGGGTAACATTTACTATTACAACTCCAGCAAGTGCAACAGTAGAGAAAGTGTTGGATAGCGGAGGGGTAACAATTACTATTCCCACTCCAGCGAGTGCAACAGTAGGGAAAGTTTTGGATAGCGGAGGGGAGTAATTTACTATTCCCACTCCAAGGAGTGCAACAGTAGAGAAAGTGTTGGATAGCGGAGGGGTAACAATTACTATCCCCACTCCAGTGAGTGCAACAGTAGGGAAAGTGATGGATAGCGCAGGGAAATAATTTACTATTCCCAGTCCAGCGAGTGCAACAGTAGGGAAAGGGTTGGATAGCGGAGGGGTAGCAATCACTATTCCCACTCCAGCAAGTGCAACAGTAGGGAAAGTGTTGGATAGCGGAGAGGAATAATTTACTATTCCTACTCCAGGGAGTGCAACAGTAGAGAAAGTGTTGGATAGCAGAGGGGCAACAATTACTATTCCCACTCCAGCGAGTGCAACAGTAGGGAAAGTGTTGGATAGCGGAGGGTAATAATTTACTATTCCCACTCCGAGTGCAACACTAGGGAAAGGGTTGGATAGCGGAGGGATAACAATTACTATTCCCACTCCAGCGAGTGCAACAGTAGGGAAAGTGTTGGATAGCGGAGGGGAATAATTTACTATTCCCACTCCAACGAGTGCAACACTAGGGAAAGGGTTGGATAGCGGAGGGGTAACAATTACTATTCCCACTCCAGCAAGTGCAACAGTAGGGAAAGTGTTGGATAACAGAGAGGAATAATTTACTATTCCTACTCCAGGGAGTACAACAGTAGAGAAAGTGTTGGATAGCGGAGGGGTAACAATTACTATTCCCACTCCAGCAAGTGCAACCATAAGGAAAGTGTTGGATAGCAGAGGGGTAACAATTACGATTCCCACTCCAGCAAGTGGAACAGTTGGGAAAGTGTTGGATAGCAGAGGGGAATAATTTACTATTCCCACTCAAGCAAAATAATTAAAATTAATAAACAAACAATTAATAAAATAAAAAATGTTTGCCTCCCACCATATTCCCTTATAAATGACACCACAAATGTTCTAAAACATAACACTATTAACATAATTAATTAATAATTATCTAATTAATTAATTAAAATTAACAAGTAATTTAAAAAATAATAATAATAATTTAATTCACACAATTAACAATATAAAACAACTTAAAATAAATTTTATAATAAAAAATAAAAAAATTATATTAAAATTAAATTACTTCCCAGCCTACTCCCCTATCAACACACAACACACTCCTAAAAATAACACAATTTACACATTTACCAATTAATTATTAATGATTAACAAACAATTAATAACTAATTAATAATTAATTATTTACCACATTTAGCAATATAAAAACATAAATACTTTATTATTAATTAATAAAAAATGATTAATTAATTAATTAATTATAATTAAATTACTTCCCACCCTATTCCCCTATAAACCCACAACCCGCTCCTAAAAATAACATAATTATTTTATTTAACAAATAATAAATAATAATTAACAACCAATTAATAACTAATTAATAAAAAAAGTAATTACCACAATTAACAATATAAAATATTAAATATATAAATATTAATTAATAAATAATATTAATTCATTAAATATAGTTAAATTACTTCCCACCCTATTCCCCTATAAACCCACAACCCGCTCCTAAAAAAATAACATAATTAATTTATTTAATAAATAATTAATAATAATTAACAACCAATTAATCACTAATTGATAAAAACATTAATTACCACAATTAACAATATAAAATATTAAAAATATAAATATTAATTAATAAATAATATTAATAAATTAATTATAATTAAATTACTTCCCACCCTATTCCCCTATAAACCCACAACCCGCTACGGAATAAAAACGCAAAATTTAATTAAAAATAATTAATAACTTCTAAAATTATTATTAAATTTATTATAATTAAATTACTTCCCACCCTATTCCCCTATAAACCCACAACCCGCTACGGAACTAAAATGCAAAATTTACTTTAAAAAAAATTAATAACTTCAAAAAATTAATACATATATTTAAAAATACATACAATACTTAAACAAAAATATAGAACACATACATTCAAAATACATACTAAAATACATAACACTAATATAAACATCGATATTATTAACAACTATATTTTTACAAACGATATTACTGTCTTCGATATTAAAAAACGATATTTCTTACCTTACTGTCGATATTCTGGTCCACGATATTCTTGCTGTCGATATTCTTGTACCTCGATATTTACAACTCAATATTCTTGTACTTCGAAATAAAAAACTCGATATTTTGTCTGTGCACAGGTGCAAAGTATGCATCACTTAACAAATTTACAAAACAGTGCTGTGTGTTCAAACATGGACGTGGCAAACACATGGGGAGAGGATGTGGCCTAACAGCTAGGGCGGTCGACCTCAAATCTGGGGAACCGGGTTCGAGTCTCGGCAAGGACGCGCAACATCCTGTGATTCTGGGCAAATCACTTAATCTCCCCGTGCCTAACAAAAATGAACGTGTCCTCATGTATCGCAACTAGTGCTCATGTAAAGCGCTCTGATACCTGATACCTTCGGGTCAAGTTCGCGCTATATAAAACTCCGTAAAAAAAATAAAAATGATTTTCACTGCCACAGATCAGCAGCCTGTAGTTGACAATTCTGAAAAGAGTGCTGCTGAGAAATTGCTTAACAAAGAGAGCATGTTTGCAAAACAATTCATTACTTCAGTGGTGGCTGGTTAATGATGGCATTGAGATCTGCCCTCCCTATTTCTTCTGTCATCATGCTAATTTTATAATTGTTGTATACTTTCAAAATAACAGCAAGAAACACAATGTACTTACTGACTGCCTGGGTGTCATTCTCTGACTTATGCATGAGCGATAGTAAGGCTACCAGCCACATTCTCACAGGCACATGGAATAGCGTTCAAACCATTGTGCTTTTGCTAGGTACGTCTAAGCTTACCTTCTTCCAGCCCTGGCTTTCCTTCTTCCAGCCCTGGCTTGCCATTGTCCAGGGACTTTAGGGACCATGCACAGATAATGTTCTGCAGTGTCACTTCTAAGGAAACATATAGCCCTTTGGGCATCAGTCCTGTACATCCTTGGGCTGCCTGACAATTTGATTTGATATGATTTCTTGTAAAGCACAATCTAATGGCCTGAGGTGTCTTGGTGCTGAGTCATAAGGTAAGAAAAAAGACCACGGCCATTAGTTCCTAAAGAGCCAAGTCTTTAAGGACTTACGAAAGCTTGTAAGAGCATTTTTTATTTCAAGAGGAAGCATATTCCAGCTCTGTGTGGTGCAGACCACAAACTCCTACCTCCCCTAAAGGAAAGTTTATAAGATGGTACCACCAGGTTTCTGGATGAACTGGAACAAAGTGTTCTCTCGGGGGCATACCTTCTGAGTTTCTCTGTCAGATAGGCTGGACCTGATCCCTGAAGCGCTTTGTATGTAATACAGAGAGCCTTGAACACAATCCACTTTTGAATAGGGAGCCAGTGTAGGCTCAATAGGGCCTGAGAGGCAGACTGGAATCTGGGAATTTTCATCAGCAGCCTAGCTGCTGAATTCTGGAGAATCTGGAGTTTGTTCAAGGCAACTTTAGGCAAATTATGATATAGGCCATTACAATAGTCCATTCTGGACACTACAAGAGCCAGAACCACTGTCTTCAGCAAGGTAGGTAGGAGAAACTGTGCTTTGGTGAGCACCTTTCAGCCATTGCCCTGAGACATTCTTAATCTCTTCTTGGATCATCTTGGAGGAATATTTGGTCTTACATTCATGGTATTGAGTGTTTTGGGGGTATCCTTCTACCTCCTAGGAACTGCTTCTATTGGCATACAAGAGGTACTATGCAATCACCTTACTTTTGGTCAGTTTTTTGTTCCAGAGTTTTATATAGCGCAAACCTGACCCAAAGGTATCCGAGTGCTTTACATGAGTACCAGTTGCATTACAGATGGACACATTAATTCATTTCTGTTAGGCAAGGGGAGATTAAGGGGCCGATTCCGATTCGGGCCGGAAAACATACCGACCGACTCGGTACGGGAATTTAGTCCGACCGACTCGGACCGGCGCCGTACGACCCGGGTAGTACGATGAAATCCATGTGAAATCCGACAGACTCGGACGGAATACAAAACGACCGACCGAGCCGGACGGAAACAAGCCATCCGGCCGGGAAATCACGTGAAACGAACCGACCGACACGCACCCGGATTGAACCCGAACGAAACGTACCCGCGAACTCCGACCCGCGTAGTACGATGCTGTGCATGCAAAACACGACCGACTCGCCCGGAGCACAAGCCGTACGACCGACACGCATACAAAACCCAGCCGAAGCAAAACAATACTCCGCGACCGACTCGTACGCCGCATATGAAACCTAGCTGACACACAGCGGGAACGAGTCGGACAAGATCGCACCAGACAACTGCAGCGTCCTACTCGGACACAAGAACGACTCCTACATGCACCAAAAACACCAAGGAATTTTTTTTTAAAAAAAGAGCCAAACAAGCAACCACAAAGCCAATAAATACAGGGAGGAAAAAAAATGGAACAAGGACACACCTCCAACTCCACCTACATAAAGGCCACAAATCCCTACCACGATCCTTAGCAAATTCCACTGACCTGCCAGCACAGAACACCATCACACAGCAACCACAGACACACTCACAGCTCATACATCACACAAGCCACACACCATTACCACACCTACAAATAGCACCCTCACACACACCCAGCTAAACCTACACTCACACCCCCCACTTGCACACACACACACATCAATCACCACCACCACCCATCACCATGCCCCCAAAGAAGAATCATAAGTTCCTAGACAGTGAATTGGAAGTCATGGTAGATGAGATCCTCAGGTTAGAGCCACAGTTGTTTGGTACATTGGTACAACAGACCCCCATGTCGCAGAAAACCAAGATGTGGGCGAGGATTGTCGACAGGGTGAACGCACAATCACCATGTTTGCGCACAAAGGAAGACATCCAGAACAGGTGGTATGATGTGCGCAGGAGGGTCCGGGACCTACTCAAAAAGGATTACCTCCTCAGCCAGCACACCAGCAGTGGCCCTCCTGCAAAACCAGTATACCTCAGGCCCTGGGAGGAGAAGGTGCGGGCCATCCTACCACTAGTGAGCGTATACGGACTAACAGACATCCCAGAGCCTGGTGAGTACACAACTAATATACACAATATGGTGTGACAACACACACACTTCACAGTCAAGGGGATAGGCAAACCATGCAACCTTAGCAAATACACAGCAACCAAAAGATATTCATCCCAAGATGTGAATGCTAGTCAGACAAACACAATACCTGCCATCTCATAGTGATATGTAACTGTGTCATGACATGTACAAACCTAACAACAAATACAGCAAGGCAGTGGCACAAATAGAACCAACAAACACTCCCAGATATTTACCCACCACTAGAACACCACCTCACAGGGAAGCTCACTGAAAGGAAGGAATTCTGTGTATGCTGGTGAAGTCAGTGTAGCCAATAGCATGATGGGAGTGGTAGTCACAGATATTGGTCACACGCACAATTGGCCCATCAACACCACTCTGAACCATGCTCACATCACAGGGAGTGGAAAACAACTGACAAGATGGCTGACACTGGGTACTGCTGTGGGGAGCACAAGACCCTGATGGGAACTGGGCACCAACAAACAACAGGACCACACTGTCAGCCATCTTGCCATTGCTGTCACACTCACACACAGTGAAGTCCACTCAAAAGGAAGGAAGTATGGGCATGCTGGGAAGGGGGTGGAGGCAATAGCATGATGGGAGTTGTAGGCACAGATATTGGTCAGCCTCACAATTGGCCCATCAACACCACTCTGAACCATGCTCACATCACAGGGAGTGGAAAACAACTGACAAGATGGCTGACACTGGGTACTGCTGGGGGGAGCAGAAGGCCCTGCTGGGAACTGTGCAACAACCAACAGCAGGACACCACTGACTGACATCCTGAAAGACAACTTGCACTCCCTGCAATGGAAGCACGTTCCATGGTGGGATATCTGGCTGGGTGGGAAGGAGGACTCATAGCACTGACCATAGTTACAAGCACCTCCCCTCACACACCCCCTCAACACTAACTCCACATAACCCACCTGGGAGAATGCAATGCCTCACATCCTAACTGAAGATCCAACAAAGAACCACCACCCTGGGTTATGTTGTGTGAAGCACAGGGACACTCTTGGGACTTGTAGCCAAACAACTGCCAGGACAACACTCCCAGCCATCCTGTCAGCACAGGCACCCCACCCCACAGGGGAGCTGGGTCAAAAGGAAGGAAGGATGGGCATGCTGGGAAGGGGGGTGGAGGCAATAGCATGATGGGAGTGGTAGTCACAGATATTGGTCAGCCTCACAATTGGCCCATCAACACCACCCTGAACCATGCTCACATCACAGGGAATGGAAAAGGACTCACAAGATGGCTGACACTGGATACTGCTGGGGGGAGCACAAGGCCCTGCTGGGAACTGTGCAACAACCAACAGCAGGACACCACTGACTGACATCCTGAAAGACAACTTGCACTCCCTGCAATGGAAGCACGTTCCATGGTGGGATATCTGGCTGGGTGGGAAGGAGGACTCACAGCACTGACCATAGTCACAAGCACCTCCCCTCACATACCCCCCTCAACACTAACTCCACATAACCCACCTGGGAGAATGCAATGCCTCACATCCTAACTGAAGATCCCACAAAGAACCACCACCCTGGGTTATGCTGTGTGAAGCACAGGGACACTCTTGGGACCTGTAGCCAAACAACTGCCAGGACAACACTCTCAGCCATCCTGTCAGCACAGGCACCCCACCCCACAGGGAAGCAGAGTCAAAAGGAAGGAAGGATGGGCATGCTGTGAAGGGGGGTGGAGGCAATAGCATGATGGGAGTGGTAGTCACAGATATTGGTCAGCCTCACAATTGGCCCATCAACACCACCCTGAACCATGCTCACATCACAGGGAGTGGAAAAGGACTCACAAGATGGCTGACACTGGGTAGTGCTGGGGGGAGCACAAGGCCCTGCTGGGAACTGTGCAACAACCAACAGCAGGACACCACTGACTGACATCCTGAAAGACAACTTGCACTCCCTGCAATGGAAGCACGTTCCATGGTGGGATATCTGGCTGGGTGGGAAGGAGGACTCACAGCACTGACCATAGTCACAAGCACCTCCCCTCACACACCCCCTCAACACTAACTCCACATAACCCACCTGGGAGAATGCAATGCCTCACATCCTAACTGAAGATCCCACAAAGAACCACCACCCTGGGATATGCTGTGTGAAGCACAGGGACACTCTTGGGACTTGTAGCCAAACAACTGCCAGGACAACACTCCCAGCCATCCTGTCAGCACAGGCACCCCACCCCACAGGGAAGCAGAGTCAAAAGGAAGGAAGGATGGGCATGCTGGGAAGGGGGGTGGAGGCAATAGCATGATGGGAGTGGTAGTCACAGATATTGTTCAGCCTCACAATTGGCCCATCAACACCACCCTGAACCATGCTCATATCACAGGGAGTGGAAAAGGACTCACAAGATGGCTGACACTGGGTACTGCTGGGGGTAGCACAAGGCCCTGCTGGGAACTGTGCAACAACCAACAGCAGGACACCACTGACTGACATCCTGAAAGACAACTTGCACTCCCTGCAATGGAAGCACGTTCCATGGTGGGATATCTGGCTGGGTGGGAAGGAGGACTCACAGCACTGACCATAGTTACAAGCACCTCCCCTCACACACCCCCTCAACACTAACTCCACATAACCCACCTGGGAGAATGCAATGCCTCACATCCTAACTGAAGGTCCCACAAAGAACCACCACCCTGGGTTATGCTGTGTGAAGCACAGGGACACTCTTGGGACTTGTAGCCAAACAACTGCCAGGACAACACTCCCAGCCATCCTGTCAGCACAGGCACCCCACCCCACAGGGAAGCAGAGTCAAAAGGAAGGAAGGATGGGCATGCTGGGAAGGGGGTGGAGGCAATAGCATGATGGGAGTGGTAGTCACAGATATTGGTCAGCCTCACAATTGGCCCATCAACACCACCCTGAACCATGCTCACATCACAGGGAGTGGAAAAGGACTCACAAGATGGCTGACACTGGGTACTGCTGGGGGAGCACAAGGCCCTGCTGAGAACTGTGCAACAACCAACAGCAGGACACCACTGACTGACATCCTGAAAGACAACTTGCACTCCCTGCAATGGAAGCATGCTTCATGGTGGGATAATTGGGCTGGGGGGAGAAGGAGGCCCGGATGGCAAGCAAATACCACCAATGCTGGTCATGCACACACCTCAACATTCACATTGACATGCCACAGGTTGGCAGGACAATGTGCTACACCAATATCACTCTCTGACTGTCACAATTTAGGAGAATGCAATGTCCAGGCCCACATCCAGAGGTACAGTCACAACTGTCAGGTGTTTGAACAATTGATGCCAGTAGAAACATAACATACAATCTGTGTCTCTCCCCAAAACAGGTGATGATGGGGACACAGCAGCAGACGAGGAGGAGTCCCTGTCCCAGGCTCCGGTGAACACTGAGCTCACTGGTGTGGATCAGCCTCTGCACTCCTCGGATGGCGAAGAACCAGCTGGACCCTCCGGTGTGAGTCATCATGCAGCACCAGCAGGACCAACATCTGCACCCCCTGCACCCACCCCTCCAACAACTGCCAACACACAGGCCACCCCTGCCAACATGGACAGACCAAGGACCACAGATGACAACAGCACAGGGACCCAGACCCAAACTGGAGCTGGTGACAACGAGCCCAGGAACAACACCCAAGTGGGCCCACGGTCACCTGTGCGTGCCACCGCAGGTCCTGCACGTGTCGCATGGGGTGGTGGGAGGGGTGGTAGACATAGGTCGCTCTTTGCAGAGGGGTCTGGACTGCATGATGACCCACAACTGGCACGCAACGCGGATGCGTACCAGACTAGCACCGTAGAGGTCAGCCAGGTAGTGGGGATCCTCAAGGACATACAACAGCAGCAGGCTGCCCATCATGCCCGCTTGGACTCCCACATGTCCCGTGTCGAGACACACATGTCAGATGTCGAGACACACATGTCACATGTCGAGACACACATGTCTGGCATGGAGTCCAAGTGGGACACATTGGAACAACTGACAGCGGTGCATAGGGACATACTGACATGCCTCCGCCAGATAAGCACCAACATGGCCTCACCTCCCTGTGTGCCCACAACATCTGCTGCTGAAACAACTGCAAATGCCACAGGGAGGGAGGAGGACTCTGGCAGAGAGTCCCCTGCACCGCCGCAGCCTGCACCTGAGGGTCCCCCCCCAAGAAGAGGTGCCGTCCGAGGAGGCCAAACTGAGAGGCCGATGGCCATCTACATCCCCCAGGAAGCCAACACCTGTTCTGGAACTTTTCCTCTGTGTGCAAACTGCACGCCCTGTCGAAGCCAACCCAACTCTCCCACATGACATGGGGAGCTATAGTTGGCCAAATTTATCAGATGACTGTGGACTTTACTCTGGACATTTCAGCTACCAAGACTTCCGAATCACATGGGAACTTTGGATTCCAATTTCTATGTACAGCACCCACCATCCTGTGCACCATCCTCACACCTGTATGTAAATAAACTCACCAATACACCATATCTGCCTCTGTTGTGATTCCAACGTGCTCTCTGTCATGGAGATGGTGATCAGAAAAATGACACTGTGCATGCTAACTGCTACAGCAAGTCCAACACCGTCATGTCAGTCATGGCGACGTGACACATATGAGGGAGACACACCACTAGGGCCACACAACACATACACACCAGGGCCATCAGACTCATCACCTATACTGATGTTGCAACTAAATACAGTGGAATGCACAGACACGCCACCTATTCACAGTCTGTGTCAACTAGACTACAGGTGCAGTAAGCAAATGTCAGTCAGATGTGTGACTACAGACAACGCACATCCCAAAGTGAAGCACAGGTTTATTAAACATTTGCAACATGTTGTATCCACTACAAATGCTAGCTAATCCAACCTGGCTGTGGCCACAAAGTCAAAAAGTGCAGAAGATAGAAAGTCCAGGGGTGTGTGGCACATCACCTGTAGGGAAACGACTGCTTCCACCTTGGAAGTTGAATCATGGATTCATGGGATCCAAGTTGATCAAACAACTCCGGCAGCACCCTGTGAAGGACAGACATGACACACAGTCAAAACCACTGAAGAACAGCACAGAACGGCAATACTCATGTCTAATACATGTCACGAGATAACTACACAAAACCAAGTTAGCATGTCAACACTGTTGGGCAGTACAGACCACCTGCAAGGACACATTGCTGCACGCATCCAGTCAAGTAGCACATGGCCACATTCAAACAGCACCAGAGCACCACACACACATATCATGCAAACTCAAATCATTGACATTACAACCCTCTGGAGACTCACATTCAGCTGAAGAAGTTGGTGATGAGCTGTGTGCGGACATCACCATCATCATCATCATCATCTTCACTGACATCGGGACCCAGGCCAGGATCTTCCACAGGTGGCGGACGTTGGTCATCGTCATCCAGGATGAGAGGCAACTCCTTCCGCACTGCCAGGTTGTGTAGCATGCAGCAGACGATGACAATCTTGCACACCTTTGCTGGCGCATATGGGAGGGCCCCTCCTGTCTTGTCCAGGCAGCGAAAGCGGCTCTTCAGGAGACCAAAGGTCCGCTCAATCACCCTCCTCGTCCGACCATGTGCCTCATTGTAGCGCATCTGGGCTGGTGTCACAGGGTTCCTGAGGGGTGTCAGCAACCACGGCATGTTGGGGTATCCCGAGTCACCTACAGACAGACAATTGCACATTAGCCGATTTGAAAATGTGTGCGGAAAACAACATAGCAGAACACACACAATGGTACAAAGTCAGTACACACCAACAAGCCAGGCACGCTGGTTCGGCATCTGTGACATCATCCTCAGGATGCGACTACTCCTCATCACGTAGGCATCGTGTGCCGAACCGGGGAAACGGGCACACACATGTGTGATGGTCATATCTGCAAGACATACCACCAGAGCATTGATCGAATGGTAATGTTTACGGTTCCGGTATGCCTGCTCATGTGCCTGTGGTGGTATCAAAGCCACATGTGTCCCATCAATGGAGCCAATTACATGTGGCATCCTCCCCAGGGCATAGAAGTCACTCTTGACGTCAGTGAGTCGTTGACGTGTTGGGAAATAGATGAACTGGTTCAGGTATCTCAACATTGCCCCCAAAACATCGCGTAGCACACGGCTGAACATAGTCTGTGACATCCCACTGGCAGTCGCCACTGTGTGTTGAAAGGTACTGGTGGCAAAGAAGTGTAGGGCTGCCATCACCTTCACCTTGGGGGTCAGCGCTGTAGGATACGGACGGCCAGGCTGCAAATGTGGGTCCAACCGCACTGCCAAATCCTCAATCAGCTGCCTGGTGAAGCGGTACCGTCGGATGCTGTCACGTTCCACCATCGTTGCCAGGTCTGGGAATGGTCGATGGACAGCAGGAGCCCTGCAGTGCATAGGTGAAGAAAGCAAGATTGTCATTCACCCCAACTATGTGCCGTTCACCATACTCAATTTCACATGATACATCATTAACAAACACAAGTACTTGATGTGTGTGTCGTTCTGTTTGGACATATATGGCACCTACATGGACATCATCTAACATCTCTGTTCAACAAGTGTTGACAACAGGTTCCAGGGTGTGCTATGGGAAACCATTAGGCTGTGTCACAGTACCCATTTACTGCTCTCACGTTCCACACACATACCACAGTGACATGTCTGGACAGATGCTCCACAGGCATCACAGCTCATTGACAGGTAGATTCCCAGGGACCCTGTCTTGCCACATGGACACTGGCATGACATTGCGTATCATGTACACGTCAGAAAAACTAACATAACACCCACAGGTAGTGGCCCCTGTAGCCTCTGCAGGACAGACATGGACGTCTGTGACACACACACACACAACATCAAAGTTCATGCACAAACCACGTGGATGTGGAGACTGTCTCCCATTGTGCACATGGAGTCAGAGACATGTGAAACACAACATGCACACAGACTGCAGAGGGACATCACTATTGTGGCAATGGGCCACCCTGTGACGTACATGCCTTCCCACATGTGAGCCTGGGGGTATGTGACATGTCATACACATACACAACCTGGAAATGTGACCATGACACTTGCTCCAAAATGAAAAGTTGCACACCACAGTGGTCAGGTGCACAACACACAAAGGACCCTGTCCCCATGAACACGTGCACAGCCTGGGTGTGTCTGCCCCCAAATGCCACCCCAAAAACCACATGTTCACCCCCATACACAGATAAGGTTATGCTGCCACACATGCCTTAGATACAGTGTGGACTGGGTGTGGTGTTGTAGGTGTGCCCCTGAGTCCCTGGAAAGTATATGTGGCTGGCATAGGTTCACCAGTGACCAGCATGGTGACATATGTGTGTGACCTGTCCAGGGACGCGTTGTAGAGCAATGGACCGATCGGTGTGCCCGCATGGCCCATTGCATTGGATGTGAGTGGGTACGCGTTGTACCCCGGGTACGCGTTGCACAGCAATGGACCGATCGGTGTGCCCGGCCGGCCCATTGCATCTGTTGTATCCCGAAATAAGCGTTGTACAGCAATGGACCGATCGGTGCGCACACATTGGCTGGGGCCTGGCATGGCAACGGACGCGTTTTCGAGGCTCCAACGAGTCTGATGCAGTGAATTCAGTTGGCCAGCCACAACAATGTTGCAAAATCATGGGTGTCATGAAGTTGAAGATTTGAAGGATGCTGTGGGCGTGTATTAGTGCTGCTATTCCATGGATTGGTCAGATTCAGAAGATGCAAACGACTTGGACCTATCACTTTGGACACATGGGACAGTATCTGCCTCTGCAGCACACATATAATGCTGGCTGTTCCCCTGAGAGCTCACTTGCCTGCACTACATGCTCCAGGACGACATCTGCCATCAACACTGCTGCTGTTTATGCATCCTCTGGCTCCTGCAATGGCACGTACTGTGGAGAGAGCCCCAGCCTTCAGCCTTGAGGAGAACCAGGCCCTGCTGGACAGCCTCCTTCCACAGTACAGCAAGCTGTATGGGAAACCAGGGGAGCAGGTGAGTGTGCTGTCCACTGCCTCACTAATTGTGCATGTTGTCTGACTAGCAGGACTTTCAGTGTGCACACCACTGGCTAGCATGCCCACTGAGTAGTTGTCACACCCCAAAGTGTGTAGTTACATGCACTGAACTGGTACAGTGCAGTAACAGTGCATTCCAACTAGATTTACTTCCCATGCAATGATACCATGTAGTGACTGCTGGCAAACTGTTCATAGCCATTGTTGCACTGCCTGTGTACATCATATGCCCCTGTGATTGAGACATGTAAATCCAACTGTGTGATGCACGTATATGTTGCATGTGTAGTAATGGCCTTTTCACTTTGTCATCCTCACAGGTTGATGCCCACCAGAAGCAGGAAATCTGGCTGACCATCGCCCGGAAAGTAAGATCCGTGGGGGTCTACTGGCGCAGGATCCGCAACTGCCAGAAAAGGTGGCAGGACCTTCGTGGCTGGACCCGGAGGATCGCAAGGGTCCAGCTGAAGCTGTTGCCTCCTCGCAGGAGGGGCGGACACCGGACCCTGACCCCCCACATGCTCCGGATCCTGGCGGTGGTCTTCCCTGACCTGGATGGGCAGCTGAAGGACAGACAGCAGCAAGGAGGGGGTGAGTCCATGACTGCACTGTGCACTTTGTCTGACATGCCATGTGCCCTCCTCTGGCTTGGTTAAACTTCCACAGTACATCAGTCATGTGGTCCAGGACCCATGTCCCTCATTTGTGACATGCCCACTTCTCCTCTGATACGCATATGTGTGGCCCTTATAGTCAGGAAATTGTGTCATTTGGGGACTGTGTCATTGCATTTAGCTTTGCTCAAGGTGGGGGACAGCATTTGTTCTCGTGACTATGTTGTGCGATTCATGGGTGGGTCAATTGCTTACACAATGCCTAAGTTCTGACATGTAATCTGGGTGTAACTTTGATATGTGGTCCGCTTGCTGCTCTGACTCACCACATGTCCCTGGGGAATTTGGCACACACCCATGCTGCTGGTGGGAACAATGTTTGGGCCTCAGGAGTATGTGTATCCAGTGTGTCACACATGCTTAGCCACCTGCCTACTGTCCAGGACTCATCCCTCTTACAGGTGGAGCTGGACAGTCATGCCTACTCCAGGGCATACAATACACTCTGTACTCCCACTCCCGTGTATCATCTGGCATGTTGTGATCAGTGAAATGTACCCTCAGGTGTCTGCCTCTGTCTCATTGTGCTGTGTCTTAGTTGTCAGGACTACTGGTATGTTTATCGGTTAGGGCTCAGCATGCCATCTGAGATGTGACCATGATAGACGATACTTCTGTGACTTATAGGTGTCTGATCACTTGACTGTGCACACAGGTGTTTGCGACTGTGACTTTCAGGCAGCTGTATCTTCATTCACAGCACACTGTGAGGTGCTCATGTTCAGAGAGTTGTGTTTCATGTCCCCCATATGTCCAGTTGGTATGACGTGGACAAATAGTAGTACAGATGATGTGGTTTTTGGGCGATGGACATGTGCACTTGTCAGTCACATAACTTGCATTCCCCGTGCCCTCGGATTGTGACACCGTGCAGACTGTTGTTGGCTGGCTGCCATGGCCATGTGACTTGAGACAGTAATGTATGACTTTGCACGCATTCCTGTGTCATGGCATTAAACTTCCTGAGACTGATCCTGCAGGGGAGTGACATGTGCAACATGCACCCCATTGTGGCATTGACTATCCGGACATGGGTGCATCATGGTGTCTGGTGCTGGTATGCATCACATGCATTTCTATTTAGACTCTGGCCATCCCTTTATCTGGACACCTGCACTGACTCAGTGGCAAGAGATGTGATGTGTGCATGTTCACATACTTCACCGTGTTCCCTGCAATGTCCAACAACTGTGTAGGTGGTGCATGTGTCCACACTGGGGTCTTACCATCAGACAGGCACCAGACAGATGGGTGCAAGGGCAGGAGGGGTGTGAGTCCCATGGTTGACCATCAGACTGACAATTGGCTTCCCCGAATCTGTGTGAGGACTTTAGGCAATGTTCAACTAAGGATGCCAGGGCTTGCTCTGTAATGTGCTGTACTTACTGTGGTGTGGGCGGTCATTGCAGGTGACTGATGTTTGTCTGTTTCCCTAATTGTTTGCAGATACATCCACGGCCACAGGAGGGGACAGCTCCACAGACCAGGAGGAGCAGCGGAGCCAGACTGGGTCAGCATCGGACGAGTGGTCAGAGGGACCCAGTGGCACGGAGGGCGAGGGGAGCCACACCGAGGAGTCCTCAGCACCATCCACCTCAGCTGAGGACCACAGCAGCTCGGAGGATGACTCCCTTGTGGAGGCGGGTCTCAGCAGCCACCAAAGGCCAGCTAGTCTGTCTGGCCCCGCCACCACCACCACCGCCCTCCCATTGGCTCCCATTCCTGAGGTCCGTGGAGGCTCCCGTACTTGGGAGCGTGTCTCCTTCGTGCCAGGCACCGCACCCCCTGCCCCTGTGTCCCCTGCTGCCCTGAGTGAGGAGTCTGTGTACCTACTTCGGCAGCTCCATGTAGGGCAGACAGCAATGCTGAGTGTCCTCCATGCACACACCACTCTGTTGACACAGCTGGTGTCGTTCATGGAGGGCATCTCGACGGGTATGTCTGCCCTACAGAGGAGCAATAAGTCCATGGACTCCTCCCTGACGGCAGCAGTGTCCCTCCTCCAACAGTCCTTCACCTCTGCCCCATCCACACTTCCTGCCCCCCTACCTGTCCAAAGCACATGCACACCTGCACAGTCACCCAAACACACAGACACGAGCAGCACAGACACACCCAAGAGAAAGGCAAGACGTGCACACAAGCATCCTCAGGGGACTGATACCACAGACACAGGGGACGGGGAACACACACACACCCAGGCATCCACATTAACTCTGCAGTCCTCCAAATCCTCTCCCTCCAAGACCCCTTCCCTTGCCTCGCCTGCTACCACACCTACACAGCAGATCTTCCTGTGTGACCTCGGCCTCTTCCCCTCCAATCCTGCTGATCCAGCATACCGGGGGAAGAGGACGTCCACCCACACAGAGGGGAGTGCCCCTCGCCCCCGGACACCCTCCCCCAGGCGCAGGCAGACACAGGACCCCATTAGGAAGTCCCCCCGGACCAGGAAGAGCAAGACCCCACCACCACGCAGCTCCACCGCCCAGTCTCTCTCCTCCATCCCCCAGTCCACCACTGCACAGGTTCCCCCGCCACACCCTGCCCCAGGTTCCCCCACACACCGATACCGCATCCCCAAACTGCTTAGGCCCTCCCCCTGCCACTTGCTCTTCCACCCCCAACCCAGACGCTCTGCCTGTTAGTGGCACTGTTGTGGAGACCGGGTCCCCCCTCTGTCCTGCCCACCTCATCTGCCCACCCTTCCACTCCCTTGGAGTCATGCACTGCAGTGGAGTCCACAACCACCACATCTGACTCGGGCACTGCAGTGGGTACCCAGTCCACTACATCAGTCCAGCCCACTGCAGTGGTTGCAGCACCCACACCAACTGACTTGTGTACCACAGTGGTGCCGGCCCCCCCTGAGTCAGACACGTCCACTGCAGTTGCCGGTGACACTCCTGCACCCACCTCCCCTTCACTACCTCCTTCTGGCATCCCCTGATCCTGTCCCTGCGGTGCCTGGACTGCCCCTCGTATGCCCCTCCAAGGGGGATGTCCCCTGTCCGTACCTGTGCAGGCAAGCAATTGTTGACAAGTTGTCACACATCACCCTGTTGGGACTGTATATTTGGACTGGCCATTGGCCTTAGTTTATTTTGGACTTTTGATTTGAGTTGCACACTTGCTGAATAAAGCCTCTTTTTGTTTACTTGTGGTTAATCTTTGGAGGTACATGATGTAGATGTGTAGAATCATGCATTTGCTGTTGTAATAGTGTTCAGATCAGGTAAATGAAGTTTTGCTGTGATGGGCTCCATGTGGTCCATGGGATATGTGTCCTAATCTAGTCTGGATCTATGGCATCCTTTGCTGCAGTCTGAGGGTGTAATGTTCAGCATTTGACACAGGGATGTACGTTTAGCATTTGTAGATTACCATCTTTGCCCTACACTGATGCACATCTGGTGGGCTTACCACTGTCCAATGTTCCTAGTACCCTGACTGTGTGCCCGTCTCCAATGGACATGCAGTTTAGCACATCAAATTTGGAGGACTCATCTGTGTACACAGTGCAAGTTGCTTGACACGTGTCTTGGGTGTATGCAGATGACTGACGTGACACTCCCGTGCCCAGGCTGATATGAGCAGAGCCTTCAGTGTGTTGTAGTTGTTGACTCACTGACCGAGTGTTCTGCTGACATGTTTGAGTCGTGCACAGACAAGGTTTGGCACAGCTGACCTTCCACAGGAGTGGATTGCCCTCATGGCAGTGCGTGATTCCGTGATATAGGCTGTGCCCGTGTTGTGTGTTGTGTAGGCATGTCTGTGCGTGTTCTCTTCTCCTTTTCCTACACAGGCTGTGTCCCTACGGATGTTCCTGTTTGTGATGCTTGCTGAGTTGTTCTGT
Source organism: Calotriton arnoldi (assembly GCA_963921515.1). Taxonomy (NCBI): domain Eukaryota; kingdom Metazoa; phylum Chordata; class Amphibia; order Caudata; family Salamandridae; genus Calotriton; species Calotriton arnoldi. Next base: position 188,114 of record CAWUFW010014953.1, read on the forward strand.
GTTCATCCAGCATCTTGGACCTGGTTTCTCCAGGATGTGGGTGCATGGCAAACTAATGTTCATGAGGTTGTCATCCCTAGTTGTCTTTGTTGTCAGGGCTGGGGATGTGGGCAAACGCAGATGGGACACAGTCAGGATTCCTCTTGGCACTTGTTGGTTACACGAGTAATGTGATTTTCTGTTTGTGTATGCTTTCAGTGTTTGTGACACGTTGTGTGTGTGACTGCTGCCACTCCTCAGGGTCAGAGCTGCAATGTTGGAAGTTGTCTATGTGTGTCCTTTGTGGGTCAGCTTGGCTTCTTCATTGGTGTGTGACTATGGCCAGGATCCGATTGTTTGGGGTGGATTTCACGTCATGCCCATGTACGGCATACTGTGCAGTGTGTCAGACATTCACAAGTATTGTTGACTGGCCATGTGTGATGGGTTTCTGCACCTTATTTCCCCCACCACCCCTGGGATTGTCATGGGTGCATGTGCAATGTCAGCAGTCCATGTGAGCTTCACTGCTGCACATTGGTGGAGTTCAAGGTGTGTGGCATTGAGTGTGTGCAAATGTGAGTTGTTGCACGGCTGGGGCACTACCTCCATATTGTCCTTGGCTGGCAGGCCATGCTGAGTGCTTTGTGCTTGTATAGGTGTGATGGTAGTTTGTTGCTCAGGACACATGGCTGTGGTTCACAGTGTGGATGACATCTACCTTTGTCATCACAGTGTGATTGTCATGCAGGCTAGTGTCACCACAATGTGGGATCCCTGGGGGGAGTGCTGTGGTGGTTCTGTCTCTTGCTGTGTTTGTTGCTGTTCCTACAAGCTTGTGTGACATGTGTAATTTGGGCTCCCACTCATCTCACAACGCCTGTTTGCCCACATAGGAGAATCCAATCCATGAGTTACTTTTGTATGTGACTGTGTTGACATCTGTGTATTAGTGAATCTGGCCTCCTCATGTGTTGTGTGTTTGCCTGGGGACACTGGCACACAACCCCCTCACCTGTTGTGTATGATATGCAGTGTGAGTCTGCCTGTTTGTGTTTGTGCATTTGCACCACTGCATTGGCATATCTTTAGTTTGCCATTGGCTGTATGTTGTTTGTTGGCTTTCCCCTGCTGGCCCTGGGACTGCTAGGTCATCAGTCAGCACATTGATCATGGTTAGTATGTCCCATTGCTGCCATGGTATGGTATTTGTTCACCTGACATCTTCAGTCTCCACAGGATATCTACATTTGTGTGTCCATTGGTGCAGATATGTGGGTCTGCATTATGATGCTCACTTCTGTCATTGTGTTATTTGTGAATGTAGACAATGTGGGCCCCCATGGCTGATGTTTGTGTGCACATGGCCAGAACGATGTGTCATTGGCACTGCACTGCTTGCCTCACACAATCTATGTTGCTATGGGACACAAGCACTACAATGCCACTGTAGTGTTTGGTGTTGTGTGGCCAGGAATAATCCCTGCAGTTTTGTTTTTGCAGCTTTTACCAGGACTACACTTACCTTTTGGGCACTGTGGTGATGGGGCTTTGGGCCCCATTGCCACACTGTTCAAAATGTGCTTCAGCTATGGAGCACACACTTACCTTTTGGGCACTGTGGTGATGGGGCTTTGGGCCCCATTGCCACACTGTTCAAAATGTGCTTCAGCTATGGAGCACACACTTACCTTTTGGGCACTGTGGTGATGGGGCTTTGGGCCCCATTGCCACATTGTTCAAAATGTGCTTCAGCTATGGAGCACACACTTCCCTTTTGGGCACTGTGGTGATGGGGCTTTGGGCCCCATTGCCACACTGTTCAAAATGTGCTTCAGCTATGGAGCACACACTTACCTTTTGGGCACTGATGGTAGTAGTGGTAGGCATCCAGCCCCCCATGAGTAGGGGTGGTGTTAGTGGTAGGCATCCAGCCCCCTATGGGTGGGGATGGTAGTAGTGGTAGGCATCCAGCCCCCCATGAGTGGGGATGGTAGTAGTGGTAGGCATCCAGACCCCCATGAGTGGGGATGGTAGTAGTGACAGCCATCCATCCCCCTATGGGTGGGGATGGCAGTAGTGACAGCCATCCATCCCCCTATGGGTGGGGATGGTAGTAGTGACAGCCATCCATCCCCCTATGGGTGGGGATGGCAGTAGTGGTAGGCATCCAGCCCACCCTGAGTGGGGGTGGTGTTAGTGGTAGGCATCCAGCCCCCTATGGGTGGGGATGGTAGTAGTGGCAGGCATCCATCCCCCTATGGGTGTGTATGGCATTGGTGATGGCCATCCCGCCCCTATGGTTCTGCTGTTGCTAGTGTACATCATTTGTGCATCCCTATGTGTGTGTGACATATTTCGGGTACGTGTCGTTTGTTTGTGTTGTGGGTGTTTGACTTACCGTCTGCGCCGTACGCGTCCGTACCGGTCCCGGTAATAGATGTAGAGTATTGGTAGGACCTGCGCGATGGGATTCATGGTTGGGTCGTCTCGTTCGGGTTTCTCGTGGCTTCGACTCGTACTCGTCGCTGGCTTGTTCATCTCGTCGCCGTGGATCGTCTTGTGGCGCGAATGGGAGCTTATGTGCAGCTCTTCCGGATGCTCATACGTGCCGGACGTAGCGACGAGTTCGGCGCTGTCATGATTTCGTGCCTGAACGATTATTGTAGCCCTAAGTAGTACAGCCCTTACAGCACAGACGTAGAGTCTGCATATTCCCAGAAAGAAAACCCACCCCTATCCCGTGCATCCAGCACTCCAAGGTATGTGCCTAGGTGTTGTGTGATTCACTGTTGCTTAACCACTGTTTGTTTATGTAAGTGTTTTGTATAGCACTGATTTGGCCATGCATGTTTATCGCACATCGCTGGTTTAGGAATGTTTATTTCTCCAGAGTACAACGTGTCAAACTAGGACTGCAAGTCGTTTCTGCGCTTTGTAGGATTGTTGTACGAGACTTCTGTGAACACTCGCAGAGAACAGAAGCATCGGAAAACGCTTTGCGCTCACGCACGTATAAACTGAAGGCTTCATTTGACTGCACGTTGCCTCGCGTCTAAACGCGTGCAACGTAGCAGCCGCTTTAGGTGCAGTTCGGGTGTGGCATGACTATAAAATGCCACACCCAAGTTCCAGAAAGCGCTTAGTCTTCTGAGTACTGTTGCGGTGGCATCATCTCTACTTACCTGGACGTCTCCGGTTTCCTGGAACTTCAGCTTCAGCAGCATCCTCGACTCCTGAAAACAACAAGAAGAAAGAAAGAAAGCTAAGTCACATCTTGATTCTTGTTCATAAAGGCGCCCATCGCAAGACAGTAGAGACTAACAGCGCGCAGCAGGAAAAGACTATTTTGGGACCCCTCTTTAACTACGGAAAGGATATTTCGCAAAGCATGTTTTAGGAAGACTTTTGCAGTGAAAGTCTTAAGACTATTAGTTATGTTATAGATGTATATATTTCTATGTTTGGTGCATATCATTTATTTTTCGAAATACAGAATCAAGTGATGAAACAAGGAAGGGGATCTAATATAGAAGTAAGTAACTAGGCATAAGAACTGGATAAGACTCTATTACTGTCATGCGAAGAGTTTCTTGTGTAACAGGATTGAAGAGTTCATATCTTGTTTTATTATTAAACAGAGGAGAACAACATCTTCATCCTTACGGACACAACCATCGTGACTTCCCCTGAAGGACAACATCCATCACACGACGACAACTAGGACGCTAAGTTCATTCCTGTGGATTCGCAGGTAGGACTATTACACCACTCATTTCCCAGACGCAAAAGATAGGGACTGTAGACTTGCTAGTGTTTACCATTAGATATTACGCCCCTAAAATTACTTCTTGTTGCCTCGCAGGTCGACAACAGGGATCCATCAGCGTCCGAATCCGGCCCTTCTCCCTAGGTTCTAATTTTGTAGCCACAGTGTATGTACATAACCACTGGTTATACCTTAGGGATTCTGGGAGGTTGGCTCATAGCGTCTCTGCGAAACACAGCCACGCACCTTACAGGTAAGAGACCTACATCTTGCAGGTAAGAGTGTATTGGTACCCTGACAGAAGACTAAGCCCACTAATACAGTTTCGCCCAGACGCTATGGACCAACCATCACAGATCTCGTTGCAGCAAATTGCTGCTCTTTTGGCAGATATCAAAGCAGAAAATGCGGAATTACGTAGAGACGTTTCAGTTCTGCAAGCTAACATAGCAGCATCTGATACAGCTAGAGCACAGCAGTGGAGCTTCCCATCAGCATCTAAACCAATAATAAAACCATCCAGTTTTCAACCCCGTATGCAGAGCAATGGCACTGATGCCCTGCCTACGCAGATTCAGGTAATAACTCCAGTCTCAGTTCCGTTAGCACCCCCGAGAGGTTTTATGGGGATAGCAGCAAATTTACAATATTCTTGAATCAATGCCATCTTCATTTTGTAGCTAAAAACACTGCTTTTCCGGATGATTCATCCAAGGTAGCTTTTATCTTATCCTATTTAGGCGGGGACGCGGCCTTATGGTCAGTACCTATTGTCGAACGGGATGATCCCATTCTTTATGACCTCAGGCGGTTTAAACACACAATGAAAAAATTATTCGCTAAACATGTCTTCGTGCAGTCAGCGGATCATGAATTATTAAATCTGAAACAAGGCTCCTCTGATCTATTACATTATATTTCAATATTTAATAGACTTGTAATTGAGGCTGAGTGGCCCGAAGAGAAACGTGTTTCTTTATTTTATCGAGGCCTTAAGGATGATTTAAAAGATATGGTCACCCAAATCTTGGACCCCCCAACGGATTGTGGGGAATTTATAGATCTTGTGGTGAAATTAAATCATTGTTTATCCGAACGCAGAGGAGAGAAAGGGAGAACCGATCATAAAGTGTTTCAATATAAGGAGAGATTTAGTAGCAAATCTGAATCAGTTACCAAACCAGACCTGGGGGAACCTATGCAGATTGGAACCATTAGAGGCCCTCTCACCAAGGAAGAGAAAGATAAACGCAGGAAGTTAAATCAATGTTTATATTGCGGGAAGGCGGGGCATTTCGTAAAAGAATGTCCCAGTCGGCCTACAAAAACAAGAGTTAAGGTAAATGAGGTGGCTACCTCACAGCAGTCGAAAAACTAGAATGCTCGACAAACGACGAGGTCGGTTTCTCGAGTAAACAGTCTAGCTTGGCCTCCACTACTCCCACAGTATCTCAGTGTCATATCAGCATCCGAGTATTGTTACAATCACATGAGGACAAAACCAGATCTTGGTCCATCGATGCCTTAATTGATTCAGGAGCCACAGGCAATTTTATCGATGCACGATTAACGCACGAGTTAGGTTTGAAAAGTGTCCCAAAAAAAACCCCGGAAATAGTAAGAGCCGTCGATGGGAAGGAATTAACCTCCGGTCCCATAAAACATCACTCCGAAACTCTTACCATGACCTGTGGCACAAAACACAGCGAAAGTATATATTTTGACATCATTGATGCCCCTCAATTTCGCTTAATACTAGGAATCCCTTGGTTAGTGTTACATAACCCTCTTATTGACTGGTCACAAAAGACAGTTCTATTTAAATCCGAGTATTGTATCTCTGAATGTCTACAACACCAAGAGTTAGAACATTTATTCCAGGGGTATGACTTTCCTATGGAGTCCAAGAATGTGTTAGTATTGGAGGGGGTTCCTCGAGAGTATGACGATCTCATAGACGTTTTTGACAAGAAAAAAGCAAACACCCTACCACCACATAGGGATTACGACTGTCGCATAGATTTGACTCCTGGCGCCACGTTACCTTGCAGTCGTATTTATGCTTTGACAGAGTCTGAGACTGAGCACTTGCGTAATTATCTGGATGAATACCTTGCCAACGGATTCATTAGACACTCCAAATCACCGGTTTCATCGCCTCTTTTTTTCATACCGAAGAAAGGGGGGGATTTACGCACGTGTATCGATTACCGCGCAATTAACAACATGACCATAAAAAATCGGTATCCCTTACCATTAATACCAACACTACTAGACCAACTAAAAGATGCAACCATTTATACTAAACTGGATTTACGCGGAGCTTACCACCTTGTACGAGTCCGTGAGGGCGATGAATGGAAGACGGCCTTCCGTACCAAATTCGGCCTTTATGAATATCAAGTGATGCCCTTCGGACTCTGCAACGCTCCGGCAGCATTCCAGTTCTTTATAAATGAGGTTCTAAGGGATTTTCTGGACATATGTTGCGTAGTATACATTGATGATATACTGATCTATTCAAAATCCACAGAAGCACATGTAAAACAAGTAAGAGCCATTCTTCAACAGCTGTTAAAAAATTCTTTATACGTAAAGTTGGAAAAGAGTATGTTTCATGTCACTAAAGTCGATTTTTTGGGCTATATCATCAGTCCATCTGGACTTGAAATGGACCCCAAGAAAATTCAAGCTGTTTGTACTTGGCCCAGTCCTTCAGCAGTAAAGCAACTCCAAAGTTTTTTAGGTTTTGCGAATTTTTATAGACGCTTTATTCCTAATTTCTCACAACTTATCACACCAATTACACGGCTGTTAAGAAAAAACACAAAATTTGAATGGAATGATGAAGCTGAGCAGGCCTTTCAAGCTTTAAAAGAAAACTTTACTTCAGCCCCCATTCTTATGCATCCAGACCCCTCTCAACCATTTATAATTGAAGCAGATGCCTCGCAATTTGCCATAGGAGGCATCTTGTCTCAAAGACACCAAGATACTGGTCAAATGCACCCCATAGCATATTATTCCAGGAAATTGTCTCCTGCCGAACAAAATTATGCAATCTCCGATAGGGAATTGTTAGCCATAAAGGCTGTCTTTGAAGAATGGCGACATTACTTGTTAGGTGCTCGTCACCCTGTTACTATTTACACAGATCACCGAAACTTACAGACATTGCGTTCAGCCAAGGCCCTTTCTGCCCGCCATTTACGTTGGACTTTGTTCTTCAATGATTATAATTTTATCATACTTATCGGCCAGGGAAAGATAACAATAAAGCAGATGCCCTATCACGCATAGGAATAACTGATGATTTAAGTGTAATACAGGAAACACCACAACTAATTTTGCCATCCCAATGTTTCCAGGTGGGTGTTATCGACTCTGATGTAATCATGGACATTAAAACAGAAATAAAAACAAAGCAAAAGCAAGAATGGCAGAAAATGTACCCTTTATTGCAATGGAAAGACGATCTTTTATTCATGAATGAACAAACCTTTGTACCAACGTCTCAGTTACAACATCGAATTATGCAAGCTCATCATGACACACCTTTGTCTGTACACCCTGGAATTACCAAAATGTACCAATTAATTAAACGAATGTTCTGGTGGCCTTCCATGTTCAAGGATATCCAACAATATGTGGAAACATGTACCGTATGCATACAAAATAAATCAACACATCAGGCCCCAAGTGGTTTATTACAACCTTTACCGTTACCCCCACAACCATGGCATACTGTGTCTCTTGATTTCATTGTAGAATTACCACGCTCTAAGACTGGTTTCACCACAATATTGACCGTCATAGATCATTTCACAAGAATGTCCCATTTCATACCGTTACGAAAATTACCTACTGCGTTTGAGCTGGCCCAAATCTTCATGACAGAAATAATTAGACTGCATGGAATTCCCTCTGTCGTACTTTCCGATAGAGGTACTCAATTCATTTCTCATTTTTGGCAACATCTTGGAAAATCATTGAACATGGAAGTACGCACCTCCTCCAGTTACCATCCTCAAACGGATGGTTTAACGGAACGCACAAATCAGACCATAGAACAGTATTTACGTTGCATGTTAACTTCTTGTGAAAAAGAATGGTCAGATATTTTATGGGCTATGGAATTCTCTTATAACAATATGGACCACTCCTCTTTAGACATGTCTCCTTTTTTTTGTGCTCATGGGTTTCATCCTAAAGTCCTTTTTGGGCACGACACTTCTCCTTTGGCTAGTCCATCAGTAAATGACTACATACATGGACTGGTATCCATTCAGCACCAGGCACAATATCATTTGGCACAAGCCAAAGAAGCCCAAAAGAGAAATACAGACAGACATCGTACCATGCAACTATCATATTCCATAGGAGATAAGGTATGGTTATCTACCAAAAACTTACACATCAAGAGTTGTAGAAAATTTTGTCCACGGTTTATTGGACCCTTTGTTATTCAAAAGGTGATTAACCCTGTTTGTGTAAAATTAACACTTCCGCCCAGGTACCGTTTCCATCCGGTATTCCATGTTTCCTTAGTAAAACCTTTTCACCCTTTAACACGATTACTCATGCCTCCCTCTGCCATAGATGTTGATGGAGTTACAGAATACGAAGTAAAAGCAGTACTTGATTCAAAAAGGGTTCGAAGTAAATTGTACTATCTGGTGGACTGGAAAGGTTGTGGTCCGGAAGAACGCTCATGGGAACCACTTGCCAATTTACAAAACGCCCCACGTCTAGTCAAAGCTTTTCATCTCCGGTGCCCTGACAAACCGAAACCTATACCAGCGGTCTTAGGGGGGATTTTTGCGGGTGGGGTACTGTCATGATTTCGTGCCTGAACGATTATTGTAGCCCTAAGTAGTACAGCCCTTACAGCACAGACGTAGAGTCTGCATATTCCCAGAAAGAAAACCCACCCCTATCCCGTGCATCCAGCGCTCCAAGGTATGTGCCTAGGTGTTGTGTGATTCACTGTTGCTTAACCACTGTTTGTTTATGTAAGTGTTTTGTATAGCACTGATTTGGCCATGCATGTTTATCGCACATCGCTGGTTTAGGAATGTTTATTTCTCCAGAGTACAACGTGTCAAACTAGGACTGCAAGTCGTTTCTGCGCTTTGTAGGATTGTTGTACGAGACTTCTGTGAACACTCGCAGAGAACAGAAGCATCGGAAAACGCTTTGCGCTCACGCGCGTATAAACTGAAGGCTTCATTTGACTGCACGTTGCCTCGCGTCTAAACGCGTGCAACGTAGCAGCCGCTTTAGGTGCAGTTCGGGTGTGGCATGACTATAAAATGCCACACCCAAGTTCCAGAAAGCGCTTAGTCTTCTGAGTACGGTTGCGGTGGCATCATCTCTACTTACCTGGACGTCTCCGGTTTCCTGGAACTTCAGCTTCAGCAGCATCCTCGACTCCTGAAAACAACAAGAAGAAAGAAAGAAAGCTAAGTCACATCTTGATTCTTGTTCATAAAGGCGCCCATCGCAAGACAGTAGAGACTAACAGCGCGCAGCAGGAAAAGACTATTTTGGGACCCCTCTTGAATTACGGAAAGGATATTTCGCAAAGCATGTTTTAGGAAGACTTTTGCAGTGAAAGTCTTAAGACTATTAGTTATGTTATAGATGTATATATTTCTATGTTTGGTGCATATCATTTATTTTTCGAAATATAGAATCAAGTGATGAAACAAGGAAGGGGATCTAATATAGAAGTAAGTAACTAGGCATAAGAACTGGATAAGACTCTATTACTGTCATGCGAAGAGTTTCTTGTGTAACAGGATTGAAGAGTTCATATCTTGTTTTATTATTAAACAGAGGAGAACAACATCTTCATCCTTACGGACACAACCATCGTGACTTCCCCTGAAGGACAACATCCATCACACGACGACAACTAGGACGCTAAGTTCATTCCTGTGGATTCGCAGGTAGGACTATTACACCACTCATTTCCCAGACGCAAAAGATAGGGACTGTAGACTTGCTAGTGTTTACCATTAGATATTACGCCCCTAAAATTAATTCTTGTTGCCTCGCAGGTCGACAACAGGGATCCATCAGCGTCCGAATCCGGCCCTCCTCCCTAGGTTCTAATTTCGTAGCCACAGTGTATGTACATAACCACTGGTTATACCTTAGGGGTTCTGGGAGGTTGGCTCATAGCGTCTCTGCGAAACACAGCCACGCACCTTACAGGTAAGAGACCTACATCTTGCAGGTAAGAGTGTGTTGGTACCCTGACAGGCGCGTACGGAAGACGCATCGTACTAGTCCGGCCGGAAGGTGCTGTGTATTTGGTTCCGTGCGACTCGATTCGGCGTTTACGGATCCGGCTCGGGTGGGGAACAGGAGCTGGAATGGGTAAGTACGGCTCTCTCGGAATCTGGGCTGTTGTGCGCATCGTACTTGTTCATTCGGTAGAGTGTTCGAGTCGGTCGGAAAACACGCGTTCGGCTGGTATTTTTTCCGGACGAATACTGTTAGGTGCGCTTCCGGCCGACATCGGAATCGACCCCTAAGTGATTTGCCCAGAATCACAGGTTGTTGAGCGACTCTTGTAGAGACTCAAACACAGTTCCCCAGTATCGAGGTCGACCACTCTAGCAGTTAGGCTACATCCTCTCCCCAGTTGGGGTGGCACATCATACCACCGAAGAAATACAAATTCAAAAGATGGTATGATCTCACATCCAGGACCAAGGAGAAAGTAGCCAGTCACCTAAGTGAAGCACGAGCCAAAGGGGGTGGTCCATTACCACAACTACACCTACCCCACTTGAGGAGTCAATTGAATCCACATTTGAGCCTGAAGTGGTGACTGGAGTCACAAATATAGACCCCTCAATACCACCCTCAACAGCTACAGGTAAGCAGTCACCACAAAATATTAATCACGTTAAGGGGGACCTACATATAAATCCATATTGGATGTGTGTTTGTGTTTTGTTATAGTATAAGTAAACAAATACAAACGCATGGGACAGCCACTCCAGTTTCACTTTTGCATTAAATTTAAAATTAAATTCTGGGAATTGTAGTCACAGCAATATTAGGATTCAGCTTTAGCGTAAACATGCATATCGCTTCAGTTATATAATAAGACGTACCTGCAGTGCTAGTATCAACGTTTTTTAATTATAAATTTGCATTTAAATATATAATTAAGAAAAGAAATTAGCATAAAATACCCCGTTAATGTAACATAGTATCAGCAGTGCTGTTTTCTAAGAAATTTACCATCACTATGAGAAGAAGAAACAGAGGATCTGAGACATCACAATACTGATTAAGAAAGTGATTACATCAATGAATCCCCACCAGTACTTCAAGTCCAAAATTTAGAAAAAGGACGTATTCCAATAGTTGTTTCTCCTTCATCCAATAGCATGCAACACCACCAAGACAGCATCAGCCTAAACAGTTAGAGAGAATGCTCATTTCAAGGAATTGTGCACAAGTTAGGCCACGTGCCATCACAGACATTCTGTAGCTGTGGGGCCCCAACGCCAGGACATTTTTGTGCACTGGAATAATCAATGATAAATGAGCACCGCCTACAATTTATTACAATGAGACCCTTAAGTAACCACTTTGGTGGCATAGAAAGAGGTATAAAAGTAGGCTGCCAGCTGGTGTGTAACAAAATAGAAGAAGAGAATATATGTTGCGGTGGCAAAAATTAGATTATGACAGAGGCAGTAATCAGGAAGAATCTATTCTGCAAAGGCAGAAATAACATCAGTACTTCTCCCACTCAGATACTTTTGGCAGGTCTGTCAACCACCTTGCACATGGCACTGTGATGTTGTCAAGGTGTACAGTCAATTTACAACTGCATCCTAAGCATTATAGTTATGATGTTGCCCATGGCCTGGTTCAGGTAACCACAGACCTTGAGAAAATGCAAACTACTGGAGCAGCGTAATTTTGGCTTCACTTTCACACATCATAAGTACTCACTATATACGTGCCTTTAGCTCTACATATTCAGAATGTCCTAACGTTATTAATCTAAAGTGTTGCACTTAAATTCAGTACTGACGTGCTTTCACTGTAGAACTAGAAAATCTCATACACTGTGTGCCTTAACCTTATTAAAATGAATTATAGTCTTTAGAGATTTGATAAACCATCCTCACTCTATTAAAATGTATTTACTTTAGAAACAAGAGAGATTTATTTATGTGTGCACTAATGTTTTCGCATTGGTATTCATAATGTAGTTCTCGGTCACACTTGTATTCATGCATTTAAAGTTACTTTACATTTTATAGAAAATGCAACGTGAATCTAATGCTGAGTTTATGTACTTACATGTGTCATCATCATCCTCATATAACTTTATTCGGTCATTTGTACAAAACACCATCAAAGTATACAAAGATAAAACATAAATATATATACAATTAAAATAGTATTAAACCGTTACGAACACAAATACAAGTGCAAGTGACATCCCGAATCAGGTTAAAAAAACCAAAATACAAATATACATCAATACAATCGACCTAATCAAGCTAAAAAGGGATACTAAACAGCCACCGAAAATTTGGAATACTGAGCCATGTATACCAAGCTGATATTTAAGGTACGTATACAGTATAAGGTGGGAAAGGATTGGAAAATGACTTCATTCCCGTAATAAAATTTTTTTGCGAATCAGCCAGAAAGAGAATAAAAAACGGCTAAGAGCAAAAACTATTTGCCCCGAAGTATCAGTTTTTAAAATCCTAAACACAATCTGGTGCTGCCTAGCACCCAGATTAAGACAAAGCGGTCTAATCCATCTCCTGCGTAACTACCGATACTTTGTGCAAAAAAACAAAATGTGCTCTTCGGTTTCATCAACTTCACGGCAAGCAGCGCAAAGATCTAAAATTAATCCAATCGCCTCTTTCCCTGGAAATTTCAATAGCAGATTACCGTATCTAAACCTAATGTACAAGCTTTTGGCAAGGGGGGGTGAAATCAAATCAAGAAAAGATTCGAACAAGGAACAAGATTTGATATTTAAAAATTTAGATGTCAGCTGTCCACTTGTTTGGTTATTGGTATAATGCTCCCCAACTACACTCCAATACGTAGCTTTGAGAGTCGAGATGTCACGTTTGGTGGCCCTTTCTGGGTACTCCCACAGGCCAATCAGGTTCAATAGTTTACACCATTTGGCAATATGTCTGAACCAGGGTAGTTGTTTTGCCCCTTTAAGCGCTAGGACCTCCCGTAAACAATTACGATAATCAATTAATTGTGGAGTAGTCCATAGACGCAACCAATATGTTAGTGGTCTCAAGGCTGCCAGGTCGCCTATTCTCTTTATCCCAAGATCACAAAAGAGTGGGGTGAGTGGTGTTGTAACAGGTAGCGAGATGAAAGCCCTTGCAAAATTATTCTCGCAAACTGTTAATTTATTTACAGAGGTAAATCCCCATATTCCTGCTCCGTACAGAGCTCCACTTTGGGCTTTTGCACGATAAATTTCAAGGGCCGGTGAGAGGGGTTGGGTATAAGTTTGTTTTAAAAATCTTAATACTGATTTAGATCTTTGGCATAGTATTAGAGAACTCTTTCTCAACTGATATTCCCAACTTAGGGGTCGATTCCGATCTCGGCCGGAAACGCACCTAACAGTATTCGTCCGGAAAAAAAACCCAGCCGAATGCGAGTTTCCCGACCGATTCGAACACTCGTCCGAACGAACAAGTACGATGCGCATAACAGCCCAGATTCCGAGCGAGCCGTACTTACCCAATTCAGCTCCTGTTCCCCGCCCGAGCCGGATCCGTAAACGCCGATTTGAGTCGCACGGAAGCAAATACACAGCACCTTCCGGCCGGACGAGTACGATGCGCCTTCCGTACGCGCCGAACCCGTCGCTACGTCCGGCACGTTTGAGCATCCGGGCGAGCCGTACATAAGCTCCGTTTCGCGCCACAAGACGGTCCACGGCTACGAGACGAACAAGCCTGCGACGAGTACGAGTCGAAGACACGAGAAACCCGAACGAGACGACCCAAGCATGAATCCCATCGCGCAGGTCCTACCAATACTCTACATCTATTACCGGGACCGGCACGGACGCGTACGGCGCAGACGGTGAGTCAAACACCAACAACACTAACAAACAACACGTACCCAAAATATGTCACACACACATAGGGATGCACAAATGACGTACACTAGCAACAGCAGAACCATAGGGGCGGGATGGCCATCACCAATGCCATACACACCCATAGGGGGATGGATGCCTGTCACTACCACCACCCCTACTCAGGGGGGCTTGGATGCCTGTCACTACCACCACCCCTACTAATGGGGGGCTGGATGCCTGCCACTACCACCACCCCTACTCAGGGGGGCCTGGATGCCTGTCACTACTACCATCCCCACTCATAGGGGGATGGATGCCTACCACTAATACCACCCCTACTAATGGGGGGCTGGATGCCTGCCACTACCACCACCCCTACTCAGGGGGGCCTGGATGCCTGCCACTACCACCACCCCTACTCAGGGGGTGCTGGATGCCTCCCACTACCACCACCCCTACTCAGGGGGGCCTTGATGCCTGCCACTACCACCACCCCTACTCAGGGGGGCCTGGATGCCTGTCACTACCAGCACCCCTACTAATGGGGGGCTGGATGCCTGCCACTACCACCACCCCTACTCAGGGGGGCCTGGATGCCTGCCACTACCACCACCCCTACTCAGGGAGTGATGGATGCCTGCCACTACCACCACCCCTACTCAGGGGGCCTGGATGCCTACCACTACCACCACCCCTACTAATGGGGGGCTGGATGCCTGCCACTACCACCACCCCTACTCAGGGGGCCTGGATGCCTGTCACTACCACCACCCCTACTAATGGGGGCCTGGATGCCTGCCACTACCACCACCCCTACTCAGGGGGGCCTGGATGCCTGTCACTGCTACCATCCCCACTCATAGGGGGATGGATGCCTAGCACTACCACCACCCCTACTCATGGGGGCCTGGATGCCTGTCACTACTACCATCCCCACTCATAGGAGGATGGATGCCTACCACTAATACCACCCCTACTAATGGGGGGCTGGATGCCTGCCACAACCACCACCCCTACTCAGGGGGGCCTGGATGCCTTCCACTACCACCACCCCTACTCAGGGGGTGCTGGATGCCTGTCACTACCACCACCCCTACTCAGGGGGCCTGGATGCCTACCACTACCACCACCCCTACTAATGGGGGCTGGATGCCTGCCACTACCACCACCCCTACTCAGGGGGCCTGGATGCCTGTCACTACCACCACCCCTACTAATGGGGGCCTGGATGCCTGCCACTACCACCACCCCTACTCAGGGGGGCCTGGATGCCTGTCACTACCACCACCCCTACTAATGGGGGCCTGGATGCCTGCCACTACCACCACCCCTACTCATGGGGGCCTGGATGCCTGTCACTACTACCATCCCCACTCATAGGGGGATGGATGCCTACCACTAACACCACCCCCACTCATAGGGGGATGGATGCCTACCACCCACACAACCCCCACTCATAGGACGGGTAATGCATGACACAACCAGCATACTCCAACATAAGGAATGCCTGAAAATTACATCCCCCCCAACACCATGACAAGCGTGTGTAGTCTGTGTCAAATGCCTACAACACTGAACATGACATTGAACATACAATGTGACCCCCTATCACATGTGTCACACATAAATGTGTGTGGCCTCCACAATGCAAGCCGACCATGACCACTGTGTCAATGGGGTCGAACACCCCATCATCACAGTGACCAAAAGGTAAGTGTAGGTTCCATAGCTGAAGCACATTTTGAACATTGTGGCAATGGGGCCTAAAGCCCCATCATCACAGTGACCAAAATGTAAGTGTGGGGTCCATAGCTGAAGCACATTTTGAACATTGTGGCAATGGGGCCTAAACCCCCATTATCACAGTGACCAAAATGTAAGTGTGGGGTCTATAGCTGAAGCACATTTTGAACAGTGTGGCAATGGGGCCTAAACCCCCATCATCACAGTGACCAAAAGGTAAGTGTGGGTTCCATAGCTGAAGCACATTTTGAACATTGTGGCAATGGGGTCTAAAGCCCCAACACCACAGTGACCAAAATGTAAGTGTAGTCATGGTAAAAGCTGCAAATGCCAAACTGCATGGATTATTCCTGGTCACACAACAACAAACACATCAGTGGCATAGTAGTGCTTGTGTCCCATAGCAACAGAGATTGGGTGAGGCAAACAGTGCAGTGCAAATGAAACATCGCTTTGTCCATGTGCAGACAAACATCACCAATGGGGGCTCACATTGTCAACATTCACAAATAACACAATGACAGAAGTGACCATCACAATGCAGATCCACATATCTGCACCAATGGACACACAAATGTAGATATCCTGTGGAGACTGTAGATGTCAGGTGAACAAATACCATACCATGGCAGCAATGGGACATACAAACCATGATCATTGTGCTGACTGATGACCTAGGAGTCCCAGGGACAGCAGGGGTAAGCCACCAAACAACATACAGCCAATGGCACACTAAAGATACGCCAATGCAGTGGTGCAAATGCACAAACACAAACAGGCAGACTCACACTGCATATCAAACACTACAGGTGAGGGGGTGGTGTGCCAGTGTCCCCAGGCAAACACACAACACACGAGGAGGCCTGAATCCCCATTACACAGATGTCAACACAGTGCCACACAAAAGTAACTCATGGATCGGATTCCCCTATGTGGGCAATCAGGCATTGTTAGATGAGGGAGCCCAAATTACAAATGTCACACAAGCTTGTAGGAACAGCAACTAACACAGCAAGAGACAGACCCACCACAGCACTACCCCCAGGGACCCCACATTGTGGTGACACTGGCCTGCATGATAATCCCACTGTGATGACAAAGGTAGATGTCGTACACACTGTGAACCACAGTCATGTGTCCTGAGCAACTAACTACCATCACACCTACACAAGCACAAATAAAACAGCACGGCCTGTCAGCCAAGGCCACCATGGAGGTAGGGGTCTAGCCGTGCAACAACTCTCATTTGCACACACTCAACACCACACACCTTGATCTCCACCAATGTGCAGCAGTGAAGCTCACATGGACTGGTGACATTGCACATGCACCCATGACAATCCCAGGGGTGGTGGGGGGAACTAAGGTGGAGATACCCATCACACATGGCCAGTCAACAAGACTTGTGAATGTCTCACACACTGCACAGTATGCTGTACATGGGCATGACGTCAAATCCACACCAACCAATGGGATCCCGGACACAGTCACACACCAATGAAGATGGCAAGCTCACCCACAAACAACACACATAGACAACTTCCAACATTGCAGCTCTGACCCTGAGGAGTGGCAGCAGTCACACACACAACGTGTCACAATCACTGGAAGCTAACGCAAACTGTAAATTACATGACTTGTGTAACCAACAAGTGCCAAGGGGAATCCTGACTGTGTCTCATCTGCGTTTGTCCACAAACTCAGCCCTGACAGCAAACACACCTATGGATGACACCCTGATCACCAGTAATGTGCCATGCACCCACATCACAGAGCACCCAGGGAGAAGATCTGGGGGGAACATTACTCAACTCAGCAAGCATCACAAACAGGAACATCACTAGGGCCCCCAGCCTGCGTAGCAAAATGGAAGTGAACACACACAGACATGCTCACACAACACACACCTTGGGCTCAGGCAATGTCACGGAATTACACACTGCCATGAGGGGACTCCACTCCTGTGTAAGAAAAGCTGTGCCATACGTTGTCTCTGCAGGGCGCTATCATGTCAGCAGAACACTTGGTCACTCAGTCAACAATTAGCACAAAATGAAGGCTCACGTCACATCAGCCTGGTCATGGCATTGTCACCCAAATCATCTGCACCGATCAAATACACATGTATAGCAAGTTGCACTGATACCACAGATGAGTCCTTCCCCATTGATGCCCAAACATGCATGTCCAGTGGAGATGGTCACACGGTCAGGGAAATAGACCAATTGAACAATGGCAAGCACATTTGATGTGCAGGGGTGTAAGCCACAGATGTGATATTGAAAAAACAGGTAGGGAATCCCATTTGCAAATAT
Source organism: Calotriton arnoldi (assembly GCA_963921515.1). Classification (NCBI taxonomy): domain Eukaryota; kingdom Metazoa; phylum Chordata; class Amphibia; order Caudata; family Salamandridae; genus Calotriton; species Calotriton arnoldi. Next base: position 206,037 of record CAWUFW010014953.1, read on the forward strand.
GGAAAACATGACACCCTCATATTGCTACAAAGGATGACATGGCTACACACCAGGATAGGACACATTCCCCCTGGACCACATGGGGTCCTGCACAGTAACACTTCATTTACCTGACATCAAAAATCAACATCACTGCAGCAAGGGCATGGTTAGCATCATCAACATCATGTACATCCGAAGCAAAACCACTAGAGAACTGAAAGTAGCTTTAATCAGCATATGTTATATTGAAAATTAAAGTCCAGAAAAACACAAAGGCCAATGTCCAGTCCATGAATCAAGTCCAAACAGGGTGACAGTGGCAGATGTCACCCTCTGCTTGCCTGCACTGATATGGAGCAGGGACATTCCCCTCGGAGGGGTATATGGGGGGCAGGCCAGGCACCGCAGGGACAGGATCAGGGCTCACCAGAAGGAGGCAGGGAAGGGGTGGCTGGTGCTGGAGAGTCACTGACAACTGCAGTGGAGGTGTCTGACATGGTGTGTGCTGGCACAACTGGGGGGCATGAGTCGGATGGTGTGGGTGCCGGCACAACTCCAGTGGGCTGGCCAGATGGAGAGGACAGGTTCCCCACTGCAGTGCCCAAGTCAGACGGGGTGTTAGTGGACTCCACTGCAGTGCCCATCTCCAGGGGAGTAGAATGGGGTTCAGGTAAGGTGGGCAGGACAGAGGGGGAGGACACGGTCTCCACACCAGTGGCACTAACATGTGCAGCGGGGGTGTGGTGCTGGAAGAGCACGTGGGAGGTGGAGAAGGCCGGATCATTTTGGGGATGGTGTATCTGTGGGTGGGGGAACCTGGGGCAGGGTGTGGTGGGGGAACCTGTGTTGTGGGGGCCTGAGGGATGGAGGAAGGAGACTGTGTGCTTGACTTGCAGGGCGGTGGCGGGGTCTTGCTCTTCCGGGACCGGGGGGACTTGCGGGTGGGGGCCCCCGTCTGTCTCCACCTGGGGGAGGGTGTCCGGGGGCGAGGGGCACTCCCCTCTGTGTGGGTGGACTTCCTCTTCCCCCTGTATGCTGGATCAGCAGGATCGGAGGGGAAGAGGCCAAGGTCACAGAGGAAGATTTTCTGTGTAGGTGGGGTTGCAGGTGAGGCAAGGGAAGGGGTCTTGGAGGGAGAGGATTTGGAGGACTGCGGAGTGACTGTGGATGCCTGTGTGTGTGTCTGTTCCCCATCCCCTGTGGGTGTGGTATCAGTCCCCTGAGGATGCGTGTGTGCACGTCTTGCCTTTGTTTTGGGTGTTTCTGTGCTGCTCGTGTCTGTGTGTTTGGGTGATCGTGCAGGTGTGCATGTGCTTGGGACAGGTAGGGTGCCAGGAAGTGTGGATGGGGCAGAGGTAGGTGGGGTGAGGGACTGTTGGAGGAGGGACACTGCTGCCGTCAGGGAGGAGTCCATGGACTTATTGCTCCTCTGTAGGCAGACATACCCGTCGAGATGCCCTCCATGAACGACACCAGCTGTGTCAACAGAGTGGTGTGTGCATGGAGGACACTCAGCATTGCTGTCTGCCCTACATGGAGCTGCCGAAGTAGGTACACAGACTCCTCACTCAGGGCAGCAGGGGACACAGGGGCAGGGGGTGCGGTGCCTGGCATGAAGGAGACACGCTCCCGAACACGGGAGCCTCCACGGACCTCTGGAATGGGAGTCAATGGGAGGGCGGTGGTGGTGGCGGGGCCAGACAGACTAGCTGGGGTGTGGTGGCTGCTGACACCCGCCTCCACAAGGGAGTCATCCTCCGAGCTGCTGTGGTCCTCAGCTGAGGGGATGGTGCTGAGGACTCCTCGGTGTGGCTCCCCTCGCCCTCCGTGCCCCTGGGTCCCTCCGACCACTCGTCGGCTGTTGACCCAGTCTGGCTCTGCAGCTCCTCCTGGTCCGTGGAGCTGTCCCCTCCTGTGGCCGTGGATGTATCTGCAAACAATTAGGGAAACAGACAAACATCAGTCACCTGCACTGACCGCACACACCACAGTAAGTACAGCACATTACAGAGCAAGCCCTGGCATCCTTAGTTGAACATTGCCAAAAGTCCTCACACAGATTAGGAGAAGCCAATTGTCAGTCTGATGGTCAACCATGGAACTCACACCCCTCCTGCCCTTGCACCCATCGGTCTGGTGCCTGTCTGATGGTAATACCCCAGTGTGGACACATGCACCACCTACACAGTTGTTGGACATTGCAGAGAACACGGTGAAGTATGTGAACATGCACACATCACATCTCTTGCCACTGAGTCAGTACAGGTGTCCGGATAAAGGGATGGCCAGAGTCTAATTAGAAATGCTTGTGATGCATACCAGCACCAGACACCATGATGCACCCATGTCCGGATAGTCAATGCCACAATGGGGTGCATGTTGCACATGTCACTCCCCTGCAGGATCACTCTTAGGAAGTTCAATGCCATGGCACAGGCATGCCTGCAAAGTCATACATCACTGTCTCCAGTCACATGGGCATGGCAGCCAGCCAACAACAGTCTGCACTGTGTCACAATCCTAGGACATGGTGAATGCAAGTTATGTAGCTGACAAGTGCACATGTCCATACCCCACAAACCACATCATCTGAACTCTTATTTGTCCATGTCATACCAATTGGACATATGGGAGACATGAAACACAACTCTCTGAACCTGAGCACCTCACAGTCTGCTGTGAATGAAAAACAGCTGCCTGAAATTCACAGTCGCATACACCTGTGTGCACAGTCAAGTGATCAAACCCCTATAAGTCACAGAAGTATTGTCTCTCATGGTCACATCTCAGATGGCATGCTGAGCCCTAACCGATTAACATCCCAGTAGTCCTGACAACGAAGCCACAGCACAATGACACAGAGGCAGACACCTGAGGGAACATTTCACTGAGCACAACATGTCAGCTGATACACGGAAGTGGGAGTACAGAGTGTATTGTATGCCCTGGAGTAGGCATGACTGTCCTGCTCCACCTGAAGGAGGGATGAGCCCTGGACAGTAGGCAGGTGGCTAAGCATGTGTGACACACTTGATATACATACTCCTGAGGCCCAAACATTGTTCCCACCCGCAGCATGGGGGTGTGCCAAATACCCCAGGGACATGTGGTGATTCAGATCAGCAAGTGGACCACATATCAAAGTTACACCCAGATTACATGTCAGGACTTAGGCATTGTGTGAGCAATTGACCCACCCATGAAGCACACCACAAAGTCACGGGAACAAATGCTGTCCCCCACCTTGAGAGAAGCAAAATGCAAGGACACAGTACCCAAGTGACACAATTTCCTGACTGTAAGGACCACACCTGCGTATCAGATGAGGAGTGGGCATGTCACAATTGAGGGACATGGGTCCTGGACCACAAGACTGATGTACTGTGGAAGTTTAACCAGGCCAGAGGAGGGCACATAGCATGTCAGACAAGGTTCACAGTGCAGTCATGGACTCACCCCCTCCTTGCTGCTGTCTGTCCTTCAGCTGCCCATCCAGGTCAGGGAAGACCACCGCCAGGATCCGGAGCATGTGGGGGGTCAGGGTCCGGTGTCCGCCCCTCCTGCGAGGATGCGACAGCTTCAGCTGGACCCTTGCGATCCTCCGGGTCCAGCCACGAAGGTCCTGCCACCTCTTCTGGCAGTTGCGGAGCCGGCGCTTGTAGGCCTCCACGGATCTTACTGCCCGGGCAATGGTCAGCCAGATTTCCTGCTTATGGTGGGCATCAACCTGTGAGGATGACAAAGTGAAAAGGCCATTACTACACATGCAACATATCCGTGATTCACACAGTTGGATATACATGTCTCAATCACAGGGGCATATGATGTACACAGGCAGTGCAACGATGGCTATGAACAGTTTGCCAGCAGTTACTACATGGTATTATTGCATGGGAAGTAAACCTTGTTGGAATGCACTGTTACTGCACTGTACCTGTTCAGTGCATGTGACTACACACTTTGGGGGGGGGGAGAACTACTCAGTGAGCATGCTAGCCAGTGGTGTGCACACTGTAAGTCTTGCTAGTCAGACAACATGCACAATTAGTAAGGCAGTGGACAGCACACTCACCTGCTCCCCTGGTGTCCCATACAGCTTGCTGTACTGTGGAAGGAGGCTGTCCAGCAGGGCCTGGTTCTCCTCAAGGCTGAAGGCTGGGGCTCTCTCCACAGTACGTGCCATTGCAGTAGCCAGAGGATGCAGAGACAGCAGCAGTGTTGGTGGCAGATGTCGTCCTGGAGCATGTAGTGCAGGCAAGTGAGCCCTCAGGGGAACAGCCAGCATTATATGTGTGCTGCAGAGGCAGATACTGTCCCATGTGTCCAAAGTGATAGGTCCAAGTCGTTTGCATCTTCTGAATCTGGCCAATCCATGGAATTGCACCACTAATACACGCCCACAGCATCCTTCAAAAGTTAAACTTCATGACACCCATGAATTTGCAACATTGTTGTGGCTGGCCAACTGAATTCACTGCATCAGACTCGTTGAGGCTTCGAAAACGCGTCCGTTGCCATGCCAGGCCCCAGCCAATGCGTGCGCACCGATCGGTCCATTGTTGTACAACGCATATTCCGGGATACAACGCGTACCCGCTCACTACCGATGCAATGGGCCGTGCGGGCACACCGATCAGTCCATTGCTGTACAACGCGTACCCGCTCACTACCGATGCAATGGGCCGTGTGGGCACACCGATCGGTCCATTGCTGTACAACGCGTACCCGCTCACTACCGATGCAATGGGCCGTGCGGGCACACTAATCGGTCCATTGCTGTACAACGCTTATTCCGGGATACAACGCGTACCCGCTCACTACCGATGCAATGGGCCGTGTGGGCACACCGATCGGTCCATTGCTGTACAACGCGTACCCGCTCACTACCGATGCAATGGGCCATGCGGGCACACCGATCGGTCCATTGCTGTACAACGCGTACCCGCTCACAACAGATGCAATGGGCCGTGCGGGCACACCGATCGGTCCATTGCTGTACAACGCGTACCCGCTCACAACAGATGCAATGGGCCGTGCGGGCACCCCGATCGGTCCATTGCTGTACAACGCGTACCCGCTCACTACCGATGCAATGGGCCGTGCGGGCACACCGATCGGTTCATTGCTGTACAACGCGTACCCGCTCACTACCGATGCAATGGGCCGTGCGGGCACACCGATCGGTCCATTGCTGTACAACGCGTACCCGCTCACAACAGATGCATTGGGCCGTGCGGGCACACCGATCGGTCCATTGCTGTACAACGCGTACCCGCTCACAACAGATGCAATGGGCCGTGCGGGCACACCGATCGGTCCATTGCTGTACAACGCGTACCCGCTCACTACCGATGCAATGGGCCGTGCGGGCACACCGATCGGTCCATTGCTGTACAACGCGTCCCTGTACAGGTCACTCGCATATGTCACCATGCTTGTCACTGGTGAACGTATGCCAGCCACATATACTTGCCAGGGACTCAGGGGCACACCTACAACACCACACCCAGTCCACACTGTATCCTAAGGCATGTAAGGCTGCATTACCTTTTCTGTGTATGGGGTAAACATGTGGTTTTTGGGGTGGCACTTGGGGGAAGCCACACCCAGACTGTGCACGTGTTCATGGGGACAGGGTCCTTTGTGTGTTGTGCACATGACCACTGTGATGTGCAACTGTTCATTTCGGAGCATGTGGCATGGTCACATTTCCAGGTTGTGTATGTGTATCACATGTCACATACCCCCAGGGTCCCATGTGGGAAGGCATGTACGTCACAGGGTGACCCATTGCCACAATAGTGATGGCCCTCCACAGTCTGTGTGCATGTTGTGTTTCCAATGTCTCTGATTCCATGTGCACAATGGGAGACAGTCTCCACATCAACGTGGTTTGTGCATGGACTTTGATTTTGTGCGTGTGTGTGTCACTGACGTCCATGTCTGTCCTGCGGAGGCAACAGGGGCCACTACCTGTGGGAGTCATGTTTGTTTTTCTGACGTGTACATGATACGCCATGTCATGCCAGTGTCCATGTGGCAAGACAGGGTCACTGGGAATCTACCTGTCAATGAGCTATGATGCCTGTGGCGCATCTGTCCAGACATGTCACTGTGGTGTGTGTGTGGAACGTGACAGCAGTAAATGGGTACTGTGACACAGCCTAATGGTTTCCCATAGCACAACCTGGAACCTGTTGTCAACACATGTTGTACTGAGATGTTAGATGATGGCCATGTAGGTGCCAGATATGTCCAAACAGAACGGCACACACATCAAGTACTTGTGTCTCGTAATGATGTATCATGTGAAATTGAGTATGGTGAATGGCACATATGTGGGGTGACTGGCAATCTTTCTTTCTTCACCTATGCACTGCAGTGCTCCAGCTGTCCATAGACCATTCCCTGACCTGGCAACGATGGTGGAACGTGACAGCATCCGACGGTACCGCTTCACCAGGCAGCTGATTGAGGATTTGACAGTGCGCTTGGCACCACATTTGCAACCTGGCCGGCCGTACCCTACAGCGCTGACCCCCAAGGTGAAGGTGATGGCAGCCCTACACTTCTTTGCCACCGGTACCTTTCAACACACTGTGGCGACTGCTGGTGGGATGTCACAGACTATGTTCAGCCGTGTGCTACGCGATGTTTTGGAGGCAATGTTGAGATGCCTGAACCAGTACATCTATTTCCCTACACGTCAACAACTCACTGATGTCAAGAGTGACTTCTATGCCCTAGGGAGGATGCCACATGTCATTGGCTCCATTGATGGGACACATGTGGCTTTGGTACCACCACAGGCACATGAGCAGGCATACCGGAACCGGAAACATTACCATTCGATCAATGCTCTGGTGGTATGTCTTGCAGATATGAGCATCACACATGTGTGTGCCCGTTTCCCTGGTTCGGCACACAATGCCTACGTGATGAGGAGTAGTCGCATCCCGAGGATGATGTCACAGATGCAGAACCAGCGTGCCTGGCTTGTTGGTGTGTACTGACTTTGTACCATTGTCTGTGTTCTGCTATGTTGTATTCCGCCCACTTTTCCAACTCAGCTAATGTGCAATTGTCTGTCTGTAGGTGACTCCGGATACCCCAACATGCCGTGGTTGCTGACACCCCTCAGGACCCTGTGACACCAGCCCAGATGCGCTACAATGAGGCACATGGTCGGACCAGGAGAGTGATCGAGCGGACATTTGGTCTCCTGAAGAGCTGCTTCCGCTGCCTGGACAAGACAGGAGGGGCCCTCCCATATGCCCCAGCAAAGGTGTGCAAGATTGTCATCGTCTGCTGCATGCTACACAACCTGGCAGTGCGGAAGGAGTTGCCTCTCATCCTGGATGACGATGACCAACGTCCGCCACCTGTGGAGGATCCTGGCCTGGGCCACTTTGCCAGTGATGATGATGATGGTGATGTCCACACACAGCTCATCACCAACTTCTTCAGCTGAATGTGAGTATCCAGAGAGTTGTCATGTCAATGATGTGAGTTTGCATGATATATGTGGGTGGTGCTCTGGTGCTGTTTGAGTGTGGCCATGTGCTACTTGACTGGATGCGTGCAGCGATGTGTCCTTACAGGTAGTCTGTACTCCCCAACAGTGTTGACATGCTAACTTGGTTTTGTGTAGTTATCTTGTGACATGTATTGGGCATGAGTATTGCAGTTCTGTCCTGTTCTTCAGTGGTTTTGACTGTGTGTCATGTCTGTCCTTCACAGGGTGCTTACAGAGTTGTTTGGTCAACTTGGATCCCCCGACACCATGATTCAGCTTTCAGGGTGGCAGCAGTCGTTTCCCTACAGGTGATGTGCCACACATCCCTGGACTTTATATCTTCTGCACTTTTTGACTGTGTGGCCACTGCCACGTGGGATTACCTTGCATTTGTAGTGGAAACAACATGTTGCAAATGTGTAATAAACCTGTGCTTCACATTGGGATGTGCGTTGTCTGTGGTCACACATCTGACTGACATTTGCTTACTGCACCTGTGGGCTACTTGACACAGACTCTGAATAGGTGTGGTGTCTGTGCATTCCACAGTATTTCCTGGCAACATCAGTGTAGGCGACGAGTCCGATGGCCCTGGTGTCTCTGTGTTGTGTAGCCCTAGTGGTGTGTCTCCCTCATATGTGTCACGTCACCATGACTCACATGACGGTGTTGTACTTGCTGTAGCAGTTAGCATACACAGTGTAATTTAGCTGATCATCATCCCCATGACAGTAACCACGTTGGAATCACAACAGAGGCAAGTATGGTGTATTAGTGATTTTATTTACATACATGTGTGAGTATAGTGCACAGGATGGTGGGTGCTGTACATTGGGATTGTGATCCAAAGTTCCCAGATGAGTTGCAAGTCTTGGTAGCAGAAATGTCCTGAGTGAAGTCCACAGTCATCTGATACATTAGTCCAACTTGAACTCCCCATGTCATGTGGGAGAGTTGTGTTGCATTCGACAGGGTGAACAGTTTGCACACAAAGGAGAATTTCCAGAACAGGTGTTGGCTTCCTGGGGGATGTACATGGCCATCGACCTCTCAGTTTTCCTTCCTCGGACGACCCCTCTTCTTTGGGGGGGACCCTCACGTGCAGGCTGCTGCGGTGCAGGGGACTCTCCGCCAGAGTCCTCCTCCCTCCCTGTGGCAGTTGCAGTTGTTGCAGCACCAGATGTTGTGGGCACACAGGGAGGTGTGGCCATGTTGGTGCTAATCTGGCGGAGGCATGTCAATATGTCCCTATGCACCGCTGTCAGTTCTTCCAATGTGTCCCACTTGGACTCCATGCCAGACATGTGTGTCACCACATGGGACATGTGTGTCTCCACACGGGACATGTGGGAGTCCAAGCGGGCATGATGGGCAGCCTGCTGCTGTTGAATGTCCTTGAGGATCCCCACTACCTGGCTGACCTCTCCGGTGCTATTCTGGTACGCCTCAGCAATGCGTGCAAGTTGTGGGTCATCATGCAGTCCAGACTCCTCTGCAAACACCGACCTATGTCTACCACCCCTCTCACCACCCCTGGCGACACATGCGGGACCTGCGGTGTTACGCCCAGGTGACCCTAGGCCCCCTTGGGGGTTGTTACTGGGCTCGTTGTCCGTAGCTCGACGTTGGGCCAGGGTCCCTGTGCTGTTGTCATTGGTGGTCCTTGGTCTGTCCGTGTCGGCGGGGGTGGTCTGTGTGTTGGCAGTTGTTGGAGCAGTGGGTGCAGGGGGTGCAGATGTTGGTCCTGCTGGTGCTGCATGATGACTCACGCTGGAGGGGCCAGGTAGGTCTTCGCCATCCAAGGAGGGCAGAGGCTGTTCCACACCAGTGGGCTCAGTGTCCCCCAGAGCCTGGGACAGGGACTCCTCCTCGCCTGCTGCTGTGTCCCCATCATCACCTGTTTTTGGAAGAGACACACAATGTATGTTATATTTCTACAGGCATCAATGGTTCACACACCTGACAGTTGTGACTGTACCTCTGGATGCGGGCCTGTACATTGCATTGTCCTAAGTTGTCACAGTAAGAGGTTGATATTGGTGTAGCACATTGTCCTGCAAACCTGAGGCACTTCAATGTGAATGTTGAGGTGTGTGCATGGCCAGCATTGGTTGTATTTGGTGGACATCCGGCCCTCCTTCTCCACCTAGCCCAGTTATCCCACCATGAAGCATGCCACCCTTGCAGTGGGTTCAGGTTGACTCTCAGGATGTCATTCAGTGGTGTCCTGCTGTTGGTTGGTGCACAGGTCCCAGCAGGGCCTGGTACTCCACACAACAGAGCACCATTGTCAGACATCTTTGATATGGCTTTTCACTCCCTGTGAGGTGTGCATGCTTAAGTGCTAGCTTGCTGGGCCATGTGGGTGGGGGATGTTGAGCTGTGACTACCACTCCCATCATGCTATTGCCTACACCCCCTTCCCAGCATGCCCATACTTCCTTCCTTTTGGCTCTGCTTCCCTGTGGGGTAGTGTGCCTGTGCTGACAGGATGGCTGACAGTGTTGTCCTGGCGGTTGTTTGGCTACAAGTCCCAAGAGTGTCCCTGTGCTTCACACAGCATAACCCAGGGTGGTGGTTCTTTGTGGGATCTTCAATTAGGGTGGGGGGCATTGCATTCTCCCAGGTGGGTAATGTGGAGTTAGTGTTGAGGGTGTGTGTGAGGAGAGCTGCTTGTAACTATGGTCAGTGCTGTCAGTCCTCCTTCCCACCCAGTCAGATATCCCACCATGTAACGTGCTTCCATTGCAGGGAGTGCAAGTTGGCTTTCAGGATGTCAGGCAGTGGTGTCCTGCTGTTGGTTGTTGCACAGTTCCCAGCAGGGCCTTGTGCTCCCCACAGCAGTACCCAGTGTCAGCCATCTTGTCAGTCTTTTTCCACTCCCTGCGATGTGAGCATGGTTCAGAGTGGTGTTGATGGGCCAATTGTGAGGGTGACCAATATCTGTGACTACAACTCCCATCATGCTATTGCCTACACCCACCTTCCCAGCATGCCCATACTTCCTTCCTTTTGAGTGGACTTCACTGTGTGTGAGTGTGACAGCAATGGTAAGATGGCTGACAGTGTGGTCCTGTTGTTTGTTGGTGCCCAGTTCCCAGCAGGGCCTTGTGCTCCCCACAGCTGAGGCCAGTGTCAGACATCTTTGAAGTGGCTTTTCACTCCCTGTGAGGTGTGCATGGTTCAGTGTGAGCTTGCTGGGCCCTGTGGGTGGGGGATGTTGAGCTGTGACTACCACTCCCATCATGCTATTGCCTACACCCACCTTCCCAGCATGCCCATACTTCCTTCCTTTTGAGTGGACTTCACTGTGTGTGAGTGTGACAGCAATGGTAAGATGGCTGACAGTGTGGTCCTGTTGTTTGTTGGTGCCCAGTTCCCAGCAGGGCCTTGTGCTTCCCACAGCTGAGGCCAGTGTCAGACATCTTTGAAGTGGCTTTTCACTCCCTGTGAGGTGTGCATGGTTCAGTGTGAGCTTGCTGGGCCATGTGGGTGGGGGATGTTGAGCTGTGACTACCACTCCCATCATGCTATTGCCTACACCCCCTTCCCAGCATGCCGATACTTCCTTCCTTTTGACTCTGCTTCCCTGTGGGGTAGTGTGCCTGTGCTGACAGGATGGCTGACAGTGTTGTCCTGGCGTTTGTTTGGCTACAAGTCCCAAGAGTGTCCCTGTGCTTCACACAGCATATCCCAGGGTGGTGGTTCTTTGTGGGATCTTCATTTAGAGTGTGAGGCATTGCATTCTCCCAGGTGGGTTATGTGGAGTTAGTGTTGAGGGGGTGTGTGAGGAGAGCTGCTTGTAACTATGGTCAGTGCTGTCAGTCCTCCTTCCCACCCAGCCAGATATCCCACCATGGAACGTGCTTCCATTGCAGGGAGTGCAAGTTGGCTTTCAGGATGTTAGGCAGTGGTGTCCTGCTGTTGGTTGTTGCACAGTTCCCAGCAGGGCCTTGTGCTCCCCACAGCAGTACCCAGTGTCAGCCATCTTGTCAGTCCTTTTCCACTCCCTGCGATGTGAGCATGGTTCAGAGTGGTGTTGATGGGCCAATTGTGAGGGTGACCAATATCTGTGACTACAAATCCCATCATGCTATTGCCTACACCCACCTTCCCAGCATGCCCATACTTCCTTCCTTTTGAGTGGACTTCACTGTGTGTGAGTGTGACAGCAATGGCAAGATGGCTGACAATGTGGTCCTGTTGTTTGTTGGTGCCCAGTTCCTAGCAGGGCCTTGTGCTCCCCACAGCTGAGGCCAGTGTCAGACATCTTTGAAGTGGCTTTTCACTCCCTGTGAGGTGTGCATGGTTCAGTGTGAGCTTGCTGGGCCATGTGACCATTATCTGTGACTACAACTCCCATCATGCTATTGGCTACACTGACTTCACCAGCATACACAGAATTCCTTCCTTTCAGTGAGCTTCCCTCTGAGGTGGTGTTCTAGTGGTGGCAAAATATCAGACAGTGTTTGTTGGTTATATTTGTGCCACTGCCTTGCTCTATTTGTTGTTAGGTTTGTACATGTCATGACACAGTTACATGTCACTATGAGATGGCAGGTATTGTGTTTGTCTGACTGGCATTCACATCTTGGGATGATTATCTTATGGTTGCTGTGGATTTGCTAAGGGTGCATGGTTTGACTATCCCCTTGACAGTGATGTGTGTGTATTGTCACACCATATTGTGTATATTTGTTGTGTACTCACCAGGCTCTGGGATGTTTGTTAGTCCATATACGCTCACTGGTGGTAGGATGGCCCGCACCTTCTCCTCCCAGGGCCTGAGGTATAGTGGTTTGGCAGGAGGGCCACTGCCGGTGTGCTGGCTCAGGATGTAATCCTTCTTCAGTAGGTCCCTGACCCTCCTGCGCACATCATACCACCTGTTCTGGATGTCTTCCTTTGTGCGCAAACATGGTGATTGTGCGTTGACCCTGTCGACGATCCTCTCCCACATCTTGGTTTTCTGCGCCATGGGGGTCTGTTGGACCAATGTGCCAAACAACTGTGGCTCTACCCTCAGGATCTCGTCTACCAGGACTTCCAATTCACTGTCTAGGAACTTATGATTCTTCTTTGTGGGCATGGTGATGGGTGGTGGTGGTGATTGATGTGTGTGTGTGTGTGCAAGTGAGGGTGGGTGAGTGTAGGTTTTGCTGGGTGTGTGTGAGGGTGCTATTTGTTGAGGTGCTAATGGTGTGTGGCTTGTGTGTTGGATGAGCTGTGAGTGTGTCTGTGGTTGCTGCCTGATGGTGTTCTGTGCTGGCCGGTCAGTGGAATTTGCAAAGGATCATGGTAGGGATTTGTGGCCTTTATATAGGTGGAGTTGGGGGTGTGTCCTTGTTCCATTTTTTTCCCCCCCTGTATTTATTGACTTTGTCATTGCTTGTTTGGCCCTCTTTTTTGTATTTTTTCCTTTGTGATTTTTGTGCATGTAGGAGACGTTCTTCTGACCGAGTAGGACGCTGCAGTTGTCTCGTGCGCGCTTCTCCGAGTCGTTCCCGCTGTGTTTCAGCTAGGTTTCATGTGCGGCGTACGCGTCGGTCGCGGAGTATTGTGTTGGTTCGGCTGTCTTTTGTATGCGTGTCGGTCGTACGGCTTGAGCTCCGTCCGAATCGGTCTGATTTTGCACGCATTGCATCGTACTGCGCGGGTCGGAGTTCGCGGGTACGTTTCGTTCGGGTTCATTCCTGGTGCGTGTCGGTCGGTTCGATTCGCGTGGTTTCCCGGCCGGATAGCTTGTTTCCGTCCGGGTCGGTCGTTCGGCTTGAGTTCCGTACGAGTCGGTCGTGAATCACATGCATTTCATCGTACTACCCGGTTCGGGCAGCGCCGGTACGTGTCGGTCGGACTTAATTCCCGTACCGAGTCGGTCGGTACGTTTTCCGGCCCGAATCGGAATCGGCCCCTAAGTGTCTTGTTTAAACCTATGCCTAAATAATCAAAACATTTTACCCGCTCCAATGGTTCATGTAAGATCTTAACCTCTCGTATACCGCCCGTACTTTTCCGAACACCATGAATTTTGTTTTAGAGGTGTTCAGTTCCAATTTCCTCTCTTTGCAAAAGCACAGAAATTTGTCCAATAGTGCCTGTAGGCCCATGGGAGTTGTAGATATTAATAAAGAATCATCTGCAAAGAGCAATATGGGGACTTTTGCATCATTCATCGAGGGGTCATCGTTCTTACAACCCATTAAGCTACTAACCACATCATTGATGAACAGGGAAAACAGTGTGGGGGCGAGAACACACCATTGGCGCACCCCACGTTGAATCTGAATCCTCTCTGTCAATTCCCCGTTTTTCCCCCACCTGATCTGGGCATAATTGTCCTTGTGCAATCTGGCAATCATGGACACCAAATTTTCTGGGGCGCCTTGGTCAAGCATGGTCTTCCACAACAGATTGCGTGGAACCAAATCAAATGCGGCTCGCAGGTCCACAAATGCTACATAGAGCCGCTGTTTCCTAAGTAGCACGTACTTCCATGCTAGCAGGGAGAACCTGAAGGCTTGATCGCACGTGCTGATTTTAGCGCGGAAGCCCGCTTGGGCAGGAGACAATACCATGTTAACATCCATCCATTCTTGAAGTTTATCTAAAACTTGCCTGGCAAAAATCTTCTGAAGGTTATCAATTAGACTGATAGGTCTATAATTTGAGGTGATAGCAGGATCACCCTTTTTAAAGATAGTTATTACCTCTGCTCCCCTCCAAGTTTCGGGAATATCCCCACCAGCCAGTATACAATTAGACAGATGGTTTATGTACTGTCCCCATATCATGGGTTCTGATTTATACAGATCCCCCAGTATCAAATCGGGTCCAGGGGCTTTACCTGCTTTTAGTTTACTGATTGCAGACACAGTATCCTCTAAGCTAAAAACTAACGAAGGATTATTTATAGTCTTATCAGGAACAGTGTTAACTAAGATTGAGGCAACCTGGTCAATATGTGGGTCCATAGTAGCCACATCACCAGAATATAAGCGCGAAAAATGTTCCACCCAGACTTCCTGTTGGATATGATGGTTATTGGAAATGAAGTTCTCCATAGTACCCTTAGATACAATAAGCCAAAACATACGGCTATCCCTGGCTTGGGCTGCTAGGACCAGATCATTCCAATTCATATCAGCATATTCGCGCTTGGCTTTACTGAGTGCTACTCTATAGGTATTACGAGCAGGAATTATATCCAATCTAGAGCGCTCTCTAACTGCTGTTTGTAATGCCTTCTTAGCTATCTTGCAGTTGTTGTTAAACCAATTGCGATCCCTTGCGCTGGCAGGCCTTTCAACACGGCTATGTTTTAAAAAAACTGATTGTAGAACTTTAAAAAGTTCTATGTGTGCTGAGATAACATACAGGACATCGGGTGAATCAGTACTATCCTTGTGACTACACAAGTTAGTAAAAGAGGCCACTAAGAACTTATATATTCTAGCATGGAGGTCCTGGTCAGCTAAAATTTTCGGCCATGTTACTCTTCTACGATTATTGGTTGGACTTGGCTCTATTAGTTTGGAAATATAACAATGGATATCCCTATCCAAAGCCTTACCCTTCAATGTTAGAAGCAAGGAGTTATGGTCACTATCTGTCCTTGATTCAATGATCATATCTTCTACTAATGACCATCTTCTAACATCAGCAAAGATATAATCTATGATGCTTGTGTAGGCACCCCTCTTAAAAGTAGCCTTCCGTCCTATGTCTGATGGAGTTCTTCCATTACAGGCCCTCAGACTCCTACCAGCAGTTAGGGAAGCGATCTGTAATGAAGCGTTTGAGTAGCGTTGGCCATGTTTACCAACTACCACATTGGGGATGCCCCAGATCTCGTCCTCCTCTTCAAGTGAGGCACTTAAGATAGCGGATGGCTCAACCACGACATTGAAATCCCCAGCGACTAAAATTTTAGAGTTTGCTTGAAAACCCTCCACTAGATCATCTAATAATGAAACTACTATGGATTCACTATTGAAAGGTTCTGACCTTGCATAAACATTTAACACGGTCAGGACTAAACCAGACGGAAATGTTAACTGAATGCCCATAATTACATGTGTCATTCGCTTGTAGTTGTATGTGCACAAACAACACGTATTAATGTGCATCATTTAATGAGATGCTTAAACTGACTCAAGTAGGCCTGTATTTCTTTCTGCATAAAATATAGTTTCCCATTTCTGCTGGTGTGTCTTTTCCCTTGCAGGTATGTTCACATGGTTTGTTACTTTGAGAATAATTGTAACTCTTTACTAGAGATAGAGAGCCTGAGAAGAAGGCCTTGACAAAGAACATGGAGAGCCAGAGCGGTAATGTATTGAGGTGTTGCAGGTGACCAAGGACAATGTCATTCTCAATGTCATTCTCAGGACTGGCCTGGGAGAGTTTGCTAATGTTGGAGCTCACAGTATGAGAATGGAAAGGACAATGGAACCCCTGAAGGTGTGAACAAGGGGTGTTACCCAGACGATTTGTGTGGTATTAACTAGTGTTCTCACAGGTCAATGTTGGCCACTTTTCTTTGTACTTTGAGAGTTACAGACCTCTATGCTTCCCCCTTTGATTCTTTGTTGATTGTAGCTTAGCCTAACACTTTTTTCTCTAGCCCTAGAAGACTCTTGACCGAGTTTCTGAAATGCTGACACCTTCCTGCATACTTCTCACATATTTCTCTTTTTCCGAAATTCCCGACTTTTTGAGACTCCTTTAGATTAAATCACCTTTAATAGTTTTAGACTCTAAATTAGATGACTTTAGATTTCACTCATGTTTAAAAAAGAAGATTCAAGACTCTTCTCTGAGTATCAGATTCTGTTGTTAATTCTTTATATTGCTGAAACTGAACTTATTGTTTGTCTCATACTGATGCGCCTGAACTTCTTTAGGAGGT
The DNA here is from genome assembly GCA_963921515.1 of Calotriton arnoldi. Lineage (NCBI taxonomy): Eukaryota > Metazoa > Chordata > Amphibia > Caudata > Salamandridae > Calotriton > Calotriton arnoldi. The sequence continues at coordinate 222,443 of CAWUFW010014953.1, forward strand.
TTGGCTATCCAGTTGTTATTCTGTACCTTTACAGCATGGTATTGAGATTGATTTACATTAAACTAACTGCCAACTTGTAATAAAAGCTCTTGACTTTATTTACTGATTTCTGGTCCTTGTTGTGTAGCCAAATGGGTTACGTTGTTAATTATGTGTGTTCGATCAAGTACTAACTCCCATACCCTCTCAGTCGCATAAAAAGATCCATCAGATGACTACTGGTAAGAGGTTGGCCCAGCGCTGGATCACTAGACAGAGCACAAGTGGGTGATACATGCTTCCAACAGAGAGTGAAGAGACTTCCAGCCACAGCAGGCCTTATATACAAAAGCAAATTAATAGACGGGGCAGTAGGAGCCGGGTTACTTGTGGTGAAGGGTCAAGAGCAATAGGTGCAACAACATCACAAAGGGCCAGAGTACGCAGAGGGAAGATAAAGTATTAGTTCTAAATATATCTTATAAGGTATATTGCTTTGTTATAGTGTATGTTTATCTTTCACTTTTAATACATGTTGTTAGAGACCTGGCATTTTAGCGGGGTACACCCAGACTTTATGACCTCCTGTTTTTGACCCATTTTTCGTTGGTGTTAAGGCTCTGGGCACTTTACCCCTGCTAATCAGTGCTAAAGTGCATATACTCTCTGTGTAAGTTATGATTATGATTGGTTATCCATGATTGGCATATTTGATTTACTGGTAAGTCCCTAGTAAAGTGCAATGAGTGTGCCGGGCCTGTAAATCAAATGCTACTATTGTGCTTGCAGCACTGGTTGTGCCACCCACAGGTGTAGCCCTATAAATGTGTCTCAGACCTGCCACTGCAGTGTCTGCTCGCGCAGTTGTAAACTGCCATGTGACCTGGCAAGTGCACCCACTTGCCAGACCCTGACCTTCCGTTTTCTGATATGTAAGGCACCACTCAGGTAGGCCCAAGGTACCCCCATGGGCAGGGTGCAGTATATGTGAAAGGTAGGACATGTACTGGTGTGTGTTACATGTCCTGATAGTGAAATACTGTGTATTTCGTTTTTCACTATTGAAAGTCTGTCTGTCCCATAGGTTAACATGGAAGCTGCACTGTAATATCTTACAAGTGTAACTTTCCATTAGGACAAGATAGAAAAATTGAGTTTAGGCTCTCTGAAGTCAGAATTTACTAACACATCTTTTAGTAAAGGTGGTTTCTAAATTGTGTGTTTGAAAATCCCATTTTTAGAAAGTAGGCATTTTCTTGTTCAATCATTTTGTGTTCCTCTGCCTGTTTGTGTATTCGCTGTCTGGTTTTGGAATTACAGGAGCTGGGGATGTGCATTCACTATAGACAGTCACAAGGGGGGTTGAGTTGTGCCCTGCCTTTCCTGGGTGACTCATAGCTGGGCTGAATTGACCTGGTCTGCATTTAGAGTAGTGGGAGGAGTTTCACTAGCACCTTAATAGGCTGTGTCTCCTTTGCACAATGCTGTCTCCACCTCCTGTAGGGAAGCTAGGCCAGAGAGGACAGAACTGGTTTGGACTAGGCTCACAGACCCTTGCCACAAAGAGAATTGGATTCTTTCTGGACTCAAGAGGAACTTCTGCCAAGAAGAAAAGCTGGAGAGCTGTAAGGAGAGGTATTGCTCCTTTGCTGTGTGTGCTTTGCTGGGTTGGCCTGCAGGTGCTGCTTCTGTCAAGGAGAGGACAAAGATTGGAACTTTGCTGTGAACCTGCTTGAAGAAGAATCTCCACGGGCTTGTTTGTGCCTGCCTCCTGTTCTGAAGTCTCAGGGCCACAAAGACTTCACCTGCACCCACTGACCAGCACCTGGACTCCTCTGTGAACTCATGCATCATTCAAAAGGCTGCCAACTCCAGTTCCTGGGCACTGGGAATTGTGTGGTTGGTCTTGCAAAGCAAGAAGAACAACTCCAACGCTGTCAGCAATGCCACCAGTGGTGCCGCGAACTGCACCGAGGCCGGGGGCATTGCTCGTGAAGTGCAAGACGCACCGCCCCACCTGCACCGCAGCTCCGACGACCTTCAACACCTGCAACTATCGGCCTTCCGGACACCACCGCTCGCACCGTCACCGTCACCGCCAGCGCCAGCATCACGTTATCGCAGAGCCGATAACTAACATGGGTGACTCCACAAACTCTTTGACGTCACTTCGCTTCTCCAGAACAGACGCCTCATCGCCAACGCTGCCTAACTTCCCCTGTCCTTGATTTGACGTCTCGCCTCCTCACGGACTCGACCCCTTACCTCCCCCGTGGCAGAAAGGAACCGGCTTTGCCTCTGCACCGACACCTCACCTCCACGATGCAGTGCATCATCTGTTGACTTCTTGCCAAGGTACTGTTGTTTGGGGGGGTCCGTGTGACTCCATGCCGATCCGCGCAGCTTGCGGAAGGTGACGTACTTTGGATTTGTGCCTGTCACAACGTCGCAATAGCCCCAGGTGGAGTTATTTGTTTCTACAAGTTCTATTTTTTAAGTAATCATTTTAAAAGTGATACCTTGATACATGAATGTTGGATTTTTGCCATTTTAGTCTTGTTTGGTTTAGACACAGATACTTTATTTTTCTAAACTGGTGTTGTGTCCATTTATGGTGTTTTCACTGTGTTACGGTGCGTTTAGGTACAGATACTTTACACATTGCCTTTGGGATAGGCCCGTCTGCTCGTGCCATGCTACCAAGGGGGTGAGCAGGTGTTATCTGAAGTGTGTAATCCCCTTACCCTGACTAGAAGGAAGGGTCCCTACTTGGACAAAGGTGCATACCTCTGCCAACTAGAGACCCCCATTTCTAACACTTGTTCTTAAATCGGATTGTAAATACTAGGACTGACATGTTATTTTTTGGTTTATATGGCATATGTGAAATTATATATAAATAATTTGAAAGCATCAGATCAGTTTCATTGCCTGGTTATTTAGATTCACGTTGAACTCTTACATTAAAATAATTATGATGCCTGTGCACATTGCCCATTCTTCGGCTGCCCTAGATGCATCTTGTCCAGGTGGTGAAGAGCTGAAGCGTCATTATCACCTGACTCAGTGTCTTCAGACAGTGTTGGTAACCCCTTCCATGTTGTAATGTTGTGCAAAATAACACATGCATATTATTTTCATTATATTTTTGGATTGTATTAGAGTGCGCCGCCACTTTACAAGACACTGAAACCTTCCCTTCAAGACCCCAAAGTTACGCTCTGTAACAGATCATGTTCTCTTGTGTGCATGTTCTCTTGTGTGCACGGGATAAGTAGTCATGGACACAGGGCATATGCAGTGTCATCTACAACAGAAGCATATATAGCTTTCATACATATATGTAATGACCCATAGGTATCAAACATTAGATTTTTCTAATTTTACATACCCAACTAAAAGGTATCACCAGAGTCTCCTTTTACTAGGCGGTTGTATATCCCACTGTGCCTGAACATCTATGAGTTCTGCCTGGCAGACGTGCAACAAGGTCTGTGATCAGACATCCTCCATCACAAACCAACTTTATGTTGAGTGAGTGTTGATTTAGACAGATAAGTTATAGGTACTCACTCACAGATGGTAAACAGTTTTGGTGTGTGTGTTCCATCAATACAACCTAATGTGGAAATAGTGCAATTCTATATAACTGTAATTTAATATTCTGTAATGCCTGTGGGGTGATGGGTAATAAAATATGCAGTCAACATGATGACATTGAGGAAATTACGAGAAGTACCACATATGACATTTGGGGACACCGAACCAACTGCAGTGATGACATCCTGGCAGCTACCAAAGACCAAAAAGTGTAACAAACACCATACTTCTAGATGTGTAGGTGTGGCCCCCTTTGGGAGTATTTCTCCCATTTTCATGGTTACATTTATCAATAAGTTCTAATATTACCTGACTATTAAGTCTATATTTGTCAAAAATCTGCTATTTTGTCTTTTCAGTAAGCGTAATCCCTATTGTAAGAAATCCTTTCCTGTCTCCTTCTCCTCCTCTGCTGTCCAGCTATAATCGGCTAATTCCTCACTATTGCATAGAAAACTGTTATTACGGTGTTAACGAATCATTAATTGTTCAGTTCACAAAACGTAAAGTTAGTGGTCGCTAACCGGCTTGTGACTGGTTACTGATCCACAAATCCTTCAGACATCTGGCCCACAATTTCCAGACACATCCATGCCATACATGGACAGGACGCCTTTCAGAAAGCCAACAACTCTCTTTCTTATGGCACTGCACTAAACTGAGCAAAATTACAGCAGACTAATCATATAATCACAACCACAGGAGGTCAATTACATTGTATAATACAAAAGGCTTGGTGATTCGTTTCATTTTACATGCTCATTCACAACAACTGGGGAAAAATTGCTGAGAATTCTAAACTATGTTATCAGGAAGGAACACCATTGTATCATTGCCCACATGACATTGTTTAGGGTATGGAAGTTGCTCTCCGAGGCACTATTTTTGGTTTCACTAGACCAGGGCTCAACTGGTCATTCTGTCACACTCACATTTCCCCATTATTCTGCTGGCTGGGGGAATCCTTTCAGAGCAGGATGGGCTTCTGTGACCCAATCATGTCAACTTTGCACTTTAGTCACATCTTTCTGCAGTGTGCCCCCATTTGAACACTTTTCCCTGGGCTAATTTTGATTTCCAGACCGTCCCTGCACCAGATACTGCAAAATTCTGTCTTGGTGAGGTAAGCCCCTGTAATAGTGTATGAATAGGAAAACTGTATGTTCTTAGATCTTAACATGTACCACTTTGTCATGTTATGAAGAGGGCTCTGGGACTCTTGAGCTAGAAGTCCTTCCTAGAACCACACAAAGGACACTGAATACTTCTTCCTGTCCAAGGGCTCGACAGGACGACTGAGAGAAGAAGTATTGTTTGTTGTAATATATATCGGTGTGAAAGTTAGGGAAACTATAATAAATAGTGTATTATAGCCCAAATACCGTGACATCTGCTTGAAGGCCACAAGAATACAACACGCTTGACTATAAGGTGGTGTGATGAATGTTGTACAACCAGCTGATGAGTCTGAATGTACTGTATACTGTCGCCACATATCAGCTCCTCATGCTGCTCATATAACTGAACACAGTAAACGCACCTACACCACACTCTCCAACATGGACACTCAAAGAACACAGATAAGTGCCACAAATCACCCTAAAAAGCTCCTTGAGTTGTGGGTACATACAGTTGGGCCTCTCTTACCTCTTACCTGTTACCAAGCCACAGCAGTGAAAGAGGCAGGCTATACAGATTTTGATGAAAATACAGAAGATCAGAACATGCTTCAAGATTTGTGCACAGGAGTTTCTTCAAGTTAAGTGGGAAGCCATAAATCCTCAATCACAGACAGTGGTTTAGGTTGGGGGGGGGGGGTTTGGGGTGTAACACCGTCCTAATAAATGTATTATTTAGTAAATAGTTGGGTGCAGGAGCTTTCAGTCGGGTATGGTAAGGTGTCTATTGGATTTTATCTGGGATTTTTCAATACTCACTCAGACAAAAACACATGCACACTCTTCTATTTTGAAGGTCTTAAAACATGGGTATTTTACAAAATACTGTGATTTAAGGACCACTCACAATCCACACTACTTTCCCTTTCCATTGGCCCTTAAGCCCCCCCCCCTCCCGGGACGCGTTTCTTCTCATATAATAGTTAACATGATGTGCCAGAGTGATTGTCGGAAAATCTGAAGCTCACACCCACCAAGTCTTACTGACCAAGCTGCGCCCCTGATCACAGAGTATTTATAAACTGTGGGCAGTGGAAATCCATCTCCTGACCAGTAAGGAAAACATGCAATCTGGGGTGCTGACAGACATTAGCATGTACCAACAAACATATATCGGTTTAGTTTAGGATTTCTTTGACAACTTTGACAGACATTTTGTATACCTGAATCTCGTCAGTACAGAAGTTTGCCTCTAAAATGTTGTTAATTCTAGACTCACAGATGAGCATTCATTTACATGGAGACTTCACTATCCAGCCAACAGAAAGTACTTTGTTGATTTCTCGACCCTGAAATTAAGGAAGACTGTCTGAAAGAAGTGACGTGTAAAGACCAGGTACTTCTTACAAATCTGGCCTTTCCAAAATGGATATATTTTGCTACTCCCATTACTAAATGTGCAGCAGGCTCTTTTGGTGGGTGTTCAACTTTAGGGAATTTTTCAGCACAGATGGGGAGAGGATTGGATCTTTTCAGTGCATGGATGTACTGGGCACGTATTATTGCTACAATGTACTTAATTCTTGATTCAACATATACTTATATGAATTTCGTGAGAGGTACTGAGTCTGGCTATGCATTGTAAGAAACTGCATGGACATTCCATAGCAGAAATGTATGTATTGGGTGAGAAATCTTCGATACATGAAAGTTTCTTTACGTGTTTTAGGAATTGCTGTCAGTTGGTGAGTAATAAATTGCTGTTTTGCGTTCATGTTCAGGTAGAGCTGGTAGTATACTGTGTGATAAAACATTGAAACCACATTTACCACTGAGTTTTAGTTATCTGCCATGTCTTTGAATGTCAATGCTACAATATCTGTAAGACACAAGTGTCTAACTGGGCCTGTCTGCTATTGACTATCTGCCCCATTGCACTTATCTGATACTTGATTAGTCCTTCTTCAATTTCTACAGAATCAATTGCAGAGTAAAAGGTAAAAAGTGGTCCTGATGTGAAGTGGATCATCAAGTGAAGTACAAAGCATGTAGCAATACGAATTATGCGTACCAGTATTCCCCTGAATACTCCATGCAAGGTGCTTGCCTCTGGCTCTGGAACTGTAGGTTATCAAGTAGTCACCTTCTGGTAATCTCAAAAACCATTAACTTCAGCGCTTCGCTACAAATGTGGAAGGGTACGTTACATAGAGGCTAGTACCAAGTCCAGGTTTGAAACTAGTCAGTGTTTTAGCTAACCAGCTAGTTTGCGACCTGGGCTTTATGTTGTGATGTGAATAATGTACTAATCAGTCGCATTGCAAAATGCATATTTGCAAAAAGCCCTCAAAACTTGTGCCTCAATAATATTTATAAGGCAGCAGGCATTTTACACCTTCCCCAGTGAATGCCTGTGAATGCAGGGATGGAGTTCTGTAAGTGTGAGCAAATTTCCATACTTGTGCTTGCATTCCCTGCATGCAACCGTGTTCCTTTTAAAATAGCCCCTGTATCTTACAGGGGCGGTGCAAGCAAAAAATATTCCCATGCATGGAATGGCATCGGGGGGCATGAAGTGGTCCAGTGGATGACTGCCTCTTCCCCTGAGACACCCATCACAATTCACAAAGGAGAATTTGACCCACAGGGACAACTTGCACTTTGCAAATTGGATACCACCCAACTTGGGTGTCAGTCTCTGTTCAATGGTTTTTAACTTCAACTGTTGTTGCAAAACATTGAAACATTGTATTTAGAATTAGAAAAAGGATTGAGAACCCCTTTCATAACCCCTCTGTGGTGTTGCTTCATGTTTATTGTGCATTTGTAATGGAACATTCATTAATGTAATTCCATGGAATGTAGAATGTAAGATTCTGTTGCCTAGTGCTCTAGTCAGTTGCTGTTGGGTCTGCTGGTGGATAGGACGTTTTCCTACACATGAAACTTGAAATAAACATCTCATATTCAGCATCACTGTGACTCCGTACTTCTTCACACTGGCGACGAGCGGAGAACTTTGTAACCCTACAAGACCATCTCTCATCACAAGGAAGAAGACTACTACGTGATCAAAAAGAAAAAAAAGAAAGCGTCCTAACACAGATAAGTTTCAAACGAAACTTCAAGGTACTGTGCGCATATTGCTCTGCCTCTACTTAATTGATCAACCTTGCCACACGCGCTTCACTTTTTCAAGACTTTGCCTCTACTAAACCAGGCTACCTTTCCTTGCGCTTTCACACTTTCACGCTTGTTTCAGTCATCCACCTCCTCAAAGCGTGTTCTTTTCAAAGTACGTTCAAAGTGTAAACAGCGCGACATTACTCAATTTTAATGTACTTTGAACTTGGTCGCTTGGATCTGTTGTGTGCGCGCCACCTTCTGCATTATTTAAAATAAACACTCCGTTACCTGCACGAGCATTCTCGTGAGCACCGCCATTCCTCTGTGCCTTTTCTTCAAGATCTCGACGTGCGACGTCACAAGCACACCCACGTAGAGCGGCTTCACGGTTACCTAGCAACCGAAGCTTCTTCATTTTCAGCTACGCGCTCACGGAGTTAATTGATTTCCCAGCTGATACTTAACATATCTCCGCTTACAGCGTCTCTTATGCCCCTTATTCAACTACGCTGATACGCACAGCATCTTGCGTGTCAATTACAAACCTATTTATTACCAAAGCTTGTTGGTTTTCCAACCACGCGCCCACGAAGATTATTGACTTCTTGGCTTATAACCAACACATCACTGCTTCAGTGTCCCTGATGCCTTTTATTCAACGACGCTGATACGCACAGCATCTTGTGTGTCATTTGTAAACTTATTTATCTTTTATTTGGGGCTTTCAATTATTTTTTTTATTCGGCGCTGACACGCACAGCCCATTTGCTAATTATTCAGCTCACATTGGCATCTCAGCTGTTATTTAGCACTTTACCACTCACAGTGTCCCAAACATCTTTTATCCAACGACTGCGTGTCAGTTCTTGGAAACATATTTATTTTTTATTTCGGCTGTCTTCTTATTTATTCTGCGCTGACACGCACAGCCCATTTGCCAATCATTGAGAGTATATTGACATGGTTTCTGTACTGACACACATCGTGTAACATGTTCATTTCATCTACTGTTATATAACGCTGATACACTCAGCTTACGTGTGTCTTTATAAATACTCTCCTTGATCATTCATCTATTCTTCTTACGCGCTGATGCGCACAGCATATGTGACTTCGCCTATAAACATTTATATACTGCTTCAGCAACGTCCACTTCGATTCATGTCATTGGTGATAATATCACAAACTTACCTTACTCCTTGGTCGATGAGTACAGTAACTTGCTAATTACGCTAGTGACGTTTACTTTAATTCATTATTTACAATATGCAAAACGTTACACCCCCACCATTCTTTCTCGCTAACCCTGGTGATCCCACTATACGCTGGTTCAAATGGAAAAAGGTCTTCCTGAACTATGCACGTGTTTGTGGGGTATCACTTAGCGCAGAAGGAAAATCAGCCTTATTATTACATTGCCTAGGCTCTGAAGGTCAGGAAGTGTTCGAACACCTTCCTGATTTGGGTGACAGTGAGTCTGATTCTCTCAATGAATTCGAAATCTGCCTCAAAAAACTCGATAAGCACTATCTTCCGAAAGTTAGCAATATCTTAGAGCGGTACCACTTTGGAAAGCGTGTACAAAAGCCTGAAGAAACTGTGGAGACATATATCACTGCTCTCCGCAAATTGGGTGCTACCTGTAAATTTGATGCGTCTCTTGAGGAGCGCATTCGGGATCAATTTATGCTTGGTTGCTATGTTGAGAAAATAAAAGATGAACTTTGGCAGAAAGATGACCCTAAATTAGATGAGGTTGTTTCCATAGCAAAGAGGATAGAACACTCTCTTGCTTGTGTTGAGGTAATCAAAAAAGAAAATGGTGTCCTGGAGGAGAAGGTTCACTCTGTTACTAAAAAACCCATAAAACCTGTTTGGAAGCAGCGTGAATCTACTCCAACTCCTCCAGCTCCCCATTCTTCTTGTGCCTCTAAATTCAAAGGAAACCCCAAGATAAAATGTTACAGATGTGACATGTTTGGTCATCTTGCAAATGACAAGTCCTGCCCCGCTCTTTCTTATAAATGCCGCAATTGCGGGAAAATTGGTCACATAGCCAAAGCTTGTAGAGCTCAAAAGTACAAAAAGGACAAACGGGTCAAGGAAGTTTCCATTGAAGATGATAGTGATTCCGATTATGATGAGCTACACTGTGGGGAAATTCTAGTACGTAATGGTCAAATCAAGAGTAAAGGACCTGTGGATGAAGTACTGATAAGTGATTGCAACATTAAAATGCTTTTCGACTCGGGAGCTAAGATCTCCCTCATTCCAAAAGAGTTCTTTGACATGAAACTCAGTGGGAAGGTAAGAGTCTACAAACCTGACATTAAGCACCTGGCTTACGGAGGCCAACCCATAAAATTGTTTGGCTACTTCTTGAGCAATATAGAATACAAGGGAAGACTAACTGCAGGGAAGGTATACATCTCTTGTAGGGGGGACAGTATTATTAGCTGGTTCCATCAGGCTGATCTGGGTGTGTCATTGGTCCCCGGTGCTGACCCTTGCATTGTTCTTAGGGACATTTCTCCACATCCCGTCCCTCTGAATGTTATTTAGAGTGAGATTGCTCCTAATGGGGCTATGCCTGAAGCTGATTCCAGCAGTACATTACGCTCTGAATTTAAAAAAGTGTTTAGTGAAAAATTGGGTTGTCTCTCAGATTACACACACAAAATCACACTTAAGCCTAATGCCATTCCTGTAACATGCAAAGTACGCAGTGTACATTTGTCTATGAGGGAATCCATGCGCTCTGAACTAGAGAAATTAAAGAAAGAAGGGATCATAGTCGAGACCGAGGCAAGCGAATGGTTGGCGCTGGTTGTGCTCGCGCGCAAACCTTCTGGTGAAGTGCGTTTGTGTGTGGACCTCCGTGCCCTCAATCGCGCAGTTGTCGCCGACAGATACCCTCTTCCTAACATTACGGAGATACTAGCACAATTAAGAGATGCACGTGTTTTCTCTACCCTTGACCTCAGGGCGGCTTATCATCAAGTTAAGATTGATGATGAGTCTATGAATTTGACTGCATTCATAACTCCCTTTGGAACCTACAAATTCACTCGTCTTCCTTTTGGCTTGAACTCCGCAGCCTCCGTTTTCCAAAGAGTCATGGAAGACGTGTTGAAAAGTGTAGATGGAGTTAAGATTTATCAAGACGATGTCCTGGTTCATGGCTCATCTCAACAAGAACATGATGTCAGGCTAAGGGTCGTTCTAGAACGTTTTGGTGCGCGAAGCTTGACTTTGCGCGAGAACAAATGCAAATTCAACCTCTCTGAGATAGATTACCTGGGTCACTGCTTGACTGAGGGCGGAGTCAAACCTAAGAATCGCCTTGTAAGGACCATTGAAGAACTTCCCGTTCCACAGAGCAGAGATGAACTTGTCACTTTTTTAGGAATGGCTGAATACTACAATAAGTTTGTACTTCAATTTGCATGCCGAACGTTCACTTTAAGGTCCCTCTTAAAAAAAGGTGTGAAGTTTTCTTGGTCGGCCCAGTGCCAGTTGGAGTTTGACGACATCAAAAAGGCATTAAGTTCAGCTCCCTCCCTTCAGAGTTTTGACTCTTCTTCGAGCTCCATTCTTATCACTGACGCCAGCTCTAAGGGTTTGGGCGCTGTTCTTAAACAAGTGAGAGACGGAAAAGAAGTGACCATCTTGTTCCTGTCTAGGACACTTGTTGGCCCAGAACTTCAATATTCAGTAATAGAGAAAGAAGCTCTGTGTATCTTCTGGGCCATCAAGAAATTTAAAACATTTCTATGGGGAAGCTCTTTTGTTGTCCATTCAGATCACAAGCCGTTAAAAGACGTATTCTGTAAAAAGGGTCTAGATGCCATCTCCTCCAGGATATGTAAATGGGTGATAGCCTTACAAGACTTTGACTTTGTTGTGAAGTACATTCCTGGAGTAGATAACAAGGTTGCCAACTGCCTCTCTCGCCTAGTGCCTAAACAGTGTGGTGACATCCCTGATGATTCGTGGGAGATTGATGACTTCAAGGTGTGCGAGATTGTAGAAGGTATAGTCTCTGAGGCTGAATGGAAAGAGGCCATGAAGAATGACATGGTTATAAATGAGGTGTGCAGGTTGGTGTCTGAGGGTTGGTCTGGCATCAAGACTTTGAACGAAAGTGTCAGGAAATTCTGGAATATTCGGGAAGAACTCTCAGTGGGTGGTGGCTTGCTTTGGAGAGGTACCAGACTTGTTCCTCCGTCACTTATTAGAGAGAAGATTGTCCCTTTGGCTCACCAGGGACACCAAGGCATTTGCAAAACTAAGGAAAGGGTTCGCCTTCATTTCTGGTGGCCGGGCCTTGATATTCTTGTGGAACGAATGATAAGAGACTGCATATAGTGCAATGCTTGCGATAAGGTTTACAAGACTAGGGTACAACCCATGGTCATACGAGAACCACCCACACGTTGTTGGCAACATGTAGCCTTAGATCTCTTGGAGCCTATTTCTAGTAAGACGGGACAGTTTTATGTTCTTGTGTTAATTCACATGTTTTCTAGATGGCCCAAAGTTAAAGTGACACAGAGCATTGAGACAAAAGACATTACTAAATTTTTGGAAGACATTTTCTGCAGGGAGGGACTCCCAGAATCTCTCTTGACTGGCAATGGGGTCCAACTTGTGTCAAGAGAGATGGAGGAGTTTTTGGCCTTGAAAGGAATCAAACACAAACATTGTTCTCTCTACCATCCTGAGTGCAATGGTATGGTGGAGAGGTTCAACCGTGTTCTTAAAGAATCTATTCAACTTGCTAAAGAACAGGGCAGGGACTGAAAGTCCAGAATGTTTGAAAGAGTCATGATTTACCACTTTACCCCTCACTCTACCACTGGAAACATCCCCTTTGAATTATTCAGAGGTCGCACCCCAAACACTTACATGTTCCTGTCTTGGATGAGAGGGCAAGGTACTGATGTTGTTACTAGCCAAGATTCTCAATGGAGAGCTCAACAAGATCTCAAGTTTGCCAAGAGAAAAATAAACTTTGGTGCCAGACATGCTGTCTCTCGCACAATTGTACGTGTGGGTGACCGTGTGAAGGTACGTCTGCCACAGAAGTTTTCTGGTGCAAAGTTCTCTTCTCCCTTTAAGGTGACTAAATTGTTTCACAATGCTGTTAAGCTCAATGATGGTCGCATTTGGAATTTGAGTAGGATTGCCCTCATGGGAGAAACTACTCCCAGGTGTCCTAATACATTCTCTGAACAAAATAAATCTTCTCTTCCCTCCAAGGTTGTCACTCCACTACGCAGGAGTTCTCGCGCATGTAGAGCTCCTGGGAATCTATGTGACTTTGTTTCTAAATAGGTATCTTGTTATGTTGTTACGGTTTACTTTCTTCTTTTTGTTTTTTATGTTTGGGGGGAAGGTGTGTGGTATTGCTTCATGTTTATTGTGCATTTGTAATGGAACATTCATTAATGTAATTCCATGGAATGTAGAATGTAAGATTCTGTTGCCTAGTGCTCTAGTCAGTTGCTGTTGGGTCTGCTGGTGGATAGGACGTTTTCCTAAACATGAAACTTGAAATAAACATCTCATATTCAGCATCACTGTGACTCCGTACTTCTTCACACCCTCGTTTTTGAGGTTCAGAATGGGTGACAAAAGGCTCTTTGTGGGTCAAAAATACTTTTCTCCCTTGCCTTGCAAAGTAACTTTAGTACATTGTGACTACTGATTTTGGGATCGCAAAACCTATTATTTTGCAAATTGCAGGCTTTGTGACTGCAAAGTAAGTTGATATAGCTGGCCAACTATTCTACATTACACACAAATATTTTAATGCCTCTGTGAATTTGATGTGGCTGCAAACAAACTCAACTAAGGATGACTGTTGCTCAATCCCTTGTATAGTAGTAGCCCCATCAAAAACGATTGTGCTAAAAAAAAAAAAAACGTGGTAGAAATGCTGGAGTCAAAATGTCGGACTGGTTGGAATATTTCTTTCATGCTTCCTGTGTGCCATAATGTAATTTTTTTTTGAGATTTTACATTAGTAGCTGACAACAGGCCTTAGAGAATTAATGATTGCTGCTCACCTCTGCTACAATCTACAGGTTATGAGTGTGAATCTAGGTAAGGCTAACTCAGCTTTTCATCCATTTGAGGTGGGCAAACTGAGTACCAATAACCTGAGTGATATCTCATGGTGTTATTCGTAGTTAAAAGCAAGGTATGACGCACTATATGAAAACACATTATTTTAATTAGAGTCGGAGAACAAAAATATGCAAATCAATCCACCACTGTTCCAAAGATTCAAGTCCAGCCAAGAGTGCGAGGCGTCGGGTTAGCTGCACGAGATAAGAAGAAATCTGCCCCCTAGGGCGTGAAATTCATTGCCCAATGGTTCTGAAACACTGGCTGGCATTTGCATCCCCATCGCTTTTTCTGCTTTCTGTTGAGTTTCCCTTGATGGATGTGGCTTGACCAGATAAGGATCCCTTGCTCTGTGTGCTTTATTGACGCGAGCAACTGATAAGGCCTAAAGAAGGTGGGATTGCTTTCATTAATAGCAAACAATGTCCGACCCAGCTCTCTTTCTGTGGGCCTGCCTTCTACAGGACACATGTGCAAGTGACAATGTGGCGAGGGAAGACAGATGGGGACACTGGGATTCTATGCATTGAACAGAGCACCCGAATGACTGACTAGGAGCGTAAGTCATTCGGAAGGATGGCGTAACAAATAAAGAAAAGGTTGGACAGATGACTTGTCAGTGAAATGTTTACGCGAAGCAGCGTAATTTTCCGGACAGCTGTGGATACATTAGAAAGAAACCAGAGTGGTGTGGTAAGGCCGCAGCTCCGCGCTGCTTAATCACTACCTGACCACTTGACATTATTTTGTTACCATCACCACAGAATCACAAAATTACACAGGCCTGCTTAACATGAGTGCCTTGGCAAAACAATGACAGCGGCCCTCGATGGCCGTTTCCCAATGTGCAAACACTCAGGAACGCTGTGCGGTTTCATTCATCACCACGTGCAATCATAACAGAGAAACTTCAGAAAGTTTATGCAATCAAGCTTCAGAACACCCTCAACCATTTCAAAAGTATCCATTTCCACTCCGGCGAACTAGGGTGATTAATATGCAGATGAACTTTCGCTCGAAGGCCCATGGTACAGTGTGCGTGTTGTATTCGCGTTGCTTTGGCGCGCCAACTTTCGCAAATTGTCAAAGCTGGTATTGATAGCAATGGAAGAAAAATGTTTGTGCACCCAGTGCGGAAAATGCCCCTCTGGAGCCGTGTGTTCTTATTTCTTTCACAGTTTAACACTTACAGGACTGGATTGATGACCAGGCCGCTCTCAGCGCGTGCTCGGCCCCGTGTCGCGTGCACTTTCAGCTGCAGCCGCAGTGAAGGATGAGCTAATCCATCGCTGTGCAAAGTGACGGTGTGCAGTGGCCAGGCAGGTAAACCACTTCATTAATACTATAGGAACGATAATTGGTCAGTGGCGTCGCCCCACTGCTTTTAAGCAGTGCAATAACTTTGAGTTATTATTATTTTATGTTTCAGTGTTGCTTTGTGGGCAGGGTGGGTGGGCGGGGCTGCTCTGCTCTCGGAGCAGGGCAGGAGAGGAGTGATTTGCACAATCCTAAGTGCACATGACTGTTTGGCGGCCCTCTCGGGCCACCCAAAACAGTAATGCACACTTTCCCTGTTCTCCGTGCAGGCTGCATTACAGCCTGTGTGGAGAAGATGCACAGGCCCCCTTTGCCTGGCTGAGCGTCAAACCAGGACGCTCAGAACAATCACAACGCTGCATTGCACCATTGTGGTTGGTCAGGGGAGCCTGGCTGTGCTTCCTGTTCCTCGAGTCAAGATGAGGAGAGCAGGAGCAGAGACGCGGGACCCGGCGGCAAGGTAAGTGGTTATATATTTTTCTTTTAACTGCACACCCCCCCCCCCAAGTACCCTCCCCTCCCCCCGCCCCACCACCCACAAGCCATGCCGGCCACCACTGGGCTTTGCGACTCATTGTGCAGGACAAAATGGACTGAGGCCTGTGCGGTACGCTGCATTTACGTCACAGTGTTCATGCTCTCAGTTTCCCGCATCGAGATGCTTGTAATAGAAAGCGGCTGGGATCACAACACCACCAAAAGTAGCACTTTATGTAAAGAATTAGTGGGCATGAACAATGCCAGACAACCCCCTTGGCTTTAATTTGTATTCACTTGGTTCCAGCAGTTAGGGCTACTGAGGGTATGGGATGAACCTAGCATTATCTGCAAAAGTGCTGCTAGTGCTCTGAAATCCTTTTACTGGGCCTACGTATCTGAGCAATATGCAGTGGGCACTACTAACTGGAGTTTAACTGAACATTTCCTTGCTCTGAAGACTGCTCCATCCTTCGAGGCCTTTCTGTATATTATCACACCTCCATTGGCTAAAAGCCTTTATGTGCGCTTTTAGCTTGGAAGCCTACCACTGAAATCTTTTACAAGCCGTGGAGGAAGGACTCAGGTTCTAACCTGTGCCCGGCTTGCGAGATGGCTCCCGAGGAGCGCACACTGTTCTTTTGCCCTGAATATCTATGCTCGCGATGCAAATGGATACGCCCTGTTTGTCAAAATCTGGGGGCGGGCAGATACCTTATTGCCTACAGGATTTTGAAAACAGATACCTCGACCATGATTGTGTTTGCTGTTAGCCGTCACTTGGCAAATTTATGTCGCAAATGTGAATCCTTTCTTTCTGCCATAACTAGTTGATTATGGGGAGCACACACTATACCTATGTACTCTTGGGAAAGAAAACTGCAATGCCCCCGATATTTAGTACTCCGTATACCAGGGGGCATATTCTCAAGGAGTTATCGCTGCGTTAGCGGCACTTTTCTGCCGCTAATGCAGCGATAATTTTATCGCTCTATTACCAAGCTGTTGCTAACAGCCGTTAGCAACAGTTTTTAGGCGAAAGCGACCGTTGTAAAGATCGCCACTTCTGTTAGCGATAATTATATGCAGGAGAGGCGTTCCCGTGCAAAAACGGCCGCAAACACCACTACTCCATATTCACAAGGGGATCCTTGAACTGCTGAAGACCAAAAAAACTGCCTCTAACTGCAGTTAGAGCCAGTTACTTAAGACCAGAAAATAGCTGGTCTTAAAAATGGGGATAACACTTGGGGCCACATCTCAGCAGGTTTTGGTGCTGAACAGCGCTGCAAGCAATGTTGCAGAGCTGCCCTGCGACAAAAGTACAGTGCAGGAATGCGCACCATCAATAAGATAGTGCGCATTCCTGGGACCCAGTCCTGAAAAGTGTTGCAGCGCTGCGACAAGACAGCGTTGCAACACTTCTCACTACGCCCTTCTTGCCACAGCATGGATGCGCTGTATTCACTGGACAGCGCTCCATGGCGCAAGTAATGACAGATACGTCAGGAATCCTGACGTATCTGTCTGCGCTAGTCACGCATTGCTGCAGTCGTGTCACAACCATGACGCAACTCCAGCAATGCATGGGGCCAGCCTATCCCTGTGGCACTGCGTCACCCTCACGCCTGCCATCAGGCAGGCGCAAGGTACTGACGCAGTGCCGTCCATGAGGGGTGCCCGAATGTCGGCGCTGTTGGAGATCCATCGGTGGTGGTTGCGCGCTGCGGTATCATCGTTTGGAAGCATTGGTGGAGTGTTGGTGCAGAGGGAGTTGACAAGACGTTCTTCAGTGGCCTTGATCCAGCTGCGAGGGGGTGCGATGATGGCGGTAGCGTCCGGTGGGCAAGGTGAAGACGTGATGTTACCAATGATGGTCGGTCCAGGAGAGTCCGGTGTTGTGGCTGTAGTTGAAGTTCCCGCTGGCGGAGGTGACGTGCTCGACCGTGTGTCCTGCTATGTGGCTTGTTGAGGTGACTTGCTGCTTGTGTCTGATGTAGGGGACCTTCCCCAGGAGGGGGTGGTGTCCTGGTCACTGGGGTTGTCCAGGTGGAACTTGAGTTCACCGAGTAGGATGCCGTTGGTGGATGGGAGACCCTGGTGTGCAATGAGGGGTCTACAATTGTATTGGAGAATGGGGATCATGGCCCGGGGGGCCTGCACATGAGGGTGTAGCAGAGGATGTGCTTGGGCTTGGTCCGGATCTGGGAGTTGAGGTGGTCCATGGTCACCCTTGGGTCATTAGAGTGCGTGGTCAGTCAGAGTGTGCTTCTGTAGGTGATGGCAATGCCTCCTCCTTGATGGTCGGGGTGCTCCTTGCGGGTGATACTGCAGCCGTCAGTGATGACGATGGCGATGTCCGGTCCGGAGCAGAGGTTGGTCCTGGCAGGCTAGGTGGCGTCCAGGTTTGATGGCGAGAAGGGTGGTGGCGTCGTAGCGGTGGAGTGTCCAAGAGGAAGGCTCCTTGGTGCTGAGCGCGGTCCAGGGGCAGACGGACGCAAACGGCGTAGCCTATGGGTTGCCTTTGGCACGGGAGACGACCATTACAACGCAGGCAGTACATCGTTAACAACGAAACTCCGACAACGCAGGTGCCTTTACATCGCATTTGATTACAACGGATTGTGAGGTCAGTAATGGGGTAATTTAAAGTTTTTCGGGTGGGTATGGGTTTTCGATGTAAAATATGAAAATTGGGGTGTGTTTTGGGATAAAATATGAAAATTGGGGTGTGCATTTGGGTCAAATTTAATTTTTGGGTGAGTTATGGGGGCTCAAAAAGGAATTCCAGGGTTCACGGTTGGGTTTGGGGTGCAAAGGATAGTTTTGGGTTGCACTCACTGAAGTGGGAATAGTGATATTAATGTCTCCGCTATGCAACACCTACTCTACTTTTGCAATGTGCCTAGTATTAGTATGCATTGGAATGCAATGTTATGGCATGCGTCGCAACCACGTATGTGCCTTTGGTACACAGGTGGTACGCCCGCTGTGCATGGGCACACAGTGGCCGCCATTGAGAAGTGGGGGGGGCTGGACAGCTGTGAGGTGGTAAACACTGGAAAGAACACTGGATGGGGCGTGGACGCGGGGATCTGTGTGTGAGCGGGTGTTGTAAAGATTTTAATAAGGGAAGTCTTACCTCGAAGCCGGGTCCCGTGTCTTCATTGCTCCTGCTCTCCTGCGTCTGCTTCCAGGAACAGGAAGGCAGCCAGGCTCCCTCCCTGAGCCAATCACAACGCTGCGATGCGGCCGTGGGATTGGTAATTGGCAACGGGACAAGGCATGCAGCCAGGGGCTGGAGGGGTGGGCATGTTCTCCATGCAGGCTGTAATGCAGCCTGCATTACGAACAGGGAAGTGCGCATGACTGCTTTGGGCGGCCTGAGTGGGCCGACCAAACAGTCATTACGCACTTGAGTGGGCATGCAATCCGCCCATGTCTTGCCCCATGCTTGGAGCAGTCCTACCCACCCTCCCACCCGCAAGGGAAATATAGCACGGTTACATCAGTAAGTTATCATCATGTGATGATTGTTCCTCTTCTGCACTGCTTGAAAGCAGTGGGGCGACGCTCTTCCGCCATAGCGGATGAGCCGCCACTGGGGGTGCGTATTCTACGTGTGCTAGGCCTGGGGGACTCAACCCCCAGGTGTCCTGCGCTACGCGTCCCACCTTCTCCTTACCTGGACATTGACACCGTGGCGCAATCCGCTGCACTCTCTCCAAATCTGTGACTCAGCTAGCAGGAGCCTCAGGCAGGAGGGATTTCACAAGCCTGGGTACAGCAGTCGCCGCCAGGTCCGCTGGTGAACCTCCCGATGCAGTTGATGCAGCAGGGCCCCCTTAGGCGTGAAGCTGCAGCGCTCCTGCCACACAAGTTCGGCGCAGCTCAGGGGCCTCACCCTCCACAGCGTCCGGCCAGCCCAACATCATCCAGCCTGTGATGCAGAGAGGTGGCACCCACCGTTGGTAATCCCCTCCGTGCACCCCGGTGTAGTGGTGGATCATAGTATGCAATGCAGACCTCCCTACGTTGGGGCGCAGGAGCGCCTCTACTATTAACAGCTCCAAGGTGCCCAAGCCGGTCTTCTCACACAGGTCAGCGATGTGTCTCCATGCGACATGCCAGACTTCACCACCAGGTACGGGCGATCGTCGCGCCTCAATGTCTACCACCACGGCTCATCGACTCCACAGCTCCTCCGCATCCCACTCCACGCTCCAGACGCAGGTCCAGCGAGGCATCCAGGCTCCAGACGCAGGTCCAGCGAGGCATCCAGGCTCCAGGCGCATGTCCAGCGAGGCATTCAGGCTCCAGGCGCAGGTCCAGCGAGGCATCCAGGCTCCAGGCGCATGTCCAGCGGGGCATGCAGGCTCCAGGCGCAGGTCCAGCGAGGCATGCAGGCTCCAGGCGCAGGTCCAGCGAGGCATGCAGGCTCCAGGCGCAGGTCCAGCGAGGCAACCAGGCTCCAGGCGCAGGTCCAGCGAGGCATGCAGGCTCCAGGCGCAGGTCCAGCAAGGCATGCAGGCTCCAGGCGCAGGTCCAGCGAGGCATCCAGGCTCCAGGCACAGGTCCAGCGAGGCACCAGGTACGGGCGATCGTCGCGCCTCAATGTCTACCGCCACGGCTCATCAACTCCACAGCTCCTCCACATCCCACTCCACGCTCCAGACGCAGGTCCAGCGAGGCATCCAGGCTCCAGACGCAGGTCCAGCGAGGCATTCAGGCTCCAGGCACATGTCCAGCGAGGCATGCAGGCTCCAGGCGCAGGTCCAGCGAGGCATGCAGGCTCCAGGCGCAGGTCCAGCAAGGCATGCAGGCTCCAGGCGCAGGTCCAGCGAGGCATCCAGGCTCCAGGCGCAGGTCCAGCGATGCATCAAGGCTCTCACCCTGGTCATCCTGGATGTAGGCTGGCTTGCAGGGGTTGCTGATGTGTGCTGCACTTGGCCCTGGCTGCTCCATTCTGCATTTTATTGGTTTTTATGCCTATTTTATAATGGAGGTTGACTGATAGGCTATTTTTTGGATTAGAGACAAAAAAAACTCACGTTGGGCTGACTAGAGTGAGTTTTTTTGCCGCTAATGGGCCTATCGGTAGTTATCGCCCGCTAACGCCGGATTTCCTATCGCCATCGCGCTGATGTTAGCGGCAGTTTTCACCGCTGTTCCCTGATACTATCGCCATGTAGCGACGGCTTGGTAATACACCGCTAACATGGCGATAGTTTTCAGGGTTAGGCGGCGATAAAAAAAACTGCCGCTAGCTGGCCTTTGTGGTAGGTATCGCCGGTCCTTGAGGATATCCCCCCAGGTCTTTTATATTGTATTCTTGGATCGACCCATTTGTACAATGCACTGCATTTTATGATATCGATCGTATGAGAATCATTCCAACGTTGGAATGTTTTAACGATTGTTGCATAGTTCATTTTGATTATTTCTTATTAAACTTGAAATTTACTACTATGCTATCATCATGGGAGGTGCCACTGTATTGTGTTCTTTTACGCTTCTTTTTTACCAAAATCTTGTTTATATCATGCACCTTGCGGCCTTTGCACTCCCGAAAGTTCCATCATTGCATTTTGTAACTGCATGCATTCCTTTTTTAATGGATCATATTAGCAATCTTGGATTGAACTGTTTTTTATTTTTATTATTTTTACTTATGAGTGCATCGATGCTACATAGTTTGAAGTGTGAACACCAACTGTGTTGATCTTTTTGTATGCTTTGATGGTTCTTTGAACCGAATAAAATCTCTTTTTATGTATGCAATTTATATAGTAATGTATTTACTTATGTTGCCATAGGTTACCGTAATATTTCACTGCATGAGCCTGTGTTCTTTGTTACTGTACAGGCTTATGGAGTCTTATGATTCAAGTGGGGTTCTAGGTTCTTTATGTTTGTACTGAATTTATTTCCTCAACTGTCCTGTGCAAGGGCGCTAATTAAGGGCCATATGTATCAAGCCTTTTTCCCGTTTGCAAATGGGCAGATTCTCAGAATCGGCCCGTTTGCGAATTGGAAAAAGCCTTTTGGGATGTATCATCCCAAAAGGCCATCGCAAAATAGAGAATTGCAAAATTTGCGATTCTCTATTTTGCGAATGCAATTAAGGAATTGCAAATTACGATTCCTTAAATGCAATTCTGGAAGCACCAGAAATTTGCTATTTGGCCTTAAGGAATTGCAAATTACCACCAACTTCAAGTTGGTGGTAATTTGCGATTTTCTTTAAAAAAGCCCTTTTTAGATTTTTTAAAAGTGCCATATGTCGCACATACATGCCCTTAGGGCATGTATGTGCGCAAAATGTGCACACATGCATATTTCAGGGGTGCAACAGGGTGTCCTTTTGGCACCCTTGCAACCTTGTAATTGCATTCTCAATTTGCGATTCTCTAATTGGTAATCGCAAATTGAGAATGTCTTCCCATTCATTCCTATGGGCCTTCTAGCCCATAGGAATGAATGGGAAGGTATTCCTTATTTGCGAAACTCAATTTGCGATTCGCAAATAAGGAATATGTAGGATTTGCAAAATTTTTAGCAAATCCTACATACATTGCATTTTGCGATTCTCTAATTGCGATTTGCTAAAAATAGCAATTTGAGAATCGCAAAACTCTTTTTTGATACATATGGCCCAAAGAGAACTAAAGAAATCTTAATAAAGTATCTTTTATTGATTACCACAATTGGTGATGAGTTGAACGGGAATGTAACATAAGTAAACACATTACTACATATCTCCCTTCTTTAAAAAAAAGAAAATGCAATCTTAAAGTTTCTCCAAATAATGTTAAATATGCATGCACAAACTTCCTACTATCTATTAAAACAAAACAAAATCTTTATACTTTTTTGGCATTCAAATATTGCGTCCTGCCCTTTGCAAATTGGCAAACATTCCTACAGTACTGGTAGAATGCTCTGCAACCCGTGGTTCAACATTAACTCTTTCATTGTCTACAATATTTTTTTGATTGCAAACATTATCCGAACTGAAATCAGGTAACACCACATCTTCCACACTTTGATTATACGCACTTTTATTGACTTTAGCCAACCGTGCAAAACTCCACCATGAACCATTGTTCAGCAACGCTGACGTTTTTCCAATTTTAACCACCTTCTTTGGTTTTGAATTTTTGGAGCTACTTTTAATGACCTGTCCTGGTACTTTCACGTTTGCCACATCACCAATTCGTAAAACACTTGTTCTCACACCCACTCTTGTAGGCACAGAATCAGTAACTAACTTTTGTTTTGAATGAACATTCTCCCTAGCTTCATCATAAATAGTTTTCATACTCAAATTACACGACCTTTCAAACAACGAAGTGGGATTCAAACCTTGTCTCGGTTTCCTTTTTTCCACATTACAAATTGAGGAAACCCCGTAGTCACATGTGTAGTGCAATGATATGACCAAAATAAATCAGACACATGTTTCTTAACACCAATCCTGGCTTTTATAGCCAATTGAACCCTTTCCACAATCACCCTATTAAACCTCTGAACTATAGGGTGTTCTAGGTTCTTTGGGGCAGATTTACAAGCCCCTTGCGCAACTTTTGCGTCATCTTTAACATGGGAAAAGTGATGCAAACTGGCACAAGGTGCTTGTAAATAAGCCCCTTTATGTTTGTACTGGCATTATTTCCTTGACTGTCCAGTGCGTGGATGCTAATAAAGAGGACTAAGGAAATCTTAATAAGGTGTCTTTTATTGATTACCACAACTTTGTGAATGGAACACAGTTAGCGGACAACCAAGGACTTCACGGCCCAGAAAGCCCAGGACAAGGAGGGGCTGCTACACCCGCTGCACTGCACAACACATTATTACAGTGCTCTTGCCCTCCCACGGCACGGGGTGCTGTAAGCAGCAGCCAAGGACATCACTACCCAGAAAGACCAGGTCAAGGAGGGGCTGCTACTCCACGCTGCACCACGCACAGCACTATTAAAGCTCTTTTGCCCTCCCATGCTTTGGGTTGCCTTTAACTGGCAACCATGGACTTCACTGCCCAGAAAGCCCAGGGCAAGGAAGGGCTGCTACACTCACCACACTGCATGCTACTAAAGCACTCTTGTCCTCACGCTCTAGGGGATGTGTCCCGGTCTAGGCGCGGGCAAAGACCGGGCCAAAAGCAGGCCCTTTTGTACCGTGGCCAGACGAGGCTGGTGCTGGGCCACCCCTCTAACAACCAGCATAAACATTGTAAGTGCAACCACATGTTTAACTTTATCTATAAGCCTTCTCTGATAACAGCGGTATTGTGTTATCAATACGAACTGTCACCAGAGGCTAAAGAAAAACTATGCTGGGAAGTACCGGCAACAAGATTTCTTCTTCTAGTTCGAGTTCCAATGCAAATTATCTTTCTGGGGCTATTGGGCTGATGAATAAAGAGACCGTAAATGTGGAGAAAAAATTGTAAGCAACGCAGCGAACAGTAACTGAGTTCTTCACTATGGTGGAGGTGACTAGGAAGCTCAAGTGAGCTCTCCCATGGAGAAGCTTCAGCCGCATTCCAAGAATAACCTGTGTGAATCGCAAGCCCCTCTTTCTCTGATCACTAACTCCTCAGCATCTATTGTGTGACTACTAGGCCTGGGCGGTAAATTCCGTTCCGCTCGCGGAATTTGCGGAATTTGGGTAATTTCACGTTCCGCGGAGAACGCGGAATTGGCAAAAATTCCGCGATCCGCGACTTCGCGGAGTTTTTTGCTTGTTCGCGCTTTCAAAATGCGTGTTCGCGAGATATTTCTCCCCGAGCATGCAAGCAGCGTTCGCGAACAGGAAAAAAGGATCGCGAACGGGCGGAACAAGCAATTCAGCGTGTTCGTGGAACTTTTGCGTGTTCGCGGAGATTTTTTACCGTTTTGCGGAGCTTTGCGTAGCGCGACTATGCAAATTCCGCCCACTCCTAGTGACTACCTCCCGCTAAACAGAAAGGGGTCAAGTAAAAACAACTAGACATCTAGACGATATAAATACAGGAGGTGATCTTGTTTCACATATTCAGACTGTGGGCACCCAGATAAAAGTAATGGATAACTTTGTAGAGCTGGCCCTAGAAGGGGTAATTAATAAAGTTGCCCAGCTTGAAACAGTTGTAACTAGTGCACTGGAGTTACTAAAGAAGCACACTTATATTTCAATTACATATGCACATGGTCCGGGGGAAGATGTGGCAGGGAGTACGAAAGTTATGGCAAGCTAAGACCTTGTAAGAGACAATATAATTAAACCTCAGCCTAGGGCCACTGGGACAGAGATCTCTTATAAGCAAGGTTATCCCTTAGGAGGAAGTAATCCCAGTGCAAGTAATCCAATTGCAAAAATGGATGAAGAATGTAGTGAAATCAGGGGAAGAGCTATTAGTGCATGATAGAAACCATCAGGGGTCTCTAATCACTTATCACCATAAGATGTTCTACATCTCCCCCCGGAAGTTTCACTCTATGTTTTGATTTTAACTCCTCAATCAGGGAGTCTTGATTGAAGCTTAAAAACAAAGCTGTACACTATCACAAAAGGTTTATAATGTGAATCAGCTATATAAAGATATTTTAATGGTGAGGAGAGTCATATGGATAGGAAAAGCTAGAAAGACCTAATGAGGGGGATTGTGTTATGTTGAACTTTAGACATTCCCATATGGTACAACATATCCTCACAACTCTTCAGAATATGTATTCACAAGGTGTTCATATGAGGGGCAAAGTAAAGGTTGTACCACTTGGCTTCTTTTCTAAAACTGAATACTTTTTGCTCTCCCTCATTAACAATAAAGGAGGAGAGTTTGACAGCATGCCTGGGCAGAACTATTCTGTGACAGTCAGCAATCAATTTGACCCCACCCCCCTCCTTGAACACTTCCAGGAAACCTATTGACTCTCCTTTCCGAATAGGAACATGCCTGATTCTTTTCAGGCTGGGCACACATCTTCCAGCACACCACCAACTAACATAGGACAAGAGAAAAATAGACCTGGCCAGGCTAGCCACCTATACCAGTGGTACTTCAGAAATATAAATAATCTCTTGGAATGTGGCAGGACTAGCAAATAAGTAAGAGTGAGCCGAACTCGTGGATTTTTACTAAGCAGAATTCAGCGGAGTTACATAAAAACTCCACGAGATTCCGCGGAGTCCCCTGCATCAAACACTCTTGCAAACAACAGCCCATCAGACAGCAAATTCATATCTCGTGAGCGGTTCATAGGCGAGACACCTCATATAGCCGCACAGGCGTGGTGCCCTTGCCCCACTACACGCCTTGTCTCCATACTTAACATGTGACTGTACCGTTCATTAGTGTGCAGCAACAACCAGCGCTGAAGCTGCATCTATGCAGTGTGCGCGGCACTACACAAAAGCCCCAAATAAATAAAAGGAGGAAGTGAGCTGTCATTTCAGACTGGTTCTAGCGCAGCGGGTAGTAGCCCCCTGGCCGCACCGGTTCAATGGACATAAGAGAGACAGACTGCCAGAGACAGCTCCTGCAAACAAACTTTACTCTATGGACACCCTCCTGCATCGAGACCAGGAGACAGTGGGACACATGGTCTAATACATAAACACAGGCAACAGGGTGGAGACGCCTCCTAGTGAGAGCGTCCTGCACCTGCCAGGAGACACTGAGAAGCTGACAGCGACAGGCAGCGAGTGTGGACGCACTTTTCATAAATTAACAGAAGCAAGTTACTCGACTGTAGCAGAAAAATACAAACACGAAAGGCATTAGACTGTGACAGGACATGCATTTATTCCATTCGTGCCCTGGGAAGCGTTAATGTGGATTGCCTGTAGCAGATAACATTTTTCCTTCACGTGGCTTTCCTGAATGAAGCATTGAGTGCTCGCCGAGGAAGATCACACAGTGGTGAACAGTTTGTGCATAAACGTGTTGTGCTGATTTCTACAGATGTATCTCCCTATGTACAAAAATGTATTTTGAGGCTGAAGGTAAAACAGCTAAATTTCCAAACAAATAAATGATCAATAAAACAGATAGTTGCCTATGTCTTACATTTTTTTTACGGAGTTTTATATAGCGCGAACTTGACCGAAGGTATCAGAGTGCTTTATATACTTATATAGTATACAGTTGCGTTACATGAGGACACATTCATTTTTGTTAGGCACAGGGAGATTAAGGGGCTCATTATGATAACGGGTGGATCGCCACCGCCCGTATGGCGGTGGCGATCCGCCCGCTATTCCTCACCGCCCGCACCCAATTTCCCCCCGCCATATTAGTATGGCAGGGTGACCCCGGCGGACGGAGAGACCGTCTGCCGGTTTTCCGCCGGTCGACCAGTCGACCGGGTGGAAAAGGGGCTACATATGGTGGCGGTGTCTGCTAGACACCGCCATCCATATTAGCATGGGTGCGGGAAGAAGCCTTTCCGTGGCGGCGATGCCGCCACGAAAAGGCATGCGGAGTTTGCTGTTGGGGGCCCGTTGCGGGCCCCCAGGGCATTGAGGGGGTGGGGGTGCACATGGGGGGTACCTATGGTACCCCCCTACATTGTCATGGACAAGGTGGCAGGCACCGCGCGGTGCCTGTCACCTTGTGCATGACAATGCACACAGTGCATTCCCAGCATTGTGGCGGGCGGTGCTGTGTGCACCGCCCGCGACAATGCTGGGAATGGAGGATGCCACTGTGGCGGTGGCATCCTAATCGCTGGTGCGGGACCGCCGCACCACTGGCGGCCGGTCCCAGCACCGCTAGGGTGGCGGGCGGACGAAAGTCCGCCCGCCATTCTAATAGGCCCCTAAGTGACTTGCCCAGAATCACAGGATGTTCAGCGTAATTGCCGAGACTCAAACCCAGTTCCCCAGATTCGGGTTCTCCAGATTCGAGGACGACCGCTCTAGCCGTTAGGCCAACTCCTCTCCTCATTTGATTGCCAAACTCCAACTCTCCTTTTCTGTGCAGGTAATGAAGACAATAACTCTTTAGAGATTCGCAAGGAGGTATGTTTTTTTCAAGTATGACTCCATATTCACACTGGTGGTGCATTTTCAGAAAGTGCACGGGACTTCAGTTCACAGACATAATATTGAGACAGAAATATATTGATACATAAATATTGTGTGAAAAATATCGATAACAACAAAAATATCCCCAAAAAATATCGTTTCACACCAATATCGTTAAAAAGTACAGAAATAGAGATTTTTAATAGAAATATATAGGTTAAAATAGTAAATATTAAATATTTTAATATTTAACTATAATGTCAAATATATAAATTTAAGTAACAGTTTATACTATATATAAATATATATCATATATTTATATATATGAAACCAAATAATTAACAAATTAAATGAAAAAAATACGTTTACTAAAAAATAATTAAAAATATATACGTATATAAAACAATATAAATGTAAACAAATAAATAATATTACATATATTTAAACAATTGGAAAAAAAAATTAAAATCTGTGAAAAATAGATATACTATTTCTACTGAAATGTATACAACAGTAGGGCAAGCGCTGGAATCTGTAGGGGTAAAATTTACTATTCCCACTCTAGTCTGTGCCACAGTAGGGAAAATGCTGGACACCGGAGGGGTACAATTTACTATTTCCACTCCAATCTGTGGCTAGATTGAGCTGGGGTAGCGTGTGGGGAATTGTTGGTGGAAGACTCTGAACTGTTTTAAAGTTTTAGATTGCACCCACTATTGTTGCTAAACCTGCACCTTTTTAAAAAGTTTTATATGACTTCCTGCATTTAAAGCTGCTCGCTATTTTCCTTGTGTTTGTGGCCACTTCCTGACCTCGGTAGTGCGCTCACGCTGATTGGTCGGCTTTCAGCCAATCAGTGTTTAGCCCGGGTGGAGCCTGTTGAGCCCCGTGGCATTTAATGAACGCCGCTGCAAGGACGCGCGGCTAGATTGAGCTGGGGTAGCGTGTGGGGAATTGTTGGTGGAAGACTCTGAACTGTTTTAAAGTTTTAGATTGCACCCACTATTGCTGCTAAACCTGCACCTTTTTTAAAAGTTTTATATGACTTCCTGCATTTAAAGCTGCTCGCTATTTTCCTTGTGTTTGTGGCCACTTCCTGACCTCGGTAGTGCGCTCACGCTGATTGGTCGGCTTTCAGCCAATCAGTGTTTAGCCCGGGTGGAGCCTGTTGAGCCCCGTGGCATTTAATGAACGCCGCTGCGAGGACGCGCGGCTAGATTGAGCTGGGGTAGCGTGTGGGGAATTGTTGGTGGAAGACTCTGAACTGTTTTAAAGTTTTAGATTGCACCCACTATTGCTGCTAAACCTGCACCTTTTTAAAAGTTTTATATGACTTCCTGCATTTAAAGCTGCTCGCTATTTTCCTTGTGTTTGTGGCCACTTCCTGACCTCGGTAGTGCGCTCACGCTGATTGGTCGGCTTTCAGCCAATCAGTGTTTAGCCCGGGTGGAGCCTGTTGAGCCCCGTGGCATTTAATGAACGCCGCTGCGAGGACGCGCAGCTAGATTGAGCTGGGGTAGCGTGTGGGGAATTGTTGGTGGAAGACTCTGAACTGTTTTAAAGTTTTAGATTGCACCCACTATTGCTGCTAAACCTGCACCTTTTAAAAAAGTTTTATATGACTTCCTGCATTTAAAGCTGCTCGCTATTTTCCTTGTGTTTGTGGCCACTTCCTGACCTCGGTAGTGCGCTCACGCTGATTGGTCGGCTTTCAGCCAATCAGTGTTTAGCCCGGGTGGAGCCTGTTGAGCCCTGTGGCATTTAATGAACGCCGCTGCAAGGACGCGCAGCGGACGCGCGCAGCGGACACGCGCAGCGGGCGCGCCGCTGGCGCGCCGAAGGCACGCCTAAGGCAAGCCCGTCTGCGCCCGTCTGCACCTGGACGGCGCCAGGAGTCAGGGATGCTGCCTCTCTTAAGCCACAAAGATTAGCCTACTCCCGTGAAGCATTATCTGCCTTACATAGAGTGGGTGCTTGTGGGACTCATAGCTGGGCCCCAGATGACTGCCTGACCTCTTGTGGACATTGTACCTTCAGGTTGAATCCTCTTGGGCACCCCATACCCTCAGGTCCTAGGACCGTGATACATACTATCTTGAGTATCAACTGCCGATCCCTGTCTAAACATCACGCTGAGGTATTCGACCTCCTCCTGGATCGATCACCTGAGGTTCTCTTTCTAACGGAAACTTGGCTAACCGAGGCCTCTGTGGCTATACCGGCACTCGCCCTCCCCTCAGGATATGCTATATGCAGTCTAAATAGATCAGGGGGGAAAGGGGGTGGCATTGCGATCGTCTATAAATCAGTTCACTCCTGTAGCTTGATCCCCCAAGACATACCGGACTGTGAAAGTGCGCTCTTCAAAATTACATTGAGTGCAAACTTCACTTTCTCTGGCCTCCTCATCTATCGCCCACCTGGTCCATCTAAAATCTTCCGAGAGGCCCTGGTGAATACAATTACAGTACTAGCTCTCCAGACTGCCAATTTCAATATTATCGGTGACCTGAACCTTCACTTACAGATGCTAGAATCACCGGACATTCTTAGTTTCTTAGGGGACTTGGCAGCCTGCCAACTGACTCAACTGGTCTCCGGCGCTACGCATAACGCCGGACATCTTCTTGACCCCATCTTTTCTAACCTTGAGTCACTGGAAGTCCTAGTACCTCTTCCCATGATCTGGACAGATCACTTCCTCATCTCAATGCTGATTACGTTACCTGCCACAAAGTCCCAGCCGAACCAGCACCCGTCACTGAAACGGCCTTGGCATAAACTTGACCAGGAGTCTTTTCTCACAGCCTTGAGCACAAAGCCGCTAGATAAAGCCATCAATATGGAAGAGGCTGATGTGCTCTTTCATAGGTGGGTAACTCAAGCACTGGACACTTGCATTCCTTTTAAACTCACTCACTCTAAAGGTGCTCGGGCTAATGCCTGGTTCAACGAGGACTTGACCCTAGCCAGGAAGAACTGCAAGGTCCTGGAAAGAACATGGAGGCGATCATATGCCCCTCAGGCTAAATCACAGTACAGATCAGCCATTAAATCCTACCATAAATTAGTGCGCAAAACTAGGGCAGCCCACTTTTCCAGCCTGATCACCACAAGTACTAATCGCAGTAAAACTATATTTTCTCTTTTAAAGGACTTGGTCACTTCTCCCTCGGCATCAGGCAGTATTATATCCTCTAACCAACAATGTGAAGAGCTGGCGAACTTCTTCCTGGAGAAGGTTGAAGGTATCTACCATAATTTCGACCATGGTGCAATTCCCAGCATCACCGAGAGGAATACGCACATGGGTCCTGAGATCGTCCTTCTTACATCACTACCCACGATCTTTCTTAAAGACTTGGAGGGACTAGTGGCCACAATTAAATCAGGATCTCCAGACGATCCCTTAAGACCGGACGCCTTCAGGAAAGTTCAACAGGGCCTCCTACCTGAGTGTCTGGAGTTGCTCAATCTATCCCTTGCTTCGGCGGTGGTCCCAAAATCTTGGAAGCATGCAAAAGTAGTTCCTCTACTTAAAAGACCAATACTGGACTCCTCTAAGCCAGAAAACTATCGTCCAATTTCATTGCTTCCATTTCTTTCCAAAATCCTGGAAGCTCATGTAAATTCAACGCTAACTCACTTTCTGGAAGCCAATCACTTACTTGATAGCTCCCAGAATGGTTTCCGACCACGATACAGTACCGAGTCTGCACTGTTGACGGTTGTTGAGCAACTAAAATCCGCCTTGGATGCCGGCAGAACCTCTGCCTTGGTTCTGCTGGATCTGAGCGCGGCGTTTGACACGATCTCCCACGAAATTCTGCTCCACCGTTTGGAGGAGATAGGGATCGGCAATAAAGCCTTATCATGGTTCTCTTCCTTTTTGGCTGACCGCACCTTCCAAGTGATAGCTCCACCTTTTGCTTCCCGTGTTCACCCTCTTCACTGTGGGGTTCCCCTGGGCTCGGCATTGAGCCCCACGCTTTTTAATATATACATGAGCCCATTGGCACGGTTGGCTAAAGCGCGAGGAATCTCCCTAGTGTCGTACACAGATGACACCCAACTGGTGATCACCCTGTCTAACAACCCCAGCCAGGACAGAGCGAAATTTAAAGAAAATATAGTTGCCATCGCAGAGTGGATGACAGCTAACTTCCTGCAGTTGAACTCTGCTAAATCTGAGATTCTTCTGATTGGCAAAGACTCCCATCTCTGGAATAATGACTGGTGGCCTCCGGCCATTGGAGCTCCTCCAGCCCCCAAACCTGCAGTGAAAAATCTGGGTTTTATGCTTGATAAGGATCTCAGCTTTGAGACGCATGCCAAATCAGTGGCCGGGAAATGTTTTGGGCTACTGCGTGGCCTTAAACCGATACTTGGTCTATTTGACGCCCAAACGCGTCAGCTGATCATCCAAGCCTCTATACTGGCCCGATTGGACTACTGCAATGTGCTCCTTCTGGGCTCCAATAAATCCGTGCTGAACCGACTACAGCGGGTCCAGAACGCTGCAGCACGTGCCATTTTTGCCCTCCCCAAGTACAGCCATGTTTCCAACCTCCTCCATCGCCTGCACTGGCTGCCCCTTGAACATCGAGTGCGTTTTAAGGCGCTCTGCATCATGCACAAGATTCTGACAGGCATCGGTCCAGATATTCTGAGCGACCTGTGCGCCCTTTATTCTCCATCGCGAGTGTTGCGCTCGGCAAACCAGATCCTTGCACGAATCCCACGTATTCGAAGGACCAGATCTGGTGGGCGCTCTTTCAGGCGACTGGCTCCCGCCTTATGGAATTCTCTCCCTCTTCATATCCGCAGCAATTCTGATCACCAGGCCTTCAGACGGCTTGTGAAGACCTGGCTTTTCTCTCAACTTTAATTTCTTGCTTGCTCCCCACTCAGTCTTGCTTCAGCGCTGGGACGCCTCATTGCCGAGGCAGCCATGCACTTTACAAGTATTCTAATCTAATCTAATCTAATCTGTGCAACAGTACAAAAAAGTTTGGACTCTGGAAGGGGTAAAATCTGCAATTCCCTCTCCAGTCTAAACAGGAAGGGGTGGGAGCACACTGCTGACCTCCCAGCACAGTTCGCCCCTTAGCATTCTGATAAATGCAGTTTGTAGTGCATGCTTACTTGGTATTTTGCTGGAGTGTTCCACCAAAGTTGGTGCAGATTAGTGCTGTCATCTCTAGACACATGTGTTTCTGGATTTTATCCGTCATCAGTAGAGATCAAAAACGATTTTCTTCTGGGGTTGCTGAGCAGGCTGCCACAATTCTTACAGGTCTCAGTACCTCTCACAGGCCCACAGGTGCATCTCCACTAGCTCGTCAGCTCAATGGCTCAAGGGAGCCTTTTTAAACAGGAAGGGGTGGGAGCACACTGCTGACCTCCCAGCACAGTTCGCCCCTTAGCATTCTGGTAAATGCAGTTTGTAGTGCATGCTTACTTGGTATTTTGCTGGAGTGTTCCACCAAAGTTGGTGCAGATTAGTGCTGTCATCTCTAGACACGTGTTTCTGGATTTTATCCGTCATCAGTAGAGATCAAAAACGATTTTCTTCTGGGGTTGCTGAGCAGGCTGCCACAATTCTTACAGGTCTCAGTACCTCTCACAGGCGCACAGGTGCATCTCCACTAGCTCGTCAGCTCAATGGCTCAAGGAAGCCTTTTTAAACAGGAAGGGGTGGGAGCACACTGCTGATCTCCCAGCACAGTTCGCCCCTTAGCATTCTGGTAAATGCAGTTTGTAGTGCATGCTTACTTGGTATTTTGCTAGAGTGTTCCACCAAAGTTGGTGCAGATTAGTGCTGTCATCTCTAGACACATGTGTTTCTGGATTTTATCTGTCATCAGTAGAGATCAAAAACGATTTTCTTCTGGGGTTGCTGAGCAGGCTGCCACAATTCTTACAGGTCTCAGTACCTCTCTCAGGCGCCCAGGTGCATCTCCACTAGCTCGTCAGCTCAATGGCTCAAGGGAGCCTTTTTAAACAGGAAGGGGTGGGAGCACACTGCTGACCTCCCAGCACAGTTCGCCCCTTAGCATTCTGGTAAATGCAGTTTGTAGTGCATGCTTACTTGGTATTTTGCTGGAGTGTTCCACCAAAGTTGGTGCAGATTAGTGCTGTCATCTCTAGACACATGTGTTTCTGGATTTTATCCATCATCAGTAGAGATCAAAAACGATTTTCTTCTGGGGTTGCTGAGCAGGCTGCCACAATTCTTACAGGTCTCAGTACCTCTCACAGGCGCACAGGTGCATCTCCACTAGCTCGTCAGCTCAATGGCTCAAGGGAGCCTTTTTTCAAGTATGACTCCATATTCACACTGGTGGCGCATTTTCAGAAAGTGCACGGGACTTCAGTTCACAGACATAATATTGAGACAGAAATATAGTGATACATAAATATTGTGTGAAAAATATAGATAACAACAAAAATATCCCCCAAAAATATTGTTTCACACTAATATCGTTAAAAAGTACAGAAATATAGATTTTTAATAGAAATATATAGGTTAAAATAGTAAATATTAAATATTTTAATATTTAACTATAATGTCAAATATATAAATTTAAGTAACAGTTTATACTATATATAAATATATACTTACATAAATATACACACCTATGTGTTTGTATATTCATACATACATATATACATAACAACACTATTATTTAAAAAATTATTTCACTTTATATTATATTTTATATGTTTTTGAAAGTTTACTAACATAAAACATATATATATATATATATATATATGAAAATAAATAATTAACAAATTAAATGAAAAAAATACATTTACTAAAAAATAATTAAAAATATAAAAAATATATACGTATATAAAACAATATAAATGTAAACAAATAAATAATATTACATATATTTAAACAATTAAAAAAAAATATTAAAATCTGTGAAAAATAGATATACTATTTCTACTGGAATGTATACAACAGTAGGGCAAGCGCTGGAATCTGTAGGGATAAAATTTACTATTCCCACTCTAGTCTGTGCCACAGTAGGGAAAATGCTGGACACCGTAGGGGTACAATTTACTATTTCCACTCCAATCTGTGCAACAGTACAAAAAAGTTTGGACTCTGGAAGGGGTAAAATCTGCAATTCCCTCTCCAGTCTATGCAACAGTAAGGAGAGCGTAGGACACCAGAGGGGTGAAATTTACTATTCCCACTTTAGTCTGTGCAACAGTAGAGAAAGCATTGGACTCCAGGGGGGTAAAATGTACTATTCCCACTCCACTCTGTGCAGCAGGAGAGAGAGAGAGTAGTTCACTTCAAACAAAGAACATATTTTATCAGTTCTAATAATTAACAAAAAATATAAAATTCTTAATATAAAAATTATGGGCCTGATTGCGATGTCGGTCGGAAACTAAACCTCCCGACTCCTTGTCGGATTCGGTTCCGACCGACCGATTATGATGCTTCCGAACACCATTCAGAAAGTCTCCCATTGACTTCAATGGGAGCCTGTGTTCCGACCGACGACACAGGCTCCCATTGAAAAAAAGGGTGGTTGCGGAAAACCTTGCACCCTGTGGTGGGCACCCCATAGTGCCTGTCACACTGTGCATGGTTCTACAGGGGGGTCCCTTGGGTACCCCCAGGCCCCCCAACCGGAGGCCTCAGGATGAAGGGGGTCTGCTAGGGGTCCCCAAAGTCAGTTTTTGACAGCCTTATCGTGTCGGACGGTCCGAGTCGGAAAGGCTGTCCGAATCCGACACCGACATCGGAAACGCGGTCCATAGAGCTGCACGATTCGGCTCCAACCAACTCCAACCAACTCGGATTCTCCGAATGCCGGTCAGAATCGATTCGGTATGACCGAACAGTACCTTCCATCGTAATCGGTCGGTCAGAAATGTTTCTGAGTCGGTCGGAAACATGGGTTCTGACATGGGTTAGGAAAATCCGAATGCCATTCGGAGCCTTTCCGACCAACATTGTAATGAGGCCCTATATGTCTACATTAAAAAAAATATTTAAAAATTACATCATTCTAACAATTTTTAATAATTCTTATGAATGAAAACAAATATTATTAATTTAATTAAAATGCCACAGTATGGGCCTGATTAGGATGGCAGGCGGACTCTCGTTCGCCCGCCACCCTAATGGAGAAGGGGACTGCCCGACATATTGTCGGGGGTCCCACAGGCCAAATTACAAAGCGACCACCACAGTGGCGGTTGCATTGTATAGGTTTTCCATTGCGGCGGGTGCTGCCGGCTGCTGCACCCATTTCAATGGAAAAAAGGGATGTGTAACACATCCCTTCACAACGTGACAGGCACCATGCAGTGCCTGTCACTTGGTACAGGGATATGTTGGGGTGCACCATAGGTGCCCCCCCACACCCAAAGCAAAGGGCCCGGGGTGAAGGGGGGCCCGCTACGGGCCCCCAATGTCCATCCCCGCCAGCCTTTCCATGGTGGGTGAACCGCCATGGAAAGGCTGGCTGGGAGGGACCATCCTAATCCCTACAGCGGTGCCTGGGAGGCACCGCCACCACTGTAGGGATCGGAGTGCTCTCTGATGGTCCGACAGGATCCTTGAGTCCATCGAATCCGTGGCGGTCGTTCTCTCCGACCGACACCCCTCTGCCCGCCATCCCAATGTGGCAGGCGGAGAAGCTGCTTAGGATGGCGGGGAGACCGCCACCAACAGCCTATCGGTGGCGGTCTCCACGCCATCCTAATCAGCCCCTATATTCCTACAATCATAACAGCCAATAATTAAAATTTAATTGAAATAAAAAAGTATCACACAGTTAACATATTAAGGAGGGAGAGGATGTAGTCTTGCGGCTAGAGCGGTCGACCTCGGACCTGGGGAACCGGGTTTGAGTCTCGGCAACGACGCTCAACATCCTGTGATTCTGGGCAAATCACTTAATCTCCCCGTGCCTAACAAAAATGAATGTGTACATCTGTAACGAAACTGGTGCTCATGTAAAGCGCTCTGTTACCTGATGTCTCAGGTCTAGTTCGCGCTATATAAAACTCTAAAAAAAACTTTTAAAAAGTAATAAACAAAACAATTATTATATGAATAAATATTTTTTATTTATTATTACTTAAAAAACTTCCCACACTATTCTCCTACAAACACAACAAAAAAACCTAATATATAACATTAAAAAAAAAAATACATAATTTACAAAATTATCAATAAATTAAATATTTCAATAAAAACGAATTAGTAATTATTACTTAACTACCTTCCCACCCTATTCCTCTACAAATTAAACAACCCACACCTAAAATGTAACTTAAAAATATAATTACACAATTTACATATTTTTCAAATCAATAATTAATAATAAATTAATAATTATCAATACATTATTTCTTAATTAACATCCCCAAAATGAACTGTTCCCCTAAAAACCTAAAGACCCACATCTAAAATATAACTTAAATATAATAATTACAAAATGTACATAATTATAATTTATTGATAAATCAATCATTAATTATGAATTAATCATACGTGGTTAAATTCCCACCCTGTACCCCTACAAACCAACAACCCACACCTTAAATATAACTCAAAAAATACATTAACACAATTTACGTAATTATCAGTTAAATAGTTCATATTAATGTAAAATTAATTATAATTAACTTCCCACTCTTTACCCCTAAGAAACACAACAACCCACACCTGAAATATAACTTAAAATGTATTAACTACACAATGTACAGAATTAATTATCAATTAAATAATTAATATTAATTTAAATGTATTATTAATTAGTTAAAATTAACTTCCCACCCTGTACCCCTACAAACCTTGCAACCCGTTATGACACTAAAAAATACAATTAAATTAAATTTAAAAATTACAAACTATATTTAAAAATATTAACTATTATACAAAAATGTTATAACATATACAACTAAAATATAAACTAAAATGCATAAAGATAATTAAAAAACTATATTTTTTTACAACTATGCGACTCAATACCTTGCCGGTCCGACCGACCAACCCACCGCTGTCTTTGCAAGCCCTTTCTGACCGCCGAGGCTGGGAAGCTTCCCCCCCCGCCGTTTTACGATGCAACCGCTGTTACTGGAGCGGTCGCAGCTACTGCAGAGCACATATCCCCGTATATATGTCGCTGCAAATGTGTACAAAACTCACAGAAAACATGTGATATGTACACACATGCATAACATATGTGGGGATATGCCTTATGCACCTGTACCCCATTGCTGGAGTGTGGCAGAATGTGCACACTCCAGTCAATGGGGATACATATTGCAGAAGGACCTACCTGGATTCTGGCGCCCTCTGCATCATTGTCATAGGGGTTCAGCTTCCAAGGAGTAGGGGGGGACCTGGAGGAAAGGATCCACAGTGGAGATTGCTTGAGAGAAGCGGTTTGTGGTGAGTATGCACCCCAAATCCTTTGTTTCTGATGACTCGAGGTAGCTGGCCGGACCGCCACGGTTGGGTCATCGGAAACCTACATCGTAAACTGGACGGCGGTTGGAGTTCCCTGTATGGCTCTATGGATGCAGTTTGTCTCGGAGCTCCATCTTGCCAGTCGGAGAAAAGCTGTCAGAGTTGGCGGTCTTTCAGCGGTCGGTTGGAGTACACAATGCATACATCGTAATCCGGCGGTCGGACTGACCGTTTCCGAAAATAATTTAGACGGTCCAACGGCCTCTGACAGGACCGTGGAAGCCGGTACGACAGGCATCATAATCAGCCCCTATATTTTTTTTAATTATATTAACACCACAGATATTTTTAACAACAATGTTACTTACCTTAAGCAATCAATATTTTTGTAAATGATATATCTGCAGCACAACATTTCTGTACCATGATATTAAAAACTCGATATTTGTGTGACTCGACATTTTGTCCGAATACCCGGGAGCTCACCTCACCAGTTGAATGAAAATGCAGTCTTGCAAGCGAGGACCCATAACAACTCCCACATTCAATCTGCTTCACTCAGGCTTTTCTTGTCAACCATCGGAAAGCTGGCGCTCTCGATCTCGTTAAGGGATGATATTGGTTGGTCCTCGTAGGCAGTACTATTGCCCCACAAGCCCTGTGATTGGTTACCAAAATTACTAGTCCTCGGTCCCCAGAAGTAATGGGCCAGCCGCTTTCGGCCTGCAGCTGCTACTGCTGGTTGGCAACGTAGGGGGAAACGGCAAACTCTGTGCTCCGCTTGACAAAGCACCGCAAACTCCACCGGACTCCGTTTGGCAAAACTCTGCAAACTCCACCGGCAGAGTCGAGTTTACCTCCCACCCCTACAAATAAGCTTTTAATTGAAGACTGGTGTAAATACATCAAAGTAACGCAGGTAGTCTTTCCCTAAGAAACATGGCTACTTGATACGTTTGCTAATGATGGCTTTATAGCCTTTTCCAAAAAGGTCACTCAATCTAGAAGGGGATGGGCTAAAGGGGGATTGCTTGTTTGAGTCTCAACCACAGTTTAATTGAAAGCGTCTAAAACGTTTTTAGCATCAATGTATTACCAATGTGTATTAGTCACTTCTGAATGTAATCCTAATGTATTGATCATTTTTTTTTAAATTAATATATCTGACACATCATGTGTAGGTGTGGTAGAAGCCCTGGAGAACGACCTAGATTCTTCCCTCTACTGTAGGACAAATGACAAAAACATAATATGGGTAGGGACTTCCATATTACCAAATGTTCTCTTCCCTCAAAATAGGTGTCCTGCCTTACTGACACACAGGGGGAAGAACTCAACCATTTTCGACATTGCCATATGGCTTAGCTTTAAATAAACTGATGTGTAAACATAACTTAATTAAGGCAGACACTTAGGGCCCGATTACGTGTTCAACAGTGCGGCAGAGGGTCTGCCCTGCCGCCACACTGGCAAACCTGTGGTGGGGTCACCCACCAGATTGCGAGTTAAACTTGTGTCTGGCGGGCTTTTTTGGCGTTCCCATGGCGGTGCCTTTAAAAATAGGCACCACAATGGGAACGCCAAAAACAGTTCCTGCATGGCATATGCCCCCCCGTGTGCATACACAGGGTGTGAGGCAAAAGGACCCCTGTAGGGCCCCCTTTGTTTCCTCTCCACCAGGGGTTTCATGGAGCAGGAACTGCCATGAAAACCCTGGCGGAGAGAAAACTCGTAATATGCTTGGAGGGACCACAGTGGGCCCTGCCAAGCATATTGCGGCCTCTGGACCGCCGCACCACATCCAGGGAACAGCAGTTCCCTGGCAGCGGTCCCACGGTGGTCTCACTGCCCGAGTCGTAATTGGGTGGTCGGGAGACAGCCACCACGAGTCTGGCGGTCCTTAGACTGCCAGACTTGTAATCAGGCCCCTACTGTTCTAGTTGTGACCCCTTGCCTCCTACTTTAATCGGCAGAGGAGTCAATAGTAAAATTGATCACATACTTGTTTCAGTTAATGATATGATCTATTTCAAAGTGGAGAAAAATTGTACAAGTGATCATAATCCAATATCCCTTACTATAGGTATAAGTTTATCATCACTATAAGATCTGCGTAGAATTTTGAATATTGCATCAGTAAGGCAGAATGGGGTAAGAATGAAGTTGACCACAGTTGACCCTTCTAGATTCACCAGAGCTCTAGTTATGGATAACAGAGTCCACTTCTCAACTTGCCTAGATCACGAGCCCGACTATGATCAGATTATAAGGGCACACAATTAAAACTCAAACTCCATCAGCTTATTTCTAACCAGGAGAATTAAAAGTAAGGGATAGCAAAAACAGGGCTGGTTCAATCAATCGTGCACTTGTACACGTAGTGATCTTATCAAGATGCTCCACTCTCATCCTAGGGATGTTTCTGCCATTAAGGCTTGTAGAATCGGGTAGTAAAAGGCTGTATCAGATAGGAAGAAAAAGAGCTACAAGAGGAGGCATAGGATAATCCAATCCAGACAGCAGAGACCAAGGATAAGATCCTCATCTGGAAAATAGTAAATGCCCCTTTTCTCACTATAACTCTGTTCCAAACCTTGATTGTTCCATCCCGGCAGATGCACGGGTGGATTACTTCTCTTCGATATTTAGCCCACTAGCAAGGTCAGATACAGAAGCTGAGGAAAATCTAGCCCTCTCTTTAGCCCCTAGAGGAGGTAATCAGAGCACTGGATGAAAGGAAAGGCACCTGGCCCCGACAGTGTTATTTCAGACACCTATGAGAACTTACCCTTTTTAAGAGTGCCCTTGTTAACTATGGTGCGAAATGTGGCGGGTGTTGGTTATATACCTTGTACTTGGTCAGAATCAAAAATCATTCCAGTCTGTTAGCAGGCCTCGACAAATGACCCAAAATGCAAAAGACCAAAAGCCCTGCTTGATTCTTCAGCAAAATTACTTGGAAGAGTCATTCTAGAAAAACTGGAACTGT
Organism: Calotriton arnoldi; assembly: GCA_963921515.1. Lineage (NCBI taxonomy): Eukaryota > Metazoa > Chordata > Amphibia > Caudata > Salamandridae > Calotriton > Calotriton arnoldi. The sequence goes on from CAWUFW010014953.1 coordinate 263,643, forward strand.
GGGCTGAAGATAATAATATTCTGACCAAGGCACGATGGATTCAGGAGAGGGTTGGAGAATGTGGATCAGTGCCTCAACTTGAACCTCCTGGTGAGGATGTACACAAGGGCAAAGGAAGGAAGTCTGTATATGTGCTTTATAGACTTGGGTAGTGCTTTTGATTTGGTGAACCATAATTGTGGAAGTGTATGGACTCACTGGGTGCACTAAAGGATATAATGTCCCCTCTAGCTCTTATGTATAATACTTGATTGTCTAGAGTTGAGATTAGGCCATCAGGGGACTTAACTCATTTGTTGAAGATAAAAAGAGGCAGGGATGCGTCCTCACTCCTTTCCCTCTCTATATTAATGGTGCTGATCGAAAATTTACAGTCACTTGAAACCGACACCCCCTGAGTTGGTCAATACTCTATACCTATACTCTTGCATGCAGATGATGCAGTCTTATTATCTCAAACTCCTTTAGGCCTGCAGAGTCTTATTAAAATCTTTACTTAGTACATAGAGGGGTAAGACCTGAGGCTAAATCTTAAAAAACGTTTACCATTAGCTGTGGTAAAGGGAAACTAAAGACTTGTCACTACTTTATTAAAGGGGAAGGATTAAAAGTACCCAAAGTTTAAACTATCTAGGTTTACATGTCTCCTCAAATGACAGCTAGCTGGAACCTCTATAAGAAAATGAGTTGCTCTAACATGTTGAGAAACAATGATGGGGTACTTAGGTTTGCAACTAAATTAGGCACCAAGCCCATCAAAGAGATGCAGGTTCTCTATGGGCTAAATCAGTTGCAGCAGTAATGTATGGTGCAGGCATATGGAGGTATGGGAAAACATATTATAAAGGCAAGAGAATACATTTCTGTGATGACTGCTTGCTGTTCCACACTCAATTTCTGAGACTGTAACCCTTATGGAATTAGGACTCCCCTTTTTAACAGACACGACAGATGCAAAACCATTGCTACTGTGGTACTCAAGTTGATCCAAAGCTAAGATGTCGATCACCAAAGCGATGTTAAAAGATTGCTTAACATTGGATCATGTGTTTAAAATTCCATGGATAGCACACATCAGAGATACCTTAAAGGGATGAGATAATTTAGATGGGGTTTTGTTTTGGCAGACCCCTGAAAATATAGTACATAAAAAGACAAATAAAAGATTTTTCCAATGGCATGAGAGCACATGAAAGATGTTTGAGAGACCATAATAAAACTCAATTGGTGAACTATTTGTCAACTCATAAGCATTTGGGGACACAACCTTATTTGAGTATGGTCTCCAGTGTTTACCATATGTACATTTTAACATGATTCTGTTTAGGAATAATTAATCATTTGGTTGCATTTCTGAAAAAGGGTTGTTGGGGTCTCATCCACTTGATTTGCCCCTGCTAGACGAGATCCACTCAGCAGAGATTGTACTTGGCACTTTTTTGTAAATTTTACTCTGTCCATAGGAAACAACTCTTAAAACTATTATTTTTAAAAGAGAAGTTGTTTAATTACAGGGAGGCTTTTATGTATTTGATCAATTTAAATTATGTCATAGTATGCAATGTTGGTGCCAAGTTTCTCAACTGTGCGATACATGAAAGGAAAAGCTCGACACGCCTAGAATCGTGATGAATTATGTTTTAGCAATGTTTGCATTTTAATCATGCTGTATGATGCTGAACGAACCGATTACAGCCGCAGAATTAAGTGAAATTGTAAAAAAAATGGCGAATGCTAAGGCAAGTGGTAATGATGGGACCCCTATTGAAGTTTATAAATTGTTTTTAGACAAACTTTCCCCTTTTTTGGTATCCCTGTACAATCAAATTATGGATGGATTGTTGTCTCAGATAGATTTAAGGAATCAGTCGTGATCTCTATTTTAAAGAAGGAAAAGGACCCGAAAGACCCAAGCTCCTACCGCCCAATAAGTCTACTAAATGTAGACTATAAGCTTTTCATGAAAATCTGGGCAAATAGGATCTCGGGCTGTGCGCAACAGGTGATACATGCGGACCAAACAGGGTTCCTGCCTGGAAGATCTATGGCTGCAAATACCTTTTATCTGATTCAGGCCATCAACTACTTTTCTGCCAGGAAGGATAGTGCGGCCATTTTAATGATGGACGCAGAAAAGGCATTCAATCTGGTTGATTGGCAGGCCCTTTTTTTTATCCTAGGGAAGTATGGTTATCCATGTCGCCTGATCGAGATGTTAGAAGGAATTTATAAGGGGGCAATCGCAAAAATAATTATAAACTCTAATCAGGCGGGAGAAGTGGTGAGAAAGCAGGGGACTAGGCAGGGATGCCCTCTTTCCCCCCTGTTATTCTCTCTTTTTATTGAGGCACTGGCAATAAAGATTCGCTCCAATGTATTAATTCGAGCTCCACTAGTAGGAATGGCAAAAATTAAGTTGTTTGACGATGATTTGATCCTATACTTGAACCCAGACAAGTCGAATATTCAGCTCAGCTGGCTCTTGGAGAAATCCAGGCGTTTACAGAGCCTGGGGGCTATAGGGTCAATCAGTCCAAAACTGAGCTTCTTTTATTCAATGCATTGGGAACCGATCTTCCGGAAGGGATAACATTTCTGCCTTTAAAACCTATTAGATATCTGGGCCTTTACGTTACAGCCGACTTCTCTCAACTTTTTCATCTGAACTATGTTAAAACACTTGATAAAATAAAAAATCTGTTAGAAAGATGGTCGCTTCTACCCTTGACTATAATAGGTCAAGTCTCCTTGGTAAAGATGTTGATACTTCCCTTGCTGATATTTCTGTTTTTAAATCTTCCTTTAAAAATACCAATCTCATATTTTAACGAAGTAGATAAGGTGATTCGGGAGTTTGCATTGGCAAAAAAAAACCTTGGATTAAGTTATCCATTTTACAATTGGATGTAGAGCAGGGGGGGCTTTTATTACCTCATTTAACTATCTATTATCAAGCTGCGCTACTTAGTTTAATAACTCAGCTAGTGGCCCCTTTTTCGAATTTTGATCATTTTTTATTTAGTCTCATGCTAACAGAAAGTGCAATTAAGCTACCAGTATTCCTACGCACTGTAAAGTTACCAAAAAAGACAAGATATAAGGACGTGAACATATTTCTAAATTGTATACAGCGGTTCAATAAAAGCTACAATGTCCCAACATGCCACGCATATTCCTCTCTTCATTACTGTGAGCTATGGGGTCTTCAGTTCTCGCAAAAGGGGATGCAGTCATATAATATGCTAGGCTTTCGCAAGCTAGGTGACTTCTATAACGGCATCAATTTGATAATGTGGGAGGCTTTTGTAGCGCAATCTGAACCTCAGAGCCGTGATCTCTGGTTAAGCTTCAGGCAGATTACATGCTTTCTCTCGACTAATTATAAAAGAAGCAACGAGAGAGCTTGGGCAATTTTAAAAGCAGCCTTTGAGTTGAATTTAACCGGCATTGGTAGTTGGTATAGGCTATTGCGACAGGACACGAATAAGAGTCTTGTCGAAACAATGCTCCCTAAAATCGCTCAGGAAACTAACTGCTGGTTTAATATCCAGGAATGGCAACGAGTCTGCGAGCTTGACCATAGGGCCCTGAGGGCGGCCAATTTTAAAAGGATGTCTTTTCTTTCAAGATGGACAGCTTACTACACTCCCCTCAGATTACATAAATGGTTTCCTTCAATCCCGAATGACTGTTTTAGATGTAATTTGCCGGAGGCAGGTGACTGGACACATATATTTTTTACATGTCCCAGATTACAACACTTCTGGGAGGAGGTATTTAGGTTTATTAGTGATTGTATGTCAATAGCCATCCTACCATCTACATCGTTGGCCTTATTTGGCTTTTCTTATGCAGTCAGTCAGCTACCAAAACATAGGCAATGTTTTGTTTTCACGGCCATAGCGGGAACCAGATCTTTAGTATTGCAAAATTGGATATCTTAGCAAGTCCCTACATTGGGTTAGTGGCTGCTTAAATTGGGCCGTGCCTATAAATTTGAAGAAGCCTACGCGAAAAGGATAAGGGCGCTTCGGAGATTTAGGCTGACTTGGGAGGGCTATGCTTTGACCATGCGTATAAACGATAATATGTAACTCAGGTGATCTCTTGCATAATGTAAAGTTAGTGGTTGTTATTTCATAATCTGTATGTTTCTTAACTTTTTTAAATGTGGTTAGTTTGCAGTAAAAAATATGAATTTGTGCTTTTTATTGCTTTTTTAAATATGAGATTGGATATTATGTAAGTTTCATCTTTTTCATGTACCTTGCTTATCATGTTTACCATGTAAAATAGAATATGAATTTGCCCTATTTATTGTTTATTTAAAAATGAGATTGGATATTATGTAAGTTTGCCTATTTCATGTACCTTGCTTATCATGTTTGCTATTCACGCTCAATAAAAAAAAAATTTTAAATGTTGTAATGCATTTTTATATGAATTCAGCTTTGGATAATTTTATTCTGTATTTATGACAATGTGCTTTTATGGTTTAACATGTTTATAAACCAAATAAAGATTTGATTGATTGATTGAATAGAACTTTGAGGATACTGCGCAGCAGTTCTCGAGACTGCTTCCTGCTGCCTTAGCCTGGACAAGCAGAGTGTATGTAAACCATCAGAAATTGACAGCTTAAATATTGTGAATGGTTACCACCCACCCTTGGCAATCAGTAATCACTCTATGCTTTGCGGCAAAAGGAGCTGTCAAAAAGCAGTAGTGCATAACCATGCCTGTTGCAATGGGGTGGAACCGTACATTCAAGATGCTAATACTACATTCATGACAAATCCAAGAAAAGCTACATGACTAGCATGTTCATTAGGGCTTGGTTCACAAAGATAGTTGTGTGAGTAGACGACATACTTCGAACTTACCTCCAATTCACTCCTGAATATCCAGGGGTTTATGAATCTGACTCGTGGCTGCTATGTGCATGGGAATGCAAAGCTTACCTTTTAGCATAAGTTATGCAGCTTCAAAAAACTTTGCAACTTCACTGTCCTCTGCTAAACATTGCTGAAGGTAAAAACGTCAGCAAATATGTGTGTGTGTGTGATTGGTTCAGCCCCTCTTTCCAATAAAAATGCATTTTCTAATTTGCCTATAATTTTAACTCCAATGGGCGGATCTGCATGAAATTTGGCAATCGAACAGCATAGACAGTTGAGGTGTCTGGCACAGTGATACTCAAAGTACGGCCCGGGCCCGCATGCAGCCCGCCTGACCTTCACATGCTGCCCCCTGGTCAACAGCAGCACTGGGCTGCTGTTTTCTCAACTCAGCAGTAGCATTGAGAAATAACTTAAATAAACAGGCAATCCTTTATTTAAAGGTTAATTGAAGTTAATGAAAGGAAGTAACTAGGTTATCCCGCACCATTTAATTTTAGAAACAATTTTATTTAATCTTGGAGCAAAAGTGTAAAAATATGATAAGGTCTCCTCAAAATTCAAAAAGTGTATTTCATTAACATGCAGAACCATTTCAACTTAGTACACTATATCAGGGCATTGAGAAGTATTTTTTTTCAAGCAATAGTTTTCAAAAATGATTTACAGTCATTCTTCCCCCAACCCTGGATATAATGTCAATAGTGAACTAAAGGCCATATATACGAGCAAATTTTTCGATAGACACAGAATGGGTAAATCCCTTTGATACATCTGGCCCTAAGATGCAAGTCAGTTGTTAAGGGCACACTCTGGGCTGGGTTACTATATTCATGAAAAAGTACTGACCAGTTTCACACCAAACTTGGCATAAGAGTAGAACTTTACTCAGAAAGTATGATTTTGTTGGTTTGCTCAAACTCCTTTCAGCAGTTTTTGAGAAATAAGCCTTTAAAAAGGTCCCAGATGGGCTTGAAAGGGTGTCACTTTTATATATCTCTGCTGTTTAAAGTTGCAATTTAGTGATCTGTGTACAATTTGTTTTCCCTAATCTTGAAAATCACAAATCAGATATGAATCACGACATTTACAGTATGAAAACAAAAACTCTACAGGAAGTGGAGTCACTCACTATAACAAATGTCTGCCCCTTGGCAGTGGGTGGGCTTCCCAAAGGTGGAGAAAACTTGAGTAGCCAACCTGGAAAAATATAGAAAACTGCACATGATTCACAACAGAATTCACGATTAAAGCTGTGAGAGCCACCATTTTAATTTGTTGATTCATCTACCATTTTGAAAAAACTCATGAAGCAGATTCTATTCACAACTTTCACAAAGAGTTAAAAAAAAAAAAAAAGCAGAATGGGTGTGAGGCAGAGACACTGAAAGAGATAGGTAAGAAAATATGCTATAAGTCTCGCATTTGCAAGAGTTGGAGCTATTGACATTGTAAATGACAATGTCTTTTATCTATGTGTTTTGAAAACCTGCAAGCGCTGCGTAAACACGCACATTGCACTTATAGTCATTGCTTACGAGAAGCAAGGCCGGCAGAAAAAGAGGCGCAGTAACCATGATGCACATGTTCCTATATGATACTGTCACGCACTGTTTCTTTAAGCCGCGAGTCGTCGGAAGATGCTCTGCTGTGAGGAATAAAATACACAGTATCCTGTCACCATCTGCAGACACCAGAAGCATGCCAGGCTTTGGCAGTCAACACTGATAAGTCACCCTGTCTAAGCTGGCTCCTTCTGCCGTTTGAGGTGCACCTGAGGTGATCTCCGAAGCTGGGATTCCCTTTAGGGAGGATTTTATCTTAAGTGCTGCAGTGACAGCTAACACCCCTACCTCAATCCCCTCCCCTCCTTGACAATAGTTAACCCCTTCGGTAGCACAACAGGTAGGTGCAACACTATCTCACTAGAGTACTACAAGTGTGGCGATAAGGTGTTCAGTGGATGGTAATTGTCATCTCTCTTTCAACACACAAACACTCCTCCGGTATTTCCAAGCACGATTAGCGCCTTGGCCCCCGTAGCACAGCAGCTAACCCCTGCACAGCAGAGCGAGGCAGGAGGAGCCCAAGGACGAGCACTAGTTTTCACCACCTCTGTTTCCACACAAGTCTGAAGAGCTTGACTGGTGCACTGGCCCCTTTAGCACAGCAACTACAACCTGCACAGAAGCTAACCCATGCACTGCACACCAGAGCGAGGTAGGAGGAGCACAATCCCGGAGCACTGGTTTCCAGTACCTCTGTTTCCACACTGCACACTAGTCTGTAGAGCACTATTAGCACCTTGGTGCCATTAGCACTCGAGCTCACCTCTGTACAGCAGAGCGAGACAGGTACAACGCAAGACTGAGCACCAGTTTTCCCCACCTGTGCTTCCACACAAGTTCACAGAGCACGACTAGGGCCCTTCTCGCTTTAGCACTGCAGCTAGGGTGACCAACCGTCCGTAAATTTCACGGACCGTCCGTAATTTGGACCTCATGTCCGTTGTCCGTGACGATTCCTTTTACGGACGCCTTTTGTCCGTAATTTTAGGCATTGGGGAACATCACTGTTCCACTGCCAGAAGCGTCAGCTCCCTGATGGGGCCGCCGCGCACTCAGCCTCTGAGCGCAAGACAAGCCCCATCCGCCCATTGTCATTCTGTATGGGGCTGATTGCCACATACAGAATGACAATGGGACAGTCTGTACTCTTAATGCATGTGGTGGGCCTCCTGCAGCTTCGGTCTAGGACAGGGCATTCAGTCAGGTGGTGAAATGCACAAAAACGCCAATGCTGCTACACGAGAATCCAGTTCATGAAAAGAAGGCGGTGAAACAAGTTTAAAAAAAAATGGTTATGGATCTTTCACTGTCTCATCATTTTAAAAGGGACGCATTTTCAGTGTTATATTGAACAAAAAGGCATGGTTGCTGCTTTTTTATTTTATGCAACTGACATCCATTGACAAAGCCAATAGTTCTGGCTTGTAGATGTAACGCTACTTGTTGTGTTATATATCTGGATGCAATGAAAGAAGCAGCAAATTACCAGTCGGGCGGCACACTATGCTAAGCACAGATTTTTAGCTTAGGTGTTTTAAGCCATGCCCTTAATTACATCGAACACCCCCTTTGGGGAGACCCCCCCAGTTTTTTCATCCCACTTAAAACCCTGGAAACAACACCATGTCACAGTGGCACTGTGCTTCATGCATGACTCATGACATCCACTTTTTTCACATTTCCTATGTGCAGGGGCATAGTGGGGCACCTCTTGGTTTCGGAACTCTAGCAGGGGTGAAGTCCTTGATGGGCCTCTTCTGTCTGCAACTCTGCAGACAAAGGCTCAGCTCCTAATTAATGTGAAAAAGTGAGTAAGTGAAGGGATGGGTGGATGGCTGGATGGATTAGTGAAAGGGTGAATGGATGAATGAAAGGGTGAATGGATGGATAATGAGAGAAAGGATGGACGGATGAGTGAGTGGACGGATCGATGAGAGAAGGTAAATACATGGATGTATGGGTGGAAGGGTAGATGGACGGGTAAATGGATGGATGAGTGGATGGATGAGTGAAAGGGTGGATGATAGGTGAGTGAATGGGTGGATGGATGAGTGAACTGATGGGAGGATTGGTGAATTGATAAGTGAAAGGATGGATGGATGTATGAGTGAAAGGGTGGATGTAAGGCTGGATGAGTGAGTGAAAGGTAGGGTAAATGGACAAAAGGGTGGATAGATGAGTGAAGGAGTAAAAGGGTGAATTGATAAGTGAAAGGATGGATGGATGGATGAGTGAAAGGGTGGATGTAAGGCTGGATGAGTGAGTGAAAGGTAGGGTAAATGGACAAAAGGGTGGATAGATGAGTGAAGGAGTAAAAGGGTGGATGGATGAGAGAAAGGATGGATGGATCAGTGACGGAGTGAAAGGGTGGATGGATGAGAGAAAGGATGGATGAGTGATAGGGTCAATGGATGGATTCATGAGTGGATGAGTAGATGGATGGGTGGATGGAAGGATGGATGACTAAGTTAAAGGGGGATGGAGAGAGAAAGGGAGGATGGATGGATGGATGGATGACTGAAAGGGTGAATGGGTGGAAGGATGAGTGACTGGGTGGATGAATGAGTAAGTGAAAGGATGGCTGGATCGGTGAAAGGTTAAATGGCTGGATGGATGAGTGTATGGATGAGTGGAAGAGTGGATGGATGAGTGTATGAATGGGTAGGGTGAAAGGAGGAATGGAGGGATGGATGAGTGAAAGGGTCGATGGAGGGATGGATGAGTGGAATGATGGATGGATGGAAGGATAGATGATGGATAGGTTTGCAAATGGTTGAATATTGATATGGATGGGCACACAGATAGAAGGACAGAATGAATGGTGAAAGATTGAATGATGGATGAAAGAATGTTTACACCTTGTAACCCCCATTATCTTAAGTAACATTTCCTATACATTGACTTTTACATTTATATGAGTCATTGTCTCTATATAATATGTGTGTATGTGTGTAATGTCCTACTTACTTGGGATGAGTAGTACTATAAAGGAAATTAAATACACATGAGAGAGGGTCTTTGTGAAGATGAGGGGCACCATTGAAGGGTGGTTGCAAGGCCGGACTGGCCGGACCGGGCATCAGGCGTTTTCCTGGGAGGCTGGAAAGGTGGGGTGGGGGCGGTTTTGTTACCACAAAAAGACCTGCACATTTGCTCAAAGCTGCGCGCATACTGAAAAACCATGAAGTGCACAATTGGCTCAACCTAATATAAACTTATTTTCACTTGTACTTAAGTGGTTGTCTATTTACTTACTTATATACTATTGCGCAACCTCCTCTGATGTGTCTGCAAAACTTACCTTTTGTCCTGAATTTCGACCTCCTGTCCTGAATTTTTGTCCTGAATTTTGACCCTTTGTCCTGAATTTTTACACTCACTGTCCTGAATTTGCCCCCATGCCAGTTGGTCACCCTAACTGCAGCTAAATCCTGCACCAAAGCTAAACCCTGCACCAAAGCTATCCCCTGCACACTAGAGCGAGGCAGGTGCAACGCAAGAGCAGAGACCTAGTTTTCACCACCTAGACTCTGGAGGCAGCTGGCTGCAAGGCTGATTAGTGCTTTATAGTGGTCGACGCTAGATTCACACAAACAAGCATCGAATGTTTCCACAGATATGCCCCCGCCCTTATAACAGTGCATGTATCACGGATGGGTTGGGGTGAACTGCAGTTGCTGCATGAACAGTTCATTAGAGTCCCAGGGACCCTGGTGATAAGATAGTCGGTGCTTATTAGTGACCATTGCTGCAAAGGATGGCATCCCCGGACCCTTAGGATAGCAGTTAACCCCTTCAGCATACAGGGAGGCTTGGATGGAGAACCCCGTGCTAGTACATAAGTGCCTGGGGGTAAGATGGGTTCATGGTGATTGGCACTGCTTTCACACCAACATGAACCTATAAGGCATGGCTACCTCAGGACCGCACAAAATTTAACCCCTTCAACACACAGCGAAGCTGTGCTGGGAATCCCCCTGCTGGTGCCTCACTAGTTTAGCAGAGCCCTAGGGGCCTGGCGACAATGTGGCCACTGGCTGCCAGTGGCCGACGATGTTCTCATAAACAAGCCCCCGATGTTTCCGCACAAGCAGCTTCTCACTCAGCTCCTCGCAGCCGCAAAAATAATAATTAATGGGAAAATGAATGCCAGCAGCTGAGCCCTAATCTTTGATTGTCCCTGAGGCATCGCACAGACACTCTTAAAATAGCCACTTGGAGGAGTGCAGACAAGACCAGGCGTGCTTCCTTGCCGGCTGGCCCAGTCACTGGTGCAGCTTCCCTTTCATGCATTTAGGCTCAAAATGCATACTTGCATGTTGCACAGACTGCACTGCTCACCTTTAAGTCACTCCATAGAGTCGTGGTTTACGGTTTTGCACATGTCCCAGGCCATCCAGTCCCCGAACATTGGCTGCACGGCGTTGAAACTCAAGTGCACAGACTTTTAAGGCACCCGGCACACACTCATGCAGGTGTTATAAACATAGAAGTGGGCACCGTGCTGAAACAAAGCGTGCCGCCCGTGTACATAAAACTTATGCGCGTGGCAGCCCATGAATTTGGCACTCTGGTAATTTTTTAAAAACATGAAAATGGGCACCATGCTAAAACATGAAGAGAGGCAACCGTGGCACTCACACAACACAATAACAGTAGCAGGAAATACAACAAGTAGTCCCCAAGGGCACAGAAACATTTTCAAGAGTAAGGAAACTGTAGTTTGCAGGTGCTCCCGAGTTAAAAACGTAAGTGATGTATCAGGAGCGCCAACCAATAAGGACCCAGGAAATAAAAGCGAAGCAGAAGTGAAGCAATTGCAAGCAGCAAGCGGGATTACAATCCTTATAGCGATTACACCACATCTTGCAGACAGTGCATGCACGCTTGTTAGGTTTGAAAATCCCATTCATGCTATGCACTCGTATCATGCTACATTAGGTTAGCAATGTGTGGCTAAATAGATGCCATTCGTATTCACGTTATGCAACCCACTGAGTTATCCCTGCAACGTGCAAGCTTTAGTTAGCAAGTGTGACTTCATTTTGTATTTCGTAATCCCTATTAGGCTGTGTCTGAACTAGGCCTCATTATTCGTATTGCCTGCCTCAGCAGAACACTGTATTTAGTTATTATTTTTCTTTCCTGTTCAAGGCTGCTTCCCGACTTACTAATGAATAGGCCATTCTGCCCTCGCATGCCTATCCGAGTGTGTAGCTCTGCTCTCACGTTAGGAGACACTGAGACTCAGCGCGGTAACCTTGAGTTGCCGATAACATGTACCCATCTGGCAGGTGGTAGCCCATCCTTCTGTGCCTTCTTTGTTCATGTTCGGCCCAGGCCGGTAACTTTCCACTGTTGGCGTGGTTGGGGGGTTCTTGGAAGAATGATCATGCATTGCAGGCCGCTGGGGAGCCAGTCCCTCGGCAGACATCTTAGGGTGCAGGTCAGATTGGACTCCTCTGCAGAGTATTGCTAATAAATGCTTGTTTGTATTCTCTGTCTTAGAAAATGACACACCAAGAAATTAAAGGGCATTTGAGCACGAAATAATATCAGCACTTCGTAAGATATAAAGGGGCTAGTTACGATGTCTGGCGGACTTAAGTCTGCCTGACACCCTCTTGGTCATGGGACCGACCGACCTCTGGTAGGCGGTCTCGACCGCCTCATTAGGATGCGGCCGAACATTGTTCTGTCGCATTCCTTCATTTTCCTATGGGAGCATGCATTTCGGCCATAAACCGGCCATAATACATGCTCCCATAGGGAAATGAGAGGTGCTCTTCATCCCTGCACCCCGTGGCAGGCACCTCAAAGTGCCTGCCGCGGGGTGCAGGGATCTACAGGGGGGCACCATAGGTGCTCCCTCAGCCCCCACCCGGGGCCGCGCACCCAAGGAGACCCTGTTGGGGGCCCCCAAACATGCTTTCCGACATGGTTTCCATGTCGGACAAGCCAGCATGGAAACCATGCCGGAAACCGTGCATCGTAATCCCAAGGGCGGAAAGGCCCGCCCTTTGGGTTTACGAGCCGGTTCCAACTGGCCGACGAGCTCCTTGAGCCCATTGGAAGCCAGCCAGAATGGCCGGCCAGTTTACTTTCCGACTGGCAGCATTGTAATGCAGTGGTCAGAAAGTAAACCAAGGGGCCGATTACGATGCAGCCCGGAAGACTCCGACCGACAGTCGGAGCCTTTACGGGCCTCATCGTAATCGACCCCTAAGTGTACAATGAACATTAAGGTCATCTTTACTGGTGGCCCAACACAGTATCTCTGAGGGGGAAATCACTCTGAGACATTCCAAGAAGCACTGTTTCTGGGCCTGATATTACCAGGTCTGGAAAATACCAGATGCAGAAATTTCAGAAACGCTAAACCTGGAGCCGCCTACTGTGCTGTGGGTGCTGTGGGCAGATTCAGCACCCTGCCCCCACCCACCCACATACAGCAGCATAGTGGAGCACCAAATGCTCCGCAAAGCTCTCACTTACCCTTTCCTTTACTCCCACCGCCCTCACACAGAATGACCCTACCAAATTGCGCCACACACATTTACCACCTACTCCAAGTCCTTGGTAAATGTGTGTAGTTTTGGTCTGTTATTTCACCTGGAAGGAGGAGAAATATGTGAATATTGAATCCTGGATTTGCGTGTTACTCTTCATTCCAATGCAATGACTTGTAATCCCTAAATTAACGTGCATGGACAACAGCTGAATGGGAAATTCCAGCCTTCTGGGGCCCTATTATGTAAAGGTAGCACTTTCCCTGTTTGCGCCCGACACACCTAAAGCAAGTGCGCTGAGCGCAAACAGGGAAAGTGTGCCCTCTTACATAGAATGCGCTGTACTCAGCTTAAAGACACTTAAAGATACTCTTGCAGGGAAGTGTAATGAGGTTCCGCCTGCAAGGCGATGTCTGGGGGTCCATGGGACTTCCTTTGCCCCTCCAGAGGGCTGCAATCAGGGGGTACACTGACAGTGCGCCACCTTTTAGGTGGCGCACTGCCATTGTGCCTCCTGACAGCTTTTTTGCCTCTGCGCCCACATCTATAATATGGCATGGGCGCAGAGGCAAAGGGATTCTCTCATTTGCATGTGGCCATGCCCCCATGCAAATGAGTTCAAGAAAGAACAGGGGAACCCTACTCACTAAGGAACCAGGGTAATAGTTATATAGGAAAAACAATGGTTCCTGTGGAATAATATACTATGAGGTTATGATACATAAGCACAATCGCGATATAGAGGGTTAGATAATGGCAGAGCGCGAAGGAACCACTAACACACCGATTCCAGTGTAGTATATTTTATGGATTTTTAAACAATAAAGTTAGGAGTAAACATTATACATCAAAACAACATTTGAGCATAGTGTCCCAAGTGACAAAGGGAACCTAAACCTAAGTGACAACGTGAATATTAAATACAAGGTTTCCAAAGTTTGTACAAGTCGACCATTATCAAAATGATTCCATGTGAACAGCAGCTATATACAATGATATGTGCTGGGGAAATGGTTCACTTCTTCTGTTTGTCGATTAAAAAAATCCATAAAATATACTACACTGGAATCGGTGTGTTAGTGGTTCCTTCGCGCTCTGCCATTATCTAACCCTCTATATCGCGATTGTGCTTATGTATCATAACCTCATAGTATATTATTCCACAGGAACCATTGTTTTTCCTATATATACCCATGCAAATGAGGGCACGCCCTCTGAAGATAGCGCTGGTGATTTATGTGCACCAGCGCTATCGGTATTACAGAAGGGGGCGCACAAGTACCTGGAGGCCCTTCTGTAATACCAAAGTGCCCCAAAGCGGGCACAAATGCCCCTTGCATCCCCGTGGCACTTCCATAATACGGCCCCTGGTATACCCATACCTAAAATGAGAAGGCCACTTCAAATAGAAAAGTATTGCTGATTTAATAATTCATGGATTTTCATCAGCCCATGATAGCAGAGGCCCCACACTGGAAAATGTGAAAACCACCATCAGCAGCCTAAACCAACTCTATGTAGTTTGTTGTTTTGCGGAGTAATATATTACTTATTATTTCCTTTATTTCTTTGTTTTCTACATTATTGACCAACTTTTCAATAAGTATGTTTTAAAAGAGAACATTGCCTAGATTCTGGAAGAAAGACATTATCACAAAAAAAATTATACATTATACCTATACATATAGATTCACTGAAAAAACAATGGTTATCTCCCATCTCTGCCATGCACAGTTTTCTCATCAATAATTTCAATGCAAATGTTGCAGTGATATTACAATAATTTCACAGAATAAGTCATGAGTGATGTAATATGTGCGATAATTAGCAGTGCATGGCGAGGGCACCTGTTACAGTTACCTAAGGGCACGAAAAATCTGTGGGCAGCGCACAAACAGTAGTAATAAAGTGAAAACACAACACAAGAAAAGTCTCAAAACAAATGAGAAAAATAGACTAAATTGCAATAAATAAAATGTAGAACTGGAGATGTTCAATTTTAAAGTTTCCTGTGAGAATAGCGCCTAAAAGTAGAAAGTGCCACTCACGGTCATGCTAGACTGGGGAAAATCACAAGTTCAGGCCGAACCACTAGATCATGCCCCAACATTCACAGTGTCCAAACCCGTGTGGGACCTATCAAATCCCTCCTCTATCCGGACAACATACTGATGCCTGTCTCCCAAGCCAGAATGTCTATCCCAGTGCTCATGTCCCTTCTGAATACTTGTTTTTTGTTTTGTTGGATACAGAATAAACTGCTAGAAATGCGAGATGATGCCAATCTCTATTATCACAGTGCAGGCATGTATCTAAGATGTGGGTATGATCAGGGTCCACAGGGGCATGAATTACCTGGGAATCTGCCTAAATAGAGGTCTAATTAAAATGGCCCAGAACAACCTGTCCCCCTACTAGCCTCTACATGCCTAGACTTCGATAAATGGTCCCATCTCCAACTAGTAATATGGGGATGGGTGCAAGCAGTAAAGATGCAACGGCACCTCGCTTTAATCATATACTGGAGATGTTGCCGATCCCTGCTCTGTCATTATAACCATTGACGCTGAAATCAAGGGCTTTGTCTGGGGATCCAGCAAACTGTGGCTCTGTAAGCCAAAGTTGCATGCACACATGGAAGTGAGAGGACTCCTTTTACCCCACACAGGCACCTATCACTTCGCCAATCACATATCCCAAATCATATATTGGTCATCGAGGACCATGCCCCACCCCCATGTGGAGTCGAATAGGATAGAGTACTCTTCAATGCGAAGCAGGCTTTAGTGCTCTTTATGCAGCTTCTCCATAAACTCAAGAGATCAACAACCCTGTCATTCTAACCATGCTCAGCATATGGAAATGTGCCCATACATCACTAAAACTCAACCCATGGCTCCATGAGTCAGCGCTGCTGTGGAAAAATACAGGCTTATGAATAGGGGGACAGGGGATTAAGTGATCTGTCTGGAAGGCATAGGGAGACACGCTGAAATCTTTTGCAGACCTGTTCTCCAAGTAAGGTCTAGGCCATACGCAGAGATGGCGCTACTATCAACGGTAACACTGTCTCAGGGACAAACTGGGGAGGGGAGCGTTCTCCATTCTTCCCTCACCATTTCGATCATACCTAAACACATGGAGTATGGCTGGGGGCACTATCTCCGGGATGTACAGGACACGAACCACTGCCACTTTCTCCTCACCTACATTGGGCTCGACTAGACTGTACTGGCAGGAGGTGATGGGGCACACATATACCCTAAAGCCTTGGGGGCGTTACTAGATTCATACGACATCTTCCTTAGAGAGGCACGGCTAAAGTTGTCATACTTTAAATTACTTCACAACCGGTATTGGTCTCTGACTATGCTACACAAAACTGGTTTACTGCCACACTCAGATTGCTGGAGATGTGGAATGCATAATTTTGACATGGTGCACATTTTATGGAATAAAATTGACGGGATATTGGGCAGAGGTGTGGTCTGTTCTTGGGAAAACAGAGGATGTTTGACTTGTCCAATCTGCTCAACTAGCTCTCCTACAGGATATGGGGATTCCACAATCCCCACAAACACAGGAAGATATGGGTGGCCATGGGTTTGGGAGCTGCAAAGCTTGCCATTCTTATGTCTCTGGAGACAGTCAACGATCCCGATAGGTGCAGTCTGGCTAATGGAGCTGGAGAACATAGCAGATTGTGAGCGCATTTATATACAAGATGAATGACTAATTGGGTATCTACCAGTCGATATGGGGCCATTCCTGACACCCTGAAATTGGAATGAATAATAAAAGGAGAGTTCTTTCACAGGTATACCGTATTACAAAGGGAGAGGTCCCTGGTGGCAGGCCATCCAGCATGAGTTTATGAATGCTTGATCTTGATGTCCTCCTCTTACTTGCCGCTCCCTGCTCAACAGTGCATCCTCCCACTTTCCCACACTGGGTGCCCCATGAGTCTACAGGCCCCACCATAGTTGGGGACGACCTGCCAGTCAAGGGAAGGGCCAGCGGCTGCACTTACTGTGGCACCCATTTATTTCAATACTACTTAGGGACGTGCAGGACTGAATCATGCCGTATTCCTCATAGATTCCCACCTCAACTCCATGAGGCAGTACTATGACTTGGGCACTTAGGGAGGCTGGGATGAGTGGGGACAGGATTGAAGGATGGAGGGGGAATCAGAAGTACAGGGGAGATGAATGCCTTATATGGAGAGGTTTGAGGATGGCGCTTCTATGTCAATCCAACCTACTGGGACACATCTTGTGGTCTTGTGCTCTATGTACTGCCGAGGAGGGTGACCTTTGGCCGCTGTAGCAACAGGCCTTAGTGATCTGATTCTTGTTGATAATTGTTGATTGTCATTGTTACACTTGATTGTCAGAGCTACGTTGACGTCTGTCTACACTTTGTTAACGCAAACAATCTGCTTGTTGTTTCATAGCTGGAAAATCCAATACATAAATGTTAAAGAAAAAAAAAACAAGTTCAGGCCAACTGCAATGGAGCGTAGGCCAGATACAGGAACAAGGTTTGTCACCATGAAAAGTTATTGGCTCAAGTCTTGTCGATAAGAGTTCCATTCGCGCTAGAGGAGGCTGCAGGATTATGGCATGAAGAGCAGGCCGAGCATTGTGGTCGTCACTGTTGCATGAAGATCCAGTCATTGTTGGAGCTTTACGTTGGTTGATCACTGCTGTCGATGGAAAGTGTAGGCCTTACATTGCCAGTCGTCACAGACTGTTGCTGTCGTGTGAAAAGTAAGTCTCACTGGACTTTCGCATTGGCAGTTGTCACAGGCAGAAGATTTTCTGCATTATCCGGCCCGTTCATGGTCGGGAGGAGCCCAATCTTCAGGAATTTCATCTTTTTCTTCATAGAGGAGCTTCCACTGATGCCATCCAAGGGTCATGGACCTATGGACACCTCTTGGGGAGTAGGACTCATGCCAGCGGAAGCCAGCCGCAGGGCTCAAGCAGGTCCCAGCAGGTCCAGTTGCAGCTGGTCAGTCGTAAAGTTGCAAGGAGGCCTCTGAAGCTTGTGTCCCTGTAGCTCACACAGGAGGTCAGCAAACTTACTATTGGAGTCACTCTGGGTAGTCTGGGAGCAAGGCAAGCAGGCCCAAACTTCCTTCTTCAGACAACAAGGCAGTCCTTCAAGCAACTTTCCCTTTTGGCATCAAGGCAGTCCTTCTTCTGAATCTTTCACAGTCCAAGAGAGTTCTGAAGAGTGATTCTGGAGGTTTCACTTTTATATCGGATGCCTGCCTTTTTGTGAGGGAACCACATGACCTACCCTCAAAACTGGTTCTGATCAGTTCTTCCTCTTTTTTGGTCCAGGCTCCACACTGTGTGGGTGACAAAAAGAAGGGAAGACCTGGTGTCAGGTTACTTTGTGTGTGCTGGAGGCAAAGCCTTTTGTGAGGTTCTGGATAAAGCCCCTCCCCAGCCATCCTATTAGGATGGCCCTTCCTGTCTCACTGACTGTAAGCAATACACAAACTCCTTATTTGTCTCACTGACTGTAAGTAATACACAAACCCCAATAGCAGAGCCATTCACAGCCAAGTGACCCAGGACACAGCCGGTAATGGCAAAAGCCGGTAATCTCACGTTGTGAATCCAGTGAACAACCAGTAATCCAGAGTAAACCATTGTAATCCAATTTTAACGAAATTTATACAGAGGCAAAGTGACTTCAAACTTTTAATGTAGAAGAAATGCCCATCCAGGCGATTTTCTAGAACACGTTCATATGCACTTTTTAATCCTGGGTAACCATGCGAACATTCACCCAATGCATTTCGAGCAGAAAGCCCTTAGTCAGGGGTAGCTATGATAAAACAGGAGAAATTCATCAGAATAACTTACTTGCATCTTTTAAACATAAATCTCCAACATTACATCTTTTAAAAAAATACTGTTTGATAACCAAAAAGCACCTGTAAATTTAAACTAGCACTTATTGCAAAACAAATAAATGAATAAACCATGCTAATGGCAAGAAAATCTTCAATGTTATTACCCCCGTGCAAAACTAAATCATAAGTATTGTGGACCAAACAGTAAAAAATTAAAAAGAAACTCACATCGCAACAATGAAAATGATCAAATTGTGAGTGAAACAGCATCATGACCCACGGTCTAGCCGCTCCTGACTGACATTCGTGTAACCAACAAAGTTATGCACAAACGGAACAGATCTTAAATGGACTCCTCCAACAGGTGTTATATATCCGTAGAAACTGGTCATGAGATTCAAACAGACCCCGTGACTGTGTTCACCAACCCCAGCGCACAAAATGTAGTGAAAAAAATACTGATCTTCTCTTAAAGACACAACAAAGATCCTTGAGACTGGGGGTGAATGTTTGCATTGTACAGCATTCCGTCCATCAATTGTTTCTTTTGCATTTGTCGCCCTAAGTGGGAAGGGTATGCTCAGATGTGGGTCCCGTGCTCACTACAGTACTGGATTCAAGCTAGCCTGGCTGATGAAGGGTGATGCCCTGAAACCGGTCCCAGGATGATTGTTTCCGGTCCGGGGAGATCCTGGCTTGGCAGTTCGGGCTTGACTGTTTCCACAAGGAACAGGGTCAAGACTGATTTGCATATGGCTGGGTCCAAACTGGGGTTGTGTGGTGAGCAAAAGAATGATGGATTTAACCCAGATCCTTGTGACTGGGGGTGAATGTTTGCATTGTCCAGCATTCCGTCCATCAATTGTTTCTTTTGCATTTGTCGCCCTAAGTGGGAAGGGTATGCCCAGACGTGGGTCCCGTGCTCACTACACCACTGGATTCAAGCATCCTGGCTGATAAAGGGTGATGCCCTGAAACCGGTCCCAGGATGCTTGTTTCCGGTCCGGGGAGGTCCTGGCTTGGCAGTTCGGGCTGGACTGTTTCCACAAGGAACAGGGTCAAGATAGATATGCATATGGCTTGGTCCAAACTGGGGTGGTGTGGTGAGCAAAAGAATAATGGATTTAACCCAGATCCTTGTGACTGGGGGTGAATGTTTGCATTGTCCAGCATTCCGTCCATCAAATGTTTCTTTTGGACTGTCAGTCCAAACATTTCAGTGTGTGAGCAAGCCTGCGTGGTCAGGAGAAACACGTTACTGAAAAATAAAGCAACTGGTGGTATTGCAAACCCCCTGGGTGATCGCTTTATTGGAGTCTAACTAACTAACTAACTATATATATGTGATCAAGTCCGCGAGGGCGAAATGGGACGTGACGATATGATTTTGCTACAAATAAATACTTGACTTTGCCTTTCCACTGCCTTGAGTGAGTGGCAGCTCTTTGCTGGAGGATTCTGGTCTGTTGGATTTTGTTTCCTGAGTTTTCTCCCACAGGCCGTTCCACTTCCTTTGGCTGGAGGTTCTCTCTACTGGAGCAGCTGGTCCCCACAGCTGCTCCAAGTGTGCAGTCCCCCTCCCATTCATAAATACAGCCCCGGGGGCGGGCTCCCAGGGGCATTATGTAACTAAATGCGGGACAGCAGCCATTTTGTTTTTTTTGCTTTTTCGATCTCGCAAGATTCTCGTGGGATTGTGGCTTTTTTTGCCGTATTATTTTTCATTTTGGCCACAGGAGGGCACTCTGGGTTCCTCCCATGGGGCCTGAGGAGTCAGGGTATCCCTGTTAGATTAGTTATTTATATATTTTTATATCTTCAGGACAGGGGACTAAGTCCCCAAGTCCTGTAAAGGCTGCCAGCATCATTTTTCTCATGTTGCTGGCAGCCAACCACAGCGCTCGCTCTCACTGAAGTATGACTCCCAGGGGAACAAGATGTAGCAAGATAAATAAAGTTCCCTGGGCCAATCATAACACTCTATTTTTAAACTGCTGCTTCCGCAAGAGTCTCTGAGACTCTTGCGAGCCCAACGAACAAATATCAATATTTGTTTTTACCCTTAATATCTTGAAAACTACTGAGTGGACTTGCACCAAATCACAATAAGCACAATCTGTGTACCAAGATCTACCTTTCTGCCGAGTTTTGTGCAATTCCAATCAGCAGTTTTTGCTGTAGCCCGTCTTAAAGAAGTCCATGGAAAATGCATGGGGATTTTGCGTTATGGGACCCCACCTCTTTTCCCAGTGTCCGCTTGATGGATCGAACCGAAACTTTACAGGAAAGAGCTGAGGTGGATGAACTTGTTTTTTGGAAAGTTGTGTGAAGATTTGTCAAACATGACCAAAGTTATTAGCAAACCAAAAATCGCTCTGTTTATGGAAATGCAGAGCTAACTATAACTACTTAGTGAAGACCGCCACCTGGTAACATATATATATATATATATATATATATAGATATAGATATATAGATATATATAGATATATATGGATATATAGATATATGGTATGAATATGACAATCATATCAATAGTGAATTGTAATAGAAATATATGAATGAAGGGGTAATCTAAGATTATTAGAACTGTTTAAACTTCTTATCGATTTGCATGAAGTAGTTTCCAAGATTAAGTTAACTTCCTTATGATTCCTTTTCAATTAAAATTAATTAATCATGATTTAGACCCTCAACAACATCAGAGAATAATAGATATAAACCATATTGTGTGATTTGTACTATCTTCCTCACCTCGAGAAAAAAACTGTACTTTACCGAGAGGGACAGAGACAGTATAATTGGACTAACTGACAGTAAATTAGATGTAGAAGAATTTAAATCTATTGCTGTTCAATTCACACATTGATACCCGATAACTCTGGCAAGGTTTTCATTGTTTATAAGCTAACATTCTGTGTGGCATAAAAGTTTAACTATATTTTATATAAAACAATAACATAAAAAAAATTCAAAATGTCAAAAAAAGTACAAAAAAATAGAAATATGTAAAAACATGTATATATACCTTTAGATGGAAAAGGTGAATTTGGAGGGAGTTTTTCCTTTAAAAAGACAGTCTATACATGAGTAATGTATGACCCTGTTGAAGGCTCCGGCCGAAATGCGTCGGTCTTTGGTTTGCACCAATGGTTGTCACATTATGACTGACTAAATAAACTCACCGAGCTGCTGATACCTGGCTGAGCTGCTTTTTCCTCCTTCCCTTGGATTGTGGGAACTGCTGTGGAAATTTGTTTGGAGATATATATATATATATAGGAAGAATAGGAAGGGAGCATAGATATATATATTACCTACTGACGGTCGCCAGTAGGTAGTTATAGTTAGGACCTATTTTCCATAGGAAATTCACAACATTCTATTCCCAATAACTTTGGCGCCGGTCAACGAATCTTCGCGAAATTTTCAAAACTTGTGGGGCGCTCCGGTCCGCTCTTATCTTGAAAGTTTCAGGGTGATTCGGCAAGCGGGGGCCGAGAAAAATGGGGGGTCCCAAAACGTGTTTTCTCCATGTTATTTTCCATAGGAAACTTTAGACAAAGCTACAGCCCGAACTGCTGAACGGAATTACACCAAATTTTGCAAAAAGGTAGCCCTTGGTTCAGAAAGAGCCCTTTTTGTTAAATGGTGTAAATCCGTGTAAATAAGAGTCAAAAAATTAATTTCCCATAGGAAACTTTGTGCAAGGCTACAGCGGAAACTACTGAACGGATTTATCCCAAATTTGGCATAAAGGTACTGCTTGGCTCAGAAAGCGACCTTTTCAAAAATGGTGTAAATCCGTTCAGTAGTTTTTTAAATATTAAAGGAAAAAGAACTTTATATATCTGGGGGGAGCCTAACCACACATGTCATCGTGAGATCTGATTGGCTGTCAGCACTTCATCCAAGAAGTGTTGGCAGCCATCTTGGGACCAATATACATGATAGCACCCCAATGAAATGCATTGTAGTGAATAGAAGATTTTGAGGGTCACCAAAAGGAGAACTATAAAGGGTGATAACAGACTTTAGTTACATTAGAATTCATTTGTTGATGGTACCATACTAATTTTAGGAATTGTGGTGTGTTCTAGGGTGATTTCACCCTGTGAAAAACCTTCTGCTGGGATTTCATGAATCATGTTTGAGAGAAAACAATTTTCTCATGCTTGTCCCACAGAGGTTTGGAAGGTGCTCCAGAAGCTAAAATGAGAGCATATTTTCTGTAAATTCACATTATCTTTCTCAGTCATTTGAGAATGAAGTCTGACATTCTCAGTAAAACATGTAAATCCAACAAGGGCAGAGACTGTCCGTTGATTCCTTTGTGTTCTACTGCAGCTTCCCAGAGTGTTCTTAAGAACAACTAGAGCGCTAACAACCTTACCTATGACAAAAGTATGGCACACCTGAAGCCATCTTGATTGGAATAAACTGGTAACACTTAAAACATTTAATTTAAAAAGGAACAAAATGATGGGGTTCATTTTGTCTTAGAAATTATGGTTAGTGCTGTAGAAAGAAAAATTAGGACATGTTTTAAGTGAGATCTCAAATATCTTCCTGTTATATTTCAACAGGAGCAGCCTGCCAGTTGATTCCTTTGTGTTCTACTGCAGCTTCCCAGAGTGTTCTAAAGAACAACTAGAGCGCTAACAGCCTTACCTATGACAAAAGTATGGCACACCTGAAGCCATCTTGATTGGAATAAACTGGTAACACTTAAAACATTTAATTTAAAAAGGAACAAAATGATGGGGTTCATTTTGTCATAGAAATTATGGTTAGTGCTGTAGAAAGAAAAATTAGGACATGTTTTAAGTGAGATCTCAAATATCTTCCTGTTATATTTCAACAGGAGCAGCCTGCCAGTTGATTCCTTTGTGTTCTACTGCAGCTTCCCAGAGTGTTCTAAAGAACAACTAGAGCGCTAACAGCCTTACTTATGAAAAAATTATGGCACACCTGAAGCCATCTTGATTGGAATAAACCGGTAACACTTAAAACATTTAATTTAAAAAGGAACAAAATGAGGGGTTCATTTTGTCATAGAAATTATGGTTAGTGCTGTAGAAAGAAAAATTAGGACATGTTTTAAGTGAGATTACAAATATCTTCCTGTTATATTTCAATAGGAGCAGCCTGCCAGTTGATTCCTTTGTGTTCTACTGCAGCTTCCCAGAGTGTTCTAAAGAACAACTAGAGCGCTAACAGTCTTACTTATGACAAAATTATGGCACACCTGAAGCCATCTTGATTGGAATAAACCGGTAACACTTAAAACATTTAATTTAAAAAGGAAAAAAAATGAGGGGGTTCATTTTGCCATAGAAATTATGGTTAGTTCTGCAGAAAGAAAAATTAGGGCACGTTTTAAGTGAGATCTCAAATCCTCTTCTATTTCATTAGAAAATTCTGACATGCAGACTGAAACAATCACTTTCAATACCAGCAGTAGACTTCCAGTTAACTCCCTGGTGAGCAGTAGCTTTACTACAGTGATCTAATGAGCAACTAGAGTGCTAACATTCTGAATTTATGGTAAATGTGTGACACATCTGAATGCCTTCTTGATGGAATCAAAGTAAAAAACTGAAAGCATTTCCTACTGAGGAGACTGCAGTAAATGAGGAAATTAGGAAACTTCATAACAAATAAGTATCCCAAGATGGCCACCAGAGAAAAAGAGCCCAAATGTAGCACAAATATCACCCACATGTAGCCCACATATAGCCCAATGACAGAAGTGTGGAAAACACTTTTTATTTTTGTTTTTTTGCAGTTTTATATAGTGAAGACTGGTCAGGTATTGGAGCGTTGCATCTTACTTGGACCCCTTATTGCGTATTTTGAACGAAGTACATGAGATTGATCTTGCGAAACATTGAACTTTACTATTCTGTTAACCTGAAGTTGCTCTGAACCGGGCTTTGTAACACCCGTTTTTACCTACTGGTTTTAATTAATTCTCACTGTATTGTATTAAGAAAGAGGATTTACTGTTTTTATGTACACTTTTATGATCTATGTTTCTAAATCAGATCAAATAAAGTTTAATGAATGTAATTGAAGTCTCCCAAGATGGCCACCAGAGAAAAATGAGCCCAAATGTAGCACAAATATCACCCAGATGTAGCCCACGTATAGCCCAATGACAGAAAAGTGGAAAACACTTTTTATCCTTTGTTTTTTTGCAGTTTTATATAGTGCAGGCTGGTCAGATATTGGAGTGCTTTACATGAGCATTGGTTACATCATACAAGGACAAACTCATTTTGGTTGTAGGCATGGGGAGATTAAGTGATTTGACCAGAATCACAGAATGACGAGCTGAAGCAGAAACTCCAACTTGGTAACACCACATTTTCTCCCCTAAGCGTAACATTTAATCAAGTGGTCAACTGGATAAAAAAACATAGAGATAACAAATAATTCAAAAGTGCTTTGTCGCTATTTGAGAACTGCTTGGCTCAGAAAGCGACCTTTTTAAAAATGGTGTAAATCCGTTCGGTAGTTGCTGAGAAATTGAAAAAAACCAAATATCGATATCTAGAGGCGCGGTGGATCCGCGAACCCTCCCGACCACGAGCTTCATTTTAATTGGCTGCCAACACTCCAAACCAGGAAGTGTTGGCAGCCATCTTGTGACTCAGTAGAACTGAGTCACAAGAAAACAGGGAAACAAGGTGAAAAAGAAGAAAAGGGGGCAGGGTAGAAACACCCTGACCCCCTAGGCCTGCTCAGGGGGTCCCACAAGGACCCCCAGGGCCAAAAAAAGCATTTTGTTAAAAAAAATTGGCGAAATTTGCGCTGGGTTTGTGAATCCCGCCGAAATGTAAAAAAAAATGAAGCGCAGGATACTGCGCTTCATTTAATTGAGACCCCTGGGTGGGCCAGGTCCCGGGGGCATTACCAACAAATATATGCAGGGCCCGCGGGGGCGCCCGCAGCCCCGGGGACCGCCACCTCCCGGGGCTTGTTTTTAATGTTTGGGGGGGCCTCCAAGGCCCCCAAGCCCCGAGGACCGCCAGGGCTTTTATCAAATAGGGACCCTCAGGATTCAAGGGGAATTAATCCTCCAACTTACCCTGAGCACTACTGATGCAGTCCAGCCATCGCCCTGTCACTACCCATGCACTCCTCCAATCAACGAGCGAGCACCATGTACTTATCCAATCACTCCGCCAAAACACAAGCACTTATAAATTCACCATCCACTCTCCTTGCAGTACTCTAATCATCCAGTCAGTACCCATGTACTCATCCAATGACCCAGGCACTAACTCATGGCAAATACAGAGGAGGTCATGCTAATCACAGGGGTACCCCAACGCATAGTGTTCCCTAGTGTATGTAGGTGTTTTCACTGTATTCTAAGTGTCTTTTACCACCAGAGACAGAGTCAGTTACCACCAGTACCAATCAGCAAAAAGTTGGGGGCACAGGAGTACTTTCTACTCCTCTGTTGGTTCTTTCTGCACATCTCTTCCTTCTTCTTGCACTTTTCTTCGTCTTTCTGGACTTGTGTTGCCTCTTTCTGCATTTGTCTTCCTTCTTTCTGCGCTTTTCTTCTTCTTTCTTCACATGTCCTACCTCTGTAGGCATAGTTAGAAACTAGCATTTAAAAAACCTTTGAAATTCACTTAAAAAACCATAGGTTTCAGGCATGTTATAGTTAGAAATTAGCATTTAAAAAACCTTTGATATTCACTGAAAAAACCATAGGTTTCAGGCACGTTATAGTTAGAAATTAGCACTTAAAAAACCTTAGAAATTCACTGAAAAAAACCATAGGTTTTAGGGAAAGTTATAGTTAGTTGGACATTTCACTCGTACAAAACCAGAGAAATTCCCCCGTTATAGTTAGTTCAGCTAACTATAACTTGCGCCCCCGCAATGCACTGCTGATGACGTCACATATGACATCACTCATGACATGGTCAGTGACATCACTGATGACATCACTGATGACATCTCAAATGACATCACTGATGACATCACTGAGGACATCATCCATGTGATAATTTGATGCATCGTCTCACACCCTAATGTAACCTTTGATACACCAACTCTAAGTAACAGACTGCCATTCTCAAAACCATAGACACTCCAGCAGCAATAACTACATACCCACTCACTGATTCTTAGGTCTAAACACATATCCACTCACTCACCCGTACAGTCACTCATACTTACAATCACTCAGTACAGGACTATCATATGCACTCATACGCCTATATAGACACTCACACACCACCACTCATCCATAGAGGTACTCACACACCTAGTCAGTCATCCAAATAATTAATCACACTCCCATTTACTCACCTATACAGTTATACACACACCAGCTCACTTACTCATACAAATACTAGGACATTCTTATGCTCTTATACAATCACTGATACAAGCACACACTCATCCATACAGTCACTCTCATAATCACACACTGTCACTTACAGCTATTTATATATTCCAACACACATATATACTGCCTTTCACATATGTAGTTAATCACACATGTACCACTGAGATAAACATTCACTCACTAACACACCGATACACACACTCACACACCCATATAGTCCATCACATGTGCACTCTTGAAACCATGCACCCAGTGAATCACCCACTCACACATCTATGCACAGAGTCACACACACCCCACCCATACAAACACTCAGGCATCCATACAGATACTCAGACAACCAATCAATAACCCATATAGACACTCATGTAGCTATTCACAAACCCATGCAGCCACTTACACACCAACAGACAGACGGATACAGACATTCACACAGTTTAGTCACTAACCCGTGCATTCAGTAAGATACATTTAATCACTCACTTATAGAGTCAGTCACACACCTACTAAATCATCCATTCAGACACTTATACACCCACTCATTCTTCAATACGCCTTTCCCTATATATATTAAACATATTTAAACTTTACAGAAACACACAGTCACTAGAGGATGTCATCAGTGATGTCATCAGTGATGTCATTTGAGATGTCATCAGTGATGTCATCAGTGATGTCACTGACCATGTCATGAGTGATGTCATATGTGACGTCATCAGCAGTGCATTGCGGGGCGCGAGTTATAGTTAGCTGAACTAACTATAACGGGGAAATTCTCTGGTTTTGTACGAGTGAAATGTCCAACTAACTATAACTTTCCTAAAACCTATGGTATTTTCAGTGAAATATATATATATATATATATATATATATATATATATATATATATATATATATATATATTCACTGAAAAAACCATAGGTTTCAGACACGTTATAGTTAGAAATTTGCATCTACAAAGCCTTTGAAATTCACTGAAAAAACCATAGGTTTTAGGGACAGTTATAGTTAGTTGGACATTGCACTCGTACAAAACCCGTGAAATTCCCCCGTTATAGTTAGTTCAGCTAACTATAACTCGCGCCCCCGCAATGCACTGCTGATGACGTCAAATATTACATCACTCATGACATGGTCAGTGACATCACTGATGACATCACTGAAGAATGTGCTAGTATTTGTATGAGTAAGTGAGTTGGTGTGTGTATAACTGTGGCGGCGTGTGAGTGTTTATATAGGTGTATGAGTGCATATGATAGTCCTGTACTCAGTGACCGTAAGCATGAGTGACTGTACGGGTGAGTGAGTCGATGTGTGTGTGTAGACCTAATAATCAGTGAGTGGGTATGTAGTTATTGGTATTGGAGTGTGTATGGTTTTGAGAATGGCAGTCTGTAATTTAGAGTGGGTGTATCAAAAGTTATATTAGGGTGTGAGAAGATGCATGAAATTATCACATGGATGATGTCATCAGTGATGTCATCAGTGATGTCATTTGAGATGTCATCAGTGATGTCATCAGTGATGTCACTGACCATGTCATGAGTGATGTAATATGTGACGTCATCAGCAGTGCATTTCGAGGCGCGAGTTATAGTTAGCTGAACTAACTATAACGGGGAATTTCACGGGTTTTGTACGAGTGCAATGTCCAACTAACTATAACTGTCCCTAAAACCTATGGTTTTTTCAGTGAATTGCAAAGGTTTTTTTAAATGCAAATTTCTAACTATAACGTGTCTGAAACCTATGGTTTTTTCAGTGAATTTCAAAGGTTTTTAAATGCTAATTTCTAACTATAACGTGCCTGAAACCTATGGTTTTTTAAGTGAATTTCAAAGGTTTTTTAAATGCTAATTTCTAACTATAACGTGCCCCGCACCCTACCTTCACCACTGTGCAAACGCGCCCCGTTGTGTGTTTTAAGTTCATGATTAAGTCCCCTTGAATCATGAGGGTCCCTGGGGTCCAACTAGCCCACCCTGTACCTCCAGTATGCGCCAGGGAGCTGTGTTGCAGAGAGGTGTTCAGAGGCCACGCCCCTTTTTACACCTCTCTGCAACGCAGCTCTGTGGCGCTTTCTGGACGTACCTGGTGGGCTTGTTGGCCCCCAGGGACCCTTCAGATTGAAGGGGATTTAATTCCCCATCTTAAAACGCGCCACGGGGCTTGTTTGCACACATGTCACCTGAAGCCCCGCCCCCTCCCTTCACCACTGTGCAAACGCACCCCGAGGCGCCTTTTGAGTTGGGGGATTAACTCCCCTTGAATCCTGAGGGTCCCTGGGGTGCAACTAGCCCAACAACTACCTCCATTAAGGGCCACAGAGCTGTGTTGCAGAGAGGTGTAAAAAGGGGCGTGGCCTCAGAACACCTCTCTACAACGCAGCCCCGTGGTGCATAGTGGAGGTTCCTGGTGGGCTAGTTGGCCCCCAGGGACCCCCAGTATTCAAGGGGAATTTGTTCCCCCTCTGCAAACGCGCCAGGGGGCGTGTTTGCAGAGTGCTGCCAAGGAGGGGGCGTGGCCTCTGGCGCGATGCCGGTCTTTTTTTTTTTTGAAGGGCGGCCTTGTGGCCCCCCTTATTTTCTTAATTTATTGGCCCTGGGGACCCCATCCCCCAGGGCCTGCCCCCTAATATTTAAAAAAAAAAAAAAAAGAATTTGGAAGGGGGCCGCGTGTCCCCCCTCCCGAGGCCTTAATCGGCCCCGGGGACCCCATCCCCCGGGGCTTGGCCTTATTTTTATTTTAAAATTGTTTTGGAGGGGGGCTGCATTGCCCCCCTCCTCAGGTCACTTATGGCCCCGGGGACCCCATCCCCCGGGGCCGGCCTTTGTTTTTGTTTTGTTTTTTTGTTTGAATTTTGGGGAGAGGGGCCGCGTGGCCCCCTCCCGAGCCACTTGCAGCCCCGGGGACCCAATCCCCGGGGCTGGCCCTCTCCGTTGGGGACCGTGGGGGGTCCCCAATCCCCCATTGTCCCGCTGGCTCCCGCGTCCCTCGGGAGCCGGCATTGCTTTCCACATGGGGAGCTGCTAAGATGCAGCTCCCCGTGTGGAAAAGCAATCATCTTTGGTTTTGGAAGAGAGAGCAGGTTTCCTGCTCTCTCTTCCAAAACCAAGAGTTTGCTATGACAGGACGGGAGCCGCGAGGCTCCCGCCCTGCCATAGCAAACTACAGTGTCCCGGGGGTGAGCACCCCGGGACACTGCAGGAGCCGACCCTGGGGGTGGTGGTCCCCAGGGCCATCAAGGGCTCCAGGAGGGGGGCCGCGCGGCCCCCCTCCCTCCATTGGCAAAGCCCTGGGGAGGTGGTGTTCCCCGGGGCTCGGGGGTCCGAAACGGACCCCCACATTGTAATTCTTAGTGCCCCGGGGGGTGGCGGTCCCCGGGTCTGCGGGAGGGCCGAGTGCCCTCCCGCACCATTTTAAATTGAAAGCCCCGGGGGGTGGCAGTCCCCGGGGCTTGGGGGGCCCTTAGAGGCCCCCCCAGCATTATTTCAATAAACCCCGCATGCCCCCAGGACTTGGGCCACCCGGGGGCAAAATAGCATTTTTTTTTTATCGCGGGATCCGCGCACCCTAAGCGCATCCCGCCGATTTTTTTTTTAAATGCTTTTTTCTGCCCAGGGGGTCCTTGTGGGACCCCCTGAGCAGACCTAGGGGGTCAGGGCGTTTCTCCCCTGCCCCCTTTTGCGTTTGCACTTGCGATTTTTTTTATCGGCTGGATCCGCGCACCCTAAGCGCATCCCGCAGATTTTTTTTAAAAAATGCTTTTTTCTGCCCAGGGGTCCTTGTGGGACCCCTGAGCAGACCTAGGGGGTCAGGGTGTTTCTACCCTGCCCCCTTTGTGCGTTTGCACACTTGTTTCTGTGCCTCGGTTCTACCAAGGGACAAAATGGCTGCCAACACTTCCTGATTTGGAGTGTTGACAGCCAATTAGCATGCAGCTCATGATCGGGAGGGTACGCGGACCCTACGCGGCCATAGATATATATGTGATTTTACTTTTGATTTTCTCAGCAACTACTGAACGGATTTACACCATTTAACAAAAGGGTTCTTTCTGAACCAAGAACTACCTCTTTGCCAAATTTGGTGTAATTCCGTTCAACAGTTCGGGCTGTAGCCGTGGCTAAAGTTTCCTATGGGAAAATAAATGGGGAAAACACGTTTTGGGACCCCCCTTTTTTCTCGGCCCACGCTTGACAAATCACCCCAAGACTTTCAGGATAGGAGCGGACCGGAGCGGGCCACAAAGTTTGAAAATTTTGCGAAGATTCGTCAACCGACGCAAGAGTTATTTCAAATAGAATGTTGCGGATTTCCTATGGAAAATAGGTCCTAACTATAACTATCTACTGGCGACCGCCAGTAGATAATATATATATATATATATATATATATATAAAGAATAGGAAGGGAGCATATATATATATATATATATATATTCCTCCAAAATGGTTCCCTTACACCGGGAAGTGCAGCGCTCATCACGGGTGCAGCTCCCTGAGGCAGAACCACGCCGCTCAATACTTCCTCACAATCCTTCAGCCAGAAGGAAAAAGGGGACGCACTCCCGTAGTTCAGTGCAACAATGATTTTTATTCCTTTAGTTGTTCATTCATCGGGATAGCAAGAACGATCTACGCGTTTCGGTTTTACAAAAACCTTGTTCACGATCATCTGAACGCCTATCCCCGTCCAGTATAAATATTCAAACAGGCATTACATCATTTCCTGTTTAGTGATTACCAACGTCCTCGTGCATTATGGGTGATGTAGTTTATAGTGAGTGAATAAACTATTTACAAAAAGTGACATTATTAAAAATAATCAAGCCCGATTATACCGTGCTCAAACAATTAAAAAGACCACCATTTTTTCTTATTTTTTCTTGATAGAAAAGGTGAAACAGAGTTCTTAAGTCTTAATTTCGTTTCATACTTCAGGATTGTCACATCTTTATTGTTTCTTTTCAATGGGACCTCCATTTATTTCTGGTCCATATCTCTTCTATCCCTCTAGTGGGATGTGAATGCAAGTACATCCATGAACTCCATTCAATCTGTATTGCCTTTTGTTTCATTTTGTTCTTTACATATTTTCTTTTTCTTTTATTTTTCCTTTATTTTCCTTAAGTTGGTTCCTTGAGATTCTTGAGAGGTTGCCATTTACCATTTATTTACAAATGAATATATAACTCTTCCGATTGATTAAGGCCATGAGGACTTAATGTTCATAAATTTAAGATGTGACGTGATTCTTTTCGACGTAAAAGTTTGCTCTGTCCCCACCACGTTCTTTTTAGGGACTGTTTCGATACCATAGAACTTAAGTTGTTTCCAGTCACTTTGATGGTATTGTTCCATGTGTTTGGCCACTGCATTTGTTCTGTCTTTGTGTATAGTTGCCCTGACGTGTTCCATTACCCGTTTTTTCAGCTCACAGATGGTGCTTCCTACATACATTAGCGGACATGGACATTCCATTACATAAACTGTGTATTGTGTTTTACATGTAATTAGTTGACGAATTTCCCACATTTTGTTATTGGCCATTCTAACTTCTTTGATCTGTTTGGCAATTTGACAGACTTTGCATGCATGACATTTCAAAAAACCTTTGGTTTTCAACCATGTGTCTTCTTTCTTTTTCCCTTTAAAATGACTATGAATAAGATGATCCTTTAAGTTCTTTGCTCTCCGATAGGTTATTGTCGGATGTTTCCCCACAATTTTACTCACTGTGCTATCTAGTTGTAAAATTTTCCAATTTCTTCTCAGAATTTTGGTAATTTGTTTGCTTTCCTGTGAGTAATCCGTTATTAGCCTGATTGGCTCTTGGTCATCATTCTTCTCTTTGTATCTTTGCACTAGACATTCCTCTCGTGATTTTTCATTTGTTCTTTTCCAACATTTTTCAAGCATGCCTGTATTGTATTTTCTTCTTTTGAATCTTTCTGATGTAGCTGCACTTTGTTTCTGCCATTCCTCTTCCTCACTGCATATTCTTCGAATTCTGAGGAATTCCCCATATGGGATGCTGGAGATGAGTGATTGTAGATGGAAACTGGTTGCTTCCCACCATCCCATCGCTAGACATGCATAGCTGGGACTAAAGGAAAATCCCATTGCAGTTCCGCTATTTTGGCGATACACTTCTTCTCCGAATAAGAATATATTTTTAGTCAGGCAAATTGAGATCATGTCTAGGAGCATCTGATTGTGATCTCCATATTGTATATTCCTCTCCTGTAAGAAGAAGTTGCATGCTTTTAGACCCATATCATTTCCTATGTTAGTATATAGGGATATGGCATCCATCGTTATCAGCTGATAAGTTTCTTGCCATGGTGTATTTTGAAGACTGGGATTTTCCTTTAGTCCCAGCTATGCATGTCTAGCGATGGGATGGTGGGAGAAAGAAGTAGCATGGAACACAGGAAATGATCATACAATGAACAAAATTGTCAGCTGGACAAGATACATTGATGATCTATTCATCATCTGGGATGGTACTACGTCGGAATTTCAGGAATACTTCGAAATAATCAATAATAATATTAAAGATCTGAAATTTACTTATGAGATAAGTAATCAACGAGTAGTATTCCTGGATACAGAGATTTACATCAAGGATAACCAAATCCACACGACATTACATAGGAAGAACACAGCAACCAATACCACCCTAGAAGCAACCAGTTTCCATCTACAATCACTCATCTCCAGCATCCCATATGGGGAATTCCTCAGAATTCGAAGAATATGCAGTGAGGAAGAGGAATGGCAGAAACAAAGTGCAGCTACATCAGAAAGATTCAAAAGAAGAAAATACAATACAGGCATGCTTGAAAAATGTTGGAAAAGAACAAATGAAAAATCACGAGAGGAATGTCTAGTGCAAAGATACAAAGAGAAGAATGATGACCAAGAGCCAATCAGGCTAATAACGGATTACTCACAGGAAAGCAAACAAATTACCAAAATTCTGAGAAGAAATTGGAAAATTTTACAACTAGATAGCACAGTGAGTAAAATTGTGGGGAAACATCCGACAATAACCTATCGGAGAGCAAAGAACTTAAAGGATCATCTTATTCATAGTCATTTTAAAGGAAAAAGAAAGAAGACACATGGTTGAAAACCAAAGGTTTTTGAAATGTCATGCATGCAAAGTCTGTCAAATTGCCAAACAGATCAAAGAAGTTAGAATGGCCAATAACAAAATGTGGGAAATTCGTCAACTAATTACATGTAAAACACAATACACAGTTTATGTAATGGAATGTCCATGTCCGCTAATGTATGTAGGAAGCACCATCTGTGAGCTGAAAAAACGGGTAATGGAACACGTCAGGGCAACTATACACAAAGACAGAACAAATGCAGTGGCCAAACACATGGAACAATACCATCAAAGTGACTGGAAACAACTTAAGTTCTATGGTATCGAAACAGTCCCTAAAAAAGAACGTGGTGGGGACAGAGAAAAACTTTTACGTCGAAAAGAATCACGTCACATCTTAAATTTGCGAACATTAAGTCCTCATGGCCTTAATCAATCGGAAGAGTTATATATTCATTTGTAAATAAATGGTAAATGGCAACCTCTCAAGAATCTCAAGGAACCAACTTAAGGAAAATAAAGGAAAAATAAAAGAAAAAGAAAATATGTAAAGAACAAAATGAAACAAAAGGCAATACAGATTGAATGGAGTTCATGGATGTACTTGCATTCACATCCCACTAGAGGGATAGAAGAGATATGGACCAGAAATAAATGGAGGTCCCATTGAAAAGAAACAATAAAGATGTGAAACGAAGTATGAAACGAAAATAAGACTTAAGAACTCTGTTTCACCTTTTCTATCAAGAAAAAATAAGAAAAAATGGTGGTCTTTTTAATTGTTTGAGCACGGTATAATCGGGCTTGATTATTTTTAATAATGTCACTTTTTGTAAATAGTTTATTCACTCACTATAAACTACATCACCCATAATGCACGAGGACGTTGGTAATCACTAAACAGGAAATGATGTAATGCCTGTTTGAATATTTATACTGGACGGGGATAGGCGTTCAGATGATTGTGAACAAGGTTTTTGTAAAACCGAAACGCGTAGATCGTTCTTGCTATCCCGATGAATGAACAACTAAAGGAATAAAAATCATTGTTGCACTGAACTACGGGAGTGCGTCCCCTTTTTCCTTCTGGCTGAAGGATTGTGAGGAAATATATATATATATATATATTTTTTTTTTTTTCTGCTCCTCGTACCCACCACGATTCCTGCACTCGCGGGCGGGTGCTTTGATGCGCGTTGGTGGTAACGCGCCTAATCTCGCAGCTCCATTGTACATAAAGTACAGCACTCACGGGGAAATTTCAACCAATTTATTGGTGAAAAACACACACAAGACGCGTTTCGGCGACTGCCTTCCTCATTAAATTGGTTGAAATTTCCCCCGTGAGTGCTGTACTTTATGTACAATGGAGCTGCGATATATATATATATATATATATATATATATATATAAATCTATATATATATGCTCCCTTCCTATTCTTTTGAATTATGCCTCATGCTGTTTTAGTATTATAATGTGAATGGGTCTTAAATATTGTAATATTAAGCAATGGGAAGTAGATTTTAGCTTTTGCACCATTGCACTTTATATAGAAGGTTGGTCCCTATCTGTATTTTAAGGCACCTGGCACATTTGCACTTTGACAGATTTTGCAGTGAGAGACTAATAGAACCAGTGGCTGTTGACTATAATGAGGTAATTCGTAGATGTTTGAAAAAGAGAAATCCATGTCATAAGATATAGCTCTATCCTCATTATTAGAATATCTTTTTGCTATATTTGGATTGTACGGGCTTTATGTTTGGATTATTCTTTGCACTTAGGCACTTTATATATGCATAGCAGTTTTTGCACAGCTTAAATTGGGTTGAAATACAGGAAGTGCAATATAAGATGGGAGATTCCCGCACTATAGCACTTTAAATATTGTGGTGTTATCTGTCCAGTTTATAACGGTGTGAGACTTTGGCACCTTACATATACTTATCAGATTTTGCACATGTATAGTTATTTATTGTATTTATGGGTGGTATGGGATGCCTTTTTTCTAAATGAAATCTAACGTTGGGATAATGAAGTAACCTATAATGATCTATATAATACATATTTTATGGAAATTGACCAATGGGGAATCATATCCTACCATTTTAAGTATTGATTCATTCTTAGACACCCCTACAGCGTTACCCTAACAATGAATAATTATTTATTTATATGTGCTTGCTCTCCGTTGAGTTGTCAAATACGAGAGTGTTGATGCTGTGCATATTGTCAAATGTTTGACCTCTGGCTAGCATTCTGACGCAATCCTTAGATCATTGGGCACTGGCCCTAGAGAATGCCTTCCTTTTTCGATCTCCGGTCCATGGTTCGTTAGATTGTTATGATGGTGCCAAAGAGGCTTGGTTTTACATACATAAAAATGTGTGGAAAAAAAGTGTGAAATTCAGGTTCTGGAAGAAATATATAAAAATATGGAAATTGTATTGAAAAACTAAGGGGCCGATTCCGATTCGGGCCGGAAATCTCTCCGACCGAGCCGGACCCGGAGAGATTTCTGACCGAATTGGACCCGTGCAGCCCGACCGAACGAGTACGATGCGTCCGTATGCCATCGTACACGAGTCGGTCGGACTCCCATTGAAGTCAATGGGAGCCGGTCGTACAGCGCGTACGCAGGCTACCATTGCCTCAATGGGTGCGAGGCGAACAAGGGCACCCCCTACAGCGGGTACGCGGCAAAGCGACTCGCGCCGTACACGCACAGGTAGGGGGGACCCATGGGTCCCCCCTGTGTGCGACTTGTGCGGCTACGCGTACAGGGGGGTTCGACACGGACCCCCGAAGTACGGCTCCGACTGCTCTTTCGAGCCGGACGGCGCGTGTCGGTCGGACTGCTCGCGGCGCGCATCGTACTTACCCGGCCGGGGAACGTCTCCATTGCGCGCTGCGAGTCGTGTCCGAGCGAGTCGGTCGGTGGGGTTCGACCCGGGAACGAGTCGGTCGGAGCGGTTGGGACGCCCGAACGAGTCGGTCGGCGATTTCGCATCGTACTCGCTCGTCCGGACGCGCGTACGAATCGGTCGGGAAATAGGGCTCCGAATCGGATCCGGTTAAGCCGAATCCGATTCGGAGCCCTACCGGCCGAGATCGGAATCGGCCCCTTAGTGTGCAAGGTAACAGATTACATGCGTGGGAAAGCATAATGAGAATGGTTGTGCTTTCTTTTATGTTTATTGTACTGTGCCTTTAAAAAAGAAAAAAATCTAACGAAAAAATTACTTTGACGAAGACTGTCTACAGCCGAAACGCGTCAGGACAGACATCGTGCCATGACTAAAAAAATAAAAATAATATGCTATTTACCGGGAGTGCCTGCATTTGCTCTTCTTTGAGGGGGCTGCTGTAATATATATATATATATATATATATATATATATACATACATATTTATGGAAGAGCAAACCTAACTATAACTATTTAGTGAAGACCGCCACCTAGTAGCACATATATATATATATATATATATATATATATATATATATATATATATATATATATATACTCAATTCGCCATCCAAAGAAGCCTCACACAGACAAGGAAAACGAGAGCAGACCCAAAGTTCTTAGTGCAAATCCAGTGCTGTTTAATTGAATGCCAGCAAATCCGCCATTACGCGTTTCGACCCCCACTCTGGTCTTGATCACATGACGCATTGCATAGAAAAAACATGGCATTGAAAGTGATAAGTACCAGGAAATGACGACATGAAGTCAAAGTGCAAGTGCATAGAAACTGAAAAGTTACTAACAGCAGCATAATAAATTACAGTATATGTGCAAAACTTAATACGCATTCAATAAATAAGCTCATAAATATATATAAAATATAAATAGATATGCTTGTATGCGTTAAAAAAATTATCATTATAAAACACGATGTGCAAACGGTAAAATTGTTTTCTGCAATATAGTTGCACCAAACTTTACTTAAATGTTCTTAACTGATGTTGAATGCACAACCCCTAATTCTGCTGCTAAATATACTGTAAAACAATGCCCAAGTGGGCCTTCCTATACTAATATGCAACCTTTACCTCGCCTACATTGCATTTCCTTGGTCAAAATGTGTATAATGAAGTCAAAAATATTAAAAATACCATAAATGTAAAGAAAATGCCATACTTTAAAGTTTCATAGAGGCAAGATTTTGATGTCTAAAATATGTACAAAACAGCTGATCCTAACATACAATATGATATAAATCCATAATTCAGTGTTCCCAACGCTCAGAGACAAGTGTAAAGATCCGCACTAGCATTTAACCCTGAAGGGGATTTCGTATCGAGTTCAAGTATATGTCGGGTTTCTAGGAGGCGCAATTTGGCCTCCCGGTTTCCACCTCGTTTAAGCGGTGGAACCGTATCAATTACAAAATACTGGAGAAATACAGGGTTACTGTCATGTTTTTGCTCAAAATGCATGGCGACTGGGTAGGCCTGATCCTTACCACTAATTGCCCTTATGTGCTGGAGTATCCTCTTGTGGGCCGGTAACTTGGTGCTACCAATATACCTCAACCCACAAGGGCACTCCAACACATAAACTGCAGAATCGGTTTTACACGTCAACCTCTTGTTAATCATAATGGGTTCCGATTTGAAAGGACTGCTATATTGGGTTCTACTACTTCCAAATTTACAAGCCTTACAGCTAGAACATTTTCTAAACCCCTTACTCTGTGCCATCCAAGTGGTGGGGGTTAGCATCTCAGAGCTGCTGGTCACAAGGGTACTTCTCATAGACGGGGATTTCCTAAAGGTCAATGCTGGTTTCGCTGGAACCAGCAAACCAATAACTGGATCTCCCTGTACCAGATTCCAGTTACGGTAATAGATTTTCCTGAGTTCCTGATGTTGACTATTGTACGTCAATATGACTTTGGGATTAATAGTCGCGGGCATGCTTTTCTCCGCAGTCTGCTTAGTTTTGGGAGTTAAAGCTTCCTTTCTAGACAGGCTCCTGGTTTTTGCAATAGCACTATCTATAACCCCATGAGCGTAACCTCGCTCCAAAAATCTCTGTTTGCAGGCCTCCTGCGCAATCTGACACTCCAAGTCTGTGCTACAAATCCGCCTGATACGCAGCATCTCACCATATGGGATGCTGCGTATCAGATGGGGCGGATGGTGAGTGGTCGCATGCAGGACCGTATTGCCTGCAGTTGGCTTCCTGAATAATCTGGTGGCCAAGAGCCCATGATCTACATATATCTCAACATCCAAGAAACAAACAGATGTGGCATTGATAATAGATGTGAATTGGAGATTAAGGCAATTGCTATTCAGCGAATCTACAAATTCCTTTGCCCTTGACTCTGAACCCCTCCAGATTAAAAACAAGTCATCAATGTACCGTAAATACAAAATTGCATGTTCTTTCATTGTCGCTTTGCTTTGTCCAAAGAGGACCTGCTCCTCCCACAGCCCCATATGCTAACAAGCATATATATTCACTGAAAAAACCACAGGTTTCAGGGACGTTATAGTTAGTTGGACATTTCACTCGTACAAAACCAGAGAAATTCGGCCGTTATAGTTAGTTGAGCTAACTATAACTCGCGCCCCCACAATGCACTGCTGATGACGTCACATATTACATCACTCATGACATGGTCAGTGACATCACTGATGACATCTCAAATTACATCACTGATGACATCATCCAGTGACTGTGTGTTTCTGTAAAGTTTAAATATGTTTTATATATGTATGCCAAGGTGTATTGAAAAATGAGTGGGTGTATGAGTCTCTGAATGGATGATTTAGTAGGTGCGTGACTGACTGTATAAGTGAGTGATTAAACGTGTCTTACTGAATGCATGGGTTAGTGACTAAACTGTGTGAATGTCTGTGTCTATCTGTCAGCTGGTGTGTAAGCAGCTGCATGGGTTGGTGAGTACCTACATGAGTGTCTATATGGGTTATTGATTGGTTATCTGAGTATCTGTATGGGTGCCTGAGAGTCTGTGTGGGTGAGTAGGGGGTGTGTGACTCCATGCCTAGATGTATGAGTGGGTGATTCACTGGGTGTATGGGTTCAAGAGTGCATCTGTGAAGAGCTGTATGGGTGGGTGTGTGTGTATGGGTGTGTTGGGGAGTGAATGGATGTCTCAGTGGTACATGTGTCAGTAACTACATATGTGAAAGGCAGTATATGTGAGTGTTGGACTATATAAATGACTATATGTGAGAGTGAGTGATTGTGAAAGGGGCTGTATGGATGAGTGTGTGCTTGTGTCAGTGATTGTATAAGAGAGTAAGTATGTGTTAGTATCTGTATGAATAAGTGAGGTGGTGTGTGTATAACTGTACAGGTGAGTAAATGGGAGTGTGATTGATTCTTTGCATGACTGACTAGGTGTGTGAGTAACTCTATGGGTGACTGGCAGTGTGTTAGTGTCTGTATAGGTGTATGAGTGCATATGATAGTGGCTGTATTGATGAGTGACTGCATGTATGAGTGACTGTATGGGTGAGTGAATGGATGTGTGTGTGTGTGTGTGTAGACCTAGGAATCAGTCAGTGGGTATGTACTAACTGGTATTGGTGTGTCTTTGGTTTCAAGAATGGTAGTCTGTATTTTAAAAAGGGTGTATCAAAGGTTATATTAGGGTGTGAGGAAGTGCATCAGCTGATCACGTGGATGATATCATCAGTGATGTCATCAGTGATGTCATTTGAGATGTCATCAGTGATGTCATCAGTGATGTCATCAGTGATGTCACTGACCA
The DNA here is from genome assembly GCA_963921515.1 of Calotriton arnoldi. Lineage (NCBI taxonomy): Eukaryota > Metazoa > Chordata > Amphibia > Caudata > Salamandridae > Calotriton > Calotriton arnoldi. The sequence goes on from CAWUFW010014953.1 coordinate 304,743, forward strand.
TGTCATCAATGATGTAATATGTGACGTCATCAGCAGTGCTTTGCGGGGGTGCGAGTTATAGTTAGCTCAACAACTATAACCCAATCAATCAATCAATCATGTCACTTATAAAGCGCACTACATTCCCGCGAGGGTCTCAAGGCGCTGGGGGAAGAGGGGGGTGGTGCTGCTACTGATCGAAGAGCCAGGTCTTGAGGAGTCTTCTGAAGGCCAGTAGGTCTTGGGTCTGTCGGAGGTTGGTGGGGAGGGTGTTCCAGGTCTTGGCGGCGAGGTGGGAGAAGGATCTGCCGCCGGCGGTCGTTTTCCGGATGCGGGGGACTGTGGCGAGGGCGAGGCTGGTCGAGCGGAGCTGGTGGGTGGGGGTGTAGAAGCTGAGTCCTCTGTTGAGGTAGGCTGGTCCGGAGTTGTGGAGTGCTTTGTGTGAGTGGGTGAGGAGCTTGAAGGTTATCCTCTTGTTGACAGGGAGCCAGTGCAGGTCTCTCAGGTGGGGTGTGATGTGGCTGCGTCGGGGGATGTCGAGGATAAGACGTGCAGAGGCGTTCTGGATGCGTTGCAGCCGTCTCAGGAGCTTAGCCGTCGTTCCTGCGTAGAGGGCATTTCCGTAGTCCAGCCTGCTGGTGACGAGGGCCTGGGTGACTGTTTTTCTTGTTTCGGTGGGGATCCACTTGAAGATCCTGCGGAGCATTCGGAGGATGTTGAAGCAGGATGAGGAAACGGCGTTGACCTGCTTAGTCATGGAGAGGGTGGGGTCGAGGATGACCCCTAGGTTGCGTACATGGTCGGTGGGTGGCGGGGCTGTTCCCAGTGATGTTGGCCACCAGGAGTCGTCCCAGGCTGAAGGGTTGGAACCAAGGATGAGGACCTCCGTCTTGTCCGAGTTCAGCTTCAGGCGGCTGGTCCTCATCCATTCGGCGACGGCCTTCATTCCTTCGTGGAGGTGGGCTTTGGCGGTGTGAGGGTCTTTGGTGAGGGAGAGGATCAGCTGGGTGTCGTCGGCGTAGGAGATGATGTTGAGGTTGTGCTGTCGGGCGACGTGGGCGAGGGGTGCCATGTAGATGTTGAACAGCGTTGGGCTGAGGGAGGAGCCTTGGGGTACGCCGCAGATGATCTTGGTGGCCTTGGATCGGAAGGGGGCGAGGCGGACGCTTTGTGTTCTGCCGGAAAGGAAGGATGTGGTCCAGTCCAGGGCCTTCTCTTGGATCCCGGCGTCATGAAGGCGTGTTCGTAGTGTGTGGTGGCAGACCGTGTCGAAGGCGGCTGATAGGTCCAGGAGGATGAGGGCTGCTGTTTCTCCGTTGTCTAGCAGGGTCCTGATGGCATCGGTGGCGGCGATGAGGGCGGTTTCGGTGCTGTGGTTGCTGCGGAAGCCGGACTGGGAAGGGTCCAGGATGTTGTTCTCCTCGAGGTAGCGGGTCAGTTGTTTGTTGACGATTTTCTCGGTGACCTTCGTGGGGAACGGGAGCAGAGAGATGGGTCGGAAGTTCTTGAGGTCCTTGGGGTCTGCCTTGGGTTTCTTGAGTAAGGCGGTGATCTCGGCGTGCTTCCAGCTTTCCGGGAAGGTTGCTGTCTCGAAGGAGATGTTGATTATTTTCCGGAAATGGGGCGCGATGGCTGTACTGGCTTTGTTGAAGATGTGGTGAGGGCACGGGTCTAGCGGTGAACCGGAGTGGATGGTGTTCATGATCTCGCTGGTGTCCTCGTCGTTGATGTTGGTCCAGGAGAGCAGGCGGTTGGTGGTTGTGGGGGCAGTGGTCTCAGTGGTTGCCGGGGCGGTCGTGGTGTTGAAGCTGTCGTGGATGTCGGCGATTTTGCGGTGGAAGAAGGTGGCCAGTGAGTCGCACAGGTCTCGCGACGGCTGGATGTCGTTGGTGTTGGAGCTGGGGTTGGAGAGTGCCTTCACGATGTTGAAGAGCTATTTGCTGTTGTGTGCGTTGTTGTCTAGGCAGTCTTTGAGTGAGGCCCTTTTGGCGGATCTGATGAGGTGATGGTGACTGCGGGTGGCACTCTTGTGGGCGGCGTAGCTGTCCGCTGTCCGTTCGTGGAGCCAGATCTTCTCCAGTTTTCGGCATGTTCGTTTGGAGGCTGAATTTCTCTGATTATGTACGAGTGAAATTTCCAACTAACTATAATGTCCCTGAAACCTGTGGTTTTTTCAGTGAATTTCTAATATTTTTTAAATGCTAATTTCTAACTATAACGTCCCTGAAACCTATGGTTTTTTCAGTGAATTTCAAAGGTTTTTTAAATGCTAATTTTTAACTATAATGTCCCTGAAGCCCATGGTTTTTTCAGTGAATTTCTAAGGGTTTTTAAATGCTAATCCCTAACTATGCCTACATAGGTAGGACATGTGCAGAAAGAGGAAGAAGGGCGCAGAAAGAAGCAAGAGAAGTGCAGAAAGAGGGAAGAGAGGTGCAGAAAGAGGCAAGAGGGGTGTAAAAACAAAGCAAGGGAGATGCAGAAAAAGCAAGAGAAGTGCACAAAGAAGCAACGGAGGTGCGAAAGAGGCAAGAGGGGTGCAGAAAGAGGAAAAAGAAGTGCAGAAAGAGGCAAGAGAGATGCACAAAGAGGGGAAAAGGGTGCAGAAAGAGGCAAGAAGGGTGCAGAAAGAAGCAAGAGAAGTACAGAATGAAGCAATAGGGGTGCAGAAAGAGGCAAGAGGGGTGCAGAAAAAGACGTGAGGGGTGCAGAAAGAGGCAACAGCGGTGCAGAAGGAGGCAAGAGAACCGCACAAAGAGGCAAGAGAGTTGCAGAAACAGACAAAAGAGGGATCAGGGGTGCAGACAGAGGCAAGAGAATTGCAGAAAGATGGAAGAGGGTGCAGAAAGATGCAAGAGGGGTGCAGAAATTGGCAAGAAAAGTGCAGAAAGAGGCAAGAGGGGTACAGAAAGAGGCAAGAAAAGTGCAGAAAGAAGCAAAAGAGGTACAGAAAGAGGGAAGGCGGTGCAGAAAGAGGCAAGAGAACTGCAGAAAGAGGCAACAAAGGTGCAGAAAGAGGCAGGAAAAGGTAAGGAGGGAGCAGAAAGAATCAAGAGGTGCAGAAAGAGGCAGGAGAGGTGCACAAAGAGGCAGAAGGGGTACAGAAAGAGGCAAGAGGGATGCAGAAAGAAGCAAGAGAAGTACAGAAAGAAGCAAGAGCAGTGCAGAAAGAACCAGGAGAGGTGCAGAAAGAGGCAAGAGGGGTACAGAAAGAGGCAAGAAAAGTGCAGAAAGAGGCAAGAGGGGTACAGAAAGAGGCAAGAGAACTGCAGAAAGAAGCAAAAGAGGTACAGAAAGAGGGAAGGCGGTGCAGAAAGAGGCAAGAGAACTGCAGAAAGAGGCAACAAAGGTGCAGAAAGAGGCAGGAAAAGGTAAGGAGGGAGCAGAAAGAATCAAGAGAGGTGCAGAAAGAGGCAGGAGAGGTGCACAAAGAGGCAAAAGGGGTACAGAAAGAGGCAAGAGGGATGCAGAAAGAAGCAAGAGAAGTGCAGAAAGAAGCAACAGAGGTGCTGAAAGAGGCAAGAGGGGTGCAAAAAGAGGCAAGAGAAGTGCAGAAAGAAGCAACAGAGGTGCCAAAAAAGGCAAGAGAGGTGCAGAAACAGGAAAGAAAGGTGCAGAGGGAACAGGGATGCAGAAAGAAGTAAGAGGGATACAGAAATTCGCAAGAGAAGTACAGAAAGAAGCAAGAGAGGTGCAAAAAGAGGCAAGAGGGGTGTAGAAAGAGGTAGGAGAGGTGCACAAAGAGGCAAGAGGGGTACAGAAAGAGGCAGGAGGTGTGCAGAAAGAATGAAGAGAAGTGCAGAAAGAAGCAACAGAGGTGCTGAAAGAGGTGCAAAGGGTGCAGAAAGAGGCAAGAGAAGTGCAGAAAGAATCAACAGAGGTACAGAAAGAGGCAAGAGAGGTGCAGAAACAGGCAGGAAAGGTGCAGAAATAGGGAAGAGGGGATAAAGAAAGAGGCAAGAAAGGTGCAGAAAGAGGGAAGAGGGGTGCAGAAACAGGCAAGGGGTGCAAGAAAGAAGCAAGCGAGGTGCAGAAAGAGACAACAGAGGTGCAGAAAGATGCAAGAGAGGTGCAGAAACAAGCAAGAGAAGTGCAGAAAGAGGCAAGAGATTTGCTGAAAGAAGCAACAGAGGTGTAGAAAGAAGCAAGAGAAGTGCAGAAAGAGGCAAGAGAGGTGCAGAAAATGGCAAGAGAACTGCAGAAAGAGGCAAGAGGGATGCAAAAAAGGAGAGAAGGGTATAGAAAGAGATGCAGAACGAAGCAAGAGAAGTGCAGAAAGAAGCAAGAGATGTGCAGAAAGAGGGAAGACGAGTGCAGAAAAAGACAACAGGGGTGCAGAAAGAAGCAAGAGAGCTGCAGAAAGAGGCAAAAGAAGTGCAGAAAGAAGCAACAGATTTGCAGAAGGAGGCAAGAAAGTTGTAGAAACAGGCAAAACAGGTGCAGAAAGAGGGAACAGGGGTGCACACAGAGGCAAGAGGTGCAGAAAGTAGGAAGAGGGGTGCAGAAAGAGGCAAGAGGGGTGCAGAAATTTGCAAGAGAGGTGCAGAAAGAAGCAAGAGCAGTACAAAAGAACCAACAGAAGTGCAGAAAGAGGCAAGAGGGGTGCAGAAAGAGGCAAGAGAAGTGCAGAAAGAAGGAACAAAGGTGCACAAAGAGGCAAGAGGGTACAGAAAGAGGGCAGAGAGGTGTAGAAAGAGGCAAGAGAGTTGCACAAAGAGGGAAGAAGGGTGCAGAAAGAGGCAAGAGGGATACAGAAAGAAGCAACAGAGGTGCAGAAAGAAGCAAGAGAAGTGCAGAAAGAAGCAACAGCGGTGCAGAAAGAGGCAAGAGGGGTGCAGAAAGAGATAACAGAAGTGCAGAAAGTGGCAAGATAGGTGCATAAACAGGCAGGAGAGGTGCAGAAAGAAGGAACAGGGGTACAGAAAGAAGCAAAAGAGGTGCAGAAAGAGGGAAGAAGGGTGCAGAAAGAGGCAAGAGGGGTACAGAAAGAAGCAAGTGAGGTACAGAAAGAAGCAAGTGAGGTGCAGAAAGAGGCACCAGAGGTGCAGAAAGAGGCAAGAGAGGTGCAGAAAGTGAAAGAGATGAGCAGAAAGAGGCAAAAGAAGTGCAGAAAAAGAAAGAAAGGTGCAGAAAGAAGCAACAGAAATGCCGAAAGAGGCAAGAGAGGCACAGAGAGAAGCAAGAGTGGTTTGCACACCATTAGTAAAAATGTAATACCCACATTTAGCAATAAGCAACAGGTGACCATTCTAGGTTTGCAGAGGGCCTTCCACCACGCTGGAACACTTGTCGCTGCATTTTTGGTAACGTTTGAGCTGTTTGAGCTAGAAACAAGGTATTTTTGTTCAAATCTGCAGATTATGCAGCAGATGATGGGTTATGTGGCAAATGCAGAAAATGTATAATTGTGCAAAAGTCGGTGCAGCCAAACAGTCGCATAATTCCAGTGGCCCTGCTCATACCTCTGACTAGGTGCAGAAGTGCTCCTCAGTGCTTCCTTCTTTTTTTTGTCTCATTGAGTTTATAGTTTAGCTTCTATGGAAACGAGGAAGACTAAACCTGAGGTTACCATCCCACAACACAGACTACCATACCACACAATTACTCTCCATTACACATAATCCCACTCTACATAATTCATATACACTAAATACCACATACTTTCTATCCACATAATTTCACTGCACAACATACCACATAATTCCACTACACACAACCTACATCCACTCCACTCCAAGAAACATTATTACATTGCAAATGCTTCTTTAACTAGTAGTCGCGTTTGTAGAGAAGTGGAGAAGTGGAGAAAGGGGGCTGGGCCTCCGACCACCACTCAGAAATTCCACTGCGCAGGACTTACAGGAGGTACCAGGAGGGCTTCTTGGCCCCCAAAGTCCCTCAGGAGAAAAGTGGACTTCATCCCCCAACCCGTAGTGTGCCAGGAGGCGCGTTTGCAGAGTGGTGGAGAAAGGGGGGCATGGCCTCCGAAGACCTCTTACCAATCCCACTGTGTGGGACTTACTGGAGGTAACAGGAGGGGTAGTTGGCCCCCAAGGACAACCTTGGGGGCCAACTACCCCTACTATTACTTCCAGTAAGTCCCACACAGCAGCACTGGTAAGTTCTCATAGCAGGCCACACCCCCTTTGCCCACCAGTCGGCAAACGTGCTCCCTGGCGCGCTCTTCGATGGGGATTAAAGTCCCCTATGCTGCTGGGGGTGGTTAGGGGCCAACTAGCCTACCTGTTACCTCCAGTAAGCCCGACACACTGGGATTGCTGGGAGGTGGACACAGGCCACACCCCCTTTGTCCACCACTTTGCAAATGCACCCCCTGGCGCACTCTTGGTTGGGAGATGAAGTCCCCTTGCCTCCTGAGGGTCCCTGTGGGCCAACTAGCCCTTCTGTTACCTCCAGTAAGCCCCACACAGCTGGATTGCTGAGAGTGGTCCGAGGATACGCCCCCTTTTTACACCACTCTGCAAACGCGCCGCCTGGTGCACTGCTGCTCGGGGGATGAAGTCCACTTCAGTCCTGAGGTCTTCAGGACAAAAGATGACCTCATCGCCCCACCAGCAGTGCGCCAAGAGGTGTGTTTGCAGAGTAGTGTAAAAAGAGGCGTGGCCTCGGACTACCTCCCAGCAATGTGTGGGGCCTACTGGAGGTACCTGGTGGGCTAGTTGGCCCCTAAGGACCCTTAGGATTCAAGGGGACTTAATCCCCCAATCCAGAACGCGCCAGGAGGCGCGCTTGCATAGTGGTGCAGGGAGGGGGCGGGGCCTCTGGCGAGATGCCGGCTTCTGTTTTTTTATTAGAATATTTATAATAATATTTTGTGGGCCCTGGGGACCCCATCCCCCAGGGCCTGACCCATTTTTTTAAAAAACAATTGAAAAAAACGGGAAGAGGGCTGCGTGGCCCCCCTCCCGAAGCCGATTTTGGCCCCGGCGACCCCAACCCCCGGGGCATGGCCACATATTTTTTTTTTTTTTTAAGGCGGGGGGCCGGGTGGCCCCCCTCCTGAGGCCTTTCTCGGCCCCGGGGACCCTATCCCCCCGGGGCATTGCCTTGTGGTTTTTTTTTTTTTTTTTTTCGGGAGGTGGGCCTTCCCTGGGCCACTATTGGCCCCAGGGGCCCCATCCCCTGTTGCCTGGCCACCCTTTCCAATTTTTTATTTTTGCTTTGGAGGGGGGCCGCGTGGCCCCCCTCCAGAGGCCAATTATGGCCCCAGGGACCACATCCCCCAGGGCCTGGCCTTACATTGGGACCGTGGGGGAGCCCCAATGCCCCCGTGGTGCCAGCTGGCTCCCTGCCTCCTGTGGGAGCCGGCATTGCTTTTGGACAAGGGGAGCTGACATGCAGTTCCCCTTGTCCAAAAGCAATCTGCTTTGCTTCATGGAAGCGAGAGCAGGTTTCCTGCTCTCGCTTCCACGAAGCAAAGCACAGTTTGCAATGACAGGGCGGGAGCTATGCTCCTGCCCTGTAATTGCAAACTGCAATGTCCCGGGTTTGGGCACCCCGGGACATTGCCGGAGCCGGCCCTGGGGGATGGAGGTCCCCAGGGCCATAGAGGGCTCCAGGAGGTGGGCCGCGCAGCCCCCCTCCCATCAGTATTAAAGCCCGGGGCGGTGGTGGTACCCGGGGCCGGGGGTCTGCAACGGACCCCCGTATTAAAATAACTAGTGCCCCAGGGAGGTGGTGGTCCCAGGGGCAGTGTGGGGGGGGCTCAAGTCCCCCCACACTTACTATTTGATATAGCCCCGGGGAGGTGGCGGTCCCGGGGCTTGAGGGGGGCCCACGAGGCCCTCATACACATAATGAAGCAAGGCCCCGAGGAGGTGGTGGTCCCCGGGGCTTGGGGGGCCTGCGAGGCCCCCATCCAAAGTAAAAAATAAAAAAAAAACAAGTCTGGCCAGGCCCCAGGTGATGGGGTCCCCAGGGGCAAAAGTGGCCAAGGGAAGGGGGTCCACACGGCCCCCCTCCTGTGAAAAGAATTAATAAAAAAAAAAATGAGGCAATGCCCAGGGGATGGGGGCCCCGGGGCCAAAAATCGCCTCAGGAGGGGGGCCGCGCGGCCCCCAACCCGTTTAAAAAAAAATATGTCACAGGGCCTGGGGGATGGGGTCTCCAGGGCCCATAAAATATTGAGAGAAGGGGGGCCACACAGCCCCCCTTCTAACACAAAAAAATAGGGAAAAAAAGCTGGCATCTCGCCGGAGGCCCCGCCCCCTCCCTGCACCACACTGCAAACGCACCTACTGGTGTGTTCTGTGTTTGGGGATTAAGTCCCCTAGATCCTTATGGGTCCTTAGGGGCCACCTATCCCACCAGGTACCTCCAGTAATCCCTACACAGTGGGATTGCTGAGAGGTGGTTCGAGGCCACGCCCCTTTTTACACCACTCTGCAAACGCGCCTCTTGGCACACTGCTGGTGGGGCGATGAGGTCCTCTTGTGTCCTGAGGACCTCAGGACTAAAGTGGACTTCATACCCCTAGCAGCAGTGCACCAGGAGGCGCGTTTGCAGAGTGGCCTCAGACCACTCTCAGCAATCCAGCTGTGTGGGGCTTACTAGAGAAAACAGGAGGGCTAGTTGGCCCAGGGACCCTCAGGAGGGCAAGGGGACTTCATCCCCAACCAAGAGCGCACCAGGAGGTGCGTTTGCAGAGTGGTGCAGAAAGGGGGTGTGGCCTGTGTCCACCTCTCAGCAATCCCACTATCTGGGGCTTACTGGAGGTGTGAGGTAGGCTAGTTGGCCCCTAAGGACCCCCAGCAGCGAGGGGGACTTTAATCCCCATCGAAGAGCGTGCCAGGGAGCGCGTTTGCAGAATGGTGGGCAAAGGGGGCGTGACCTTCTATGAGAACTTACCAATGCTTCTGTGTGGGACTTACTGGAGGTAATAGGAGGGGTAGTTGGCCCCCAAGGACGTCCTTGGGGGCCAACTACCCCTCCTGTTACCTCCAGTAAGTCCCACACAGTGGGATTGCTAAGAGGTCTATGGAGGCCATGCCCCCCTTTCTCCACCACTCTGCAAACGCACCTCCTGGCACACTACGGGTTGGGGGATGAAGTCCACTTTTCTTTTGAGGGACTTTGGGGACCAAGAAGCCCTCCTGGTACCTCCTGTAAGTCCTACGCAGTGGAATTCCTGAGCGCTGGTCGGAGGCCCAGCCCCCTTTCTCCACCTCTCTGCAAACGTGACTACTAGTTAAATAAGCATTTGCAATGTAATAGGTTTCACATTTGCGAGAGTTAGAGCTATTGGCATTGTAAATGTAAAAGTTTTTACTAATGTTTTTTGGAGTGAAGTGGATGTAGGTTGTGTGTAGTGGAATTATGTGGTATGTTGTGCAGTGAAATTATGTGGATAGAAAGTATGTGGTATTTAGTGTATAGGAATTATGTAGGGTGTGATTATGTGTTATGGAGAGGAATTGTGTGGTATGGTAGTCTGTGTTGTGGGGTGGTAACCTCAGGTTTAGTCTTCCTCGTTTCCATAGAAGCTAAACTATAAACTCAATGAGAGAAAAAAAAGAAGGAACCACTGAGGAGCACTTCTGGACCTGGTCTGAGGTATGAGCAGGGCCACTGGAATTATGCGACTGTTTGGCTACACCGACTTTTGCACAATTATACATTTTCTGCATTTGCCACATAATCCATCATCTGCTGCATAATCTGCAGATTTGAACAACAAAAAAATACCTTGTTTCTAGCTCAAATGGCTCAAATGTTACCAAAAATGCAGCGACAAGTGTTACAGCGTGGTGGAAGGCCCTTTGCAAACCTAGAATGGTCACCTGTTACTTGTTGCTAAAAGTGGGCATTAAATTGGTACTAATGGTGTGCAAACCACTCTGGCTTCTTTCTGCACCTCTCTTGCCTCTTTCTGCATTTCTGTTGATTCTTTCTGCACCTTTCTTTCTTTTCTGCACTTCTTTTGCCTCTTTCTGCTCATCTCTTCCATTTTCTGCACCTCTCTTGCCTCTTTCTGCACCTCTGTTACCTCTTTCTGCACCTCACTTGCTTCTTTCTGTACCCCTCTTGCCTCTTTCTGCATCCTTCGTCCCTCTTTCTGCACCTCTTTTGCCTATTTCTGCACCCCTGTTCCCTAATTCTGCACCTCTCTTGCCTGTTTCTGCACCTCTCTTGCCTCTTTCTACACTTCTCTTGCCTCTTTTTGCACCTCTGTTGCTTCTTTCTGCACTTCTCTTGCCTCTTTCTGCACCCCTCTTGCCTCTTTCTGCACCTCCGTTGCTTCTTTCGGCACTTCTCTTGCTTCTTTCTGCACCCCTCTTGCCTCTTTCTGCACTTCTGTTGGTTCTTTTGCACTGCTCTTGCTTCTTTCTGCACCTCTCTTGCAAATTTCTGCACCCTTCTTGCCTCTTTCTGCACCCCTCTTCCCACTCTCTGCACCTCTCTTGCTTCTGTCTGCACCCCTGTTCCCTCTTTCTGAGCCTCTTTTGCCTGTTTCTGCAACTTTCTTGCCTCTTTCTACACTTCTCTTGCCTCTTTTTGCACCTCTGTTGCTTCTTTCTGCACGTCTCTTGACTCTTTCTGCACCCCTCTTCCCTTTTTTACATCCCTCCTGCCTCTTTCTGCAGTTCTCTTGCCATTTTCTGCACCTCCCTTGCCTTTTTCTGCACCTCACTTACCTCTTTCTGCACTCCTCTTGCTTCTTTCTACACCTCTGTTGCTTCTTTCAGCAATTCTCTTGCCTCTTTCTGCACTTGTCTTGCTAGTTTCTGCACCTCTCTTGCGTCTTTCTACACCTCTGTTGCCTCTTTCTGCACCCTTTTGTCTCTTTCTGCACCCGTTCCCTATTTCTGCACCTCACTTGCGTCTTTCTGCACCCCTTTTCCCTCTTTCTGCACCTTTCCTGCCTGTTTCTGCACTTCTCTTGCCTCTTTCTGTACCTCTTTTGCTTCTTTCTGCACTTCTCTTGCCCTTCTGCACCCTTCGCGCCTCTTTTAGCACCTCTGTTGCTTCTTTCTGCACTTCTCTTCCTTCTTTCTGCACGCCTTGTGCCTCTTTCTGCAACCCTCTTGCCTCTTTCTGCACCTCTGTTGGTTCTGTCTGCACTGCTCTTGCTTCTTTCTGCACCTCTTTTGTAAATTTCTGCATCCCTCATGCCTCTTTCTGCACCCCTCTTCCCTATTTCTCCACCTCTCCTGCTTCTTTCTGCACTTCTCTCGCTTCTTTCTGCACTGCTCTTGCTTCTTTCTGCATCTCTCTTGCAAATTTCTGTATCTCTCACTTCTTTCTGCACCTTTTCTGTACCTTTCTTGCCTGTTTCTGCACCTCTCTTGCCTTTTTCGGCACCTCTGTTGCTTCTTTCTGCACTTCTCTAGCATCTTTCTGTACCCCTTTTGCCTCTTTAAGCACCTCTGTTGCTTCTTTCTGCACTTCTCTTGCTTCTTTTTGCACCCCTCTTGCCTCTTTCTGTATCCCTTTTGCCTCTTTGTGCACCTCTCCTGTCTCTTTCTGCACCTCTCTTGCCTTTTTCTGCAGTTCTCTTGCCTCTTTCTGCACCTCTTTTGCTTCTTTCTGCACTTTTCTTGCCTCTTACTGTACCCCTCTTGCCTCTTTCTGCACCGCTGTTGGTTCTTTCTGCACTGCTCTTGCTTCTTTTTGCACCTCTGTTACAAATGTCTGTATCCCTCTTGCCTCTTTCTGTACCCCTCTTCCCTCTTTCTACACCTCGCTTGCCTCTGTCTGCACACCTGTTCCCTCTTTCTGCACCCCTTTTGCCTGTTTCTGTAACTCTCTTGCCTCTTTCTGCAGTTCTCTTGCCTCCTTCTGCACCTCACTTGCCTCTTTCTGCACTTCTCTTGCTTCTTTCTGCACCCTTCTTCCCTTTTTCTGCACATCTCTTGCCTCTTCTGCACCTCTCTTGCCTCTTTCTGCACATCTCTTGGTTCTTTCTGCACTGCTCTTGCCTCTTTCTGCACCCCTCTTGCCTCTTTCCGCACCTCTTTTAATTCTTTCTGCGCTTCTCTCTCCTCTTTCTGCACCCCTCTTGCCTCTTTCTGCACCTCTGTTGCTTCTTTCTGCACTTCTTTTGCCTCTTTTTGCACCTCTCTTGCTTGTTTCTGCACCCCTATGGTCTCTTTCAGCACCCCTGTTGTCTCTTTCTGCACCCCTCCTGCCACTTTCTGTACCTCTCTTGCGTCTTTGTGTACCTCTCCTACCTTTTTCTGCACCCCTCTTGCCTCTTTTTGCACCTCTGTTGGTTCTTTCTGCACTGCTCTTGCCTCTTTCTGCACCTTACTTGCCTCTTTCCGCACTTCTCTTGCTTCTTTCTACACCTCTGTTGCTTCTTTCTGCACCCATCTTCCCTCTTTGTGCATCTCTCTTGCCTCTTTCTGCACTTCTCTTTCCTCTTTCTGTACCCCTCTTGAATCTTTCTGCACCTCCGTTGCTTCTTTCTGCACTTCTCTTGCTTCTTTCTGCACCTCTTTGCTTATATGCACCACTCGTGCTTCTTTCTGTACATTTCTTGCTTCTTTCTGCACTTCTCTTGCTTCTACCTTTTTGTACACAAATTTACAGAGTATGCTGTTTGAAACACAGGTATTCAAGTATTTGTATGTTTATTTTTATGTAACCTGTCACTAGGTAAAAGCAGAGAGACACGCATGCATACCTTCACAAACTTGGTCAGACTTACAACAGTGATGTGCTTAGGATTGCTGTTTTATATTTGGTAGGCATAATTTAGAAATTAGCATTTTTTTAAAACGTAGAAATTCACTGAAAAAAACTGACGTTTCAGGGACGTTATAGTTAGGAATTAGCATTTAAAAAACCATAGAAATTCACTGAAAAAACCTTAGGTTTCAGGGAGGTAATAGTTAGAAATTAGCATTTAAAAAACCTTAGAAATTCATTGAAAAAAACACATGTTTCAGGGGCGTTATAGTTAGTTTGACATTTCACTCATACAAAACCAGAGAAATTCGTCCATTATAGTTAGTTGAGCTAACTATAACTGGTGCCCCTGCAATGCACTGCTGATGACGTCACATATTACATCACTCATGACATGGTCAGTGACATTACTGATGACATCTAAAATGACATCACTGATGACATCACTGATGACATCATCCACATGATCATCCGATGCACCTCCTCACACCCTAATATAACCTTTAATACACCCCCTCTAAAATACAGACTACCATTCTCGAAATTATAGACACACCAATACCAGTTAGTACATACCCACTGACTGATTCCTAGGTCCACAGACACATCCATTCACTCACCCATACAGTCACTCATACATGCAGTCACTCATCAATACAGCCACTATCATATGCACCCATACACCTACATTATAGGGTAGGTTTGACAACAAAAGTACAAAGAAAGAAAATAAGGTGCAATGTAACATTTTTTTGACTGGATTCTGCATGTACAATGTTTTTTTTTCCAAACACTGGGGAAGATTCATAAGTAAATACTTGCATCAAGAATAGGCCTGCGAGGATGAGCTTTTCAGGTGTGCTGATTAATTCTTTGAGAGCAATGCTGTTATTGTGAAAGAATTTATTTTTTAACCAGCATTGAAAGAAAATTCCATGCTAACCATAAAATAACTGTTTTATTTATTTCGCGAAGATAAATATCCTACAAATTAATTCAAGCAATGTGAGTTACAGGAAATAATTTATAGTTAAGACCACTTTTCTGTTAAATGCAAATTTTGAAACCACTGACAAACATTCAATAAGAAGGCTTATATAATATATATAGAATACAGAATGGATAACTGTGTAATATAATTTTTCAATTTTTCCAATGAAAAGGCAGCATGGCAGCCAGGCCTAGGCCAACTTAGCAGGGCAGACCATAAGGCCAGAAACCCCACGACACCCCTAAGTTTTTTTTCTGATAAAAGATCTGTTTCCGTTGCATTTCACTAAAAATTCAGAAACATTTAATAATTTTCCCGGGCATTCTCTAAAGCAGGCAGATGTCATCGCTTGCTACTTTAACGTACGTTGAAATATTCAAATAAGATGGATTAAACATCTTGAGGAGCCTGCATTGAAAATTCAAGCAGTTTTGCAATTGAGACTATTTGAGCCATTTCATTTCACTTCTCAACAGGTTACTTAACAGTGGAAGTAAGACACCAGGTACTCCAAACTTTTACGTGTCGCACAACATGGCACAAAAATGTTTACACGCACTAGATGTCCATACTTGTTTAATTCCACACTCTGGAACATCTACATTTCAAAGGAATAATTGTGTGGGGCACAATCTTCAGCAGCAGTCTTGTGCTATTTTAGAATGAGCTATCTGTGCCAGTAGTGGACAAGCCGCCAAACACCCTTAAACTAAGCCTTTCTTCAGGGATGTTTTAAAGCATCCACTGCAGAGATTTCACGGTTATGAAAGTTGCAGGGATTTGAAATGCAGCCTACAGGCCTCTGCTTCAACCTCTTTGTAGAAACGGAGAGACACAACAGATGCGGACAGTGGATTTTACATGACCATGGTCTCTAGTTGTACTCTCGTATTTTTCCCTAATTGTCCTTCCTACCTTATTTTCTGAGGTCTCTCTGTATTCGATTAAAAGAGCTCGCTATTGTCCCATCTCTTGTATGTGTTATCCAGCTGTCTTATTAATTACCTCGCCTTGCATTCTGGCATTTATAGCGTTGCAACTGCTGTATTTACACGTATTGGGATCTGAGAGGGGCTGTGTATCTGCAGCAAGCAATGTAACTCAGTGGGATTCCTTACTAATGGATACTATTGCCCGCCAGATATAGATGTGATAATCTCTTTGGGCTCATACTGGTTTTCTTTCTATTTGTCTGGGATTGATAGAGGAGGTAAGCCTGAGTTTAGGGGTTAGTAGAAGTAATGGGAGGGAAGGCCAATTTTATGGTTATGGAGTGCATAGAGGTTAAAGGAGGCAAGGGTATTTTTAGACTTCAGGTGATGGAAGCGGTAAAGGGAGACTAGGATTAAAACAAGCATTGGCATAGCCAATAGGTCTCGCCTTTGGGACCTCATAAGTATTTAGCTATGCAGCACAATATCCTCGGTGACACAACATTAACTGTTGCATGGCTAAACACTTATAAGGTCCCAAAGGCGAGACCTATTGGCTATGCCAATGCTTGTTTAAAGTTTAGTGTAGGTTCATCAAACAGTGGCAAAGTTACAAGCAAACCAAAAAATGCTTTTCCTATTGAAAGTTGGTCCTAACTATACCTACCCAGTGGCGACTGCACTGGATAACACATAGAGAGATATAAAGATAGATATATAGGAAATGTTTCACAGTTGACAGTGAAATACGTATTTCATCATCATAATGATAACCCATAAACCACTCTGTAGAGTTTTAACATTGTCAGGGCTAGTATGATTGTGTGGCACAAAGGGACAAATTATAAAGCAAGGCTATCTAAATGCAGCAAAAAATGCAAATTCTGAGGCACATATCTGTCTGGGTAATTTTCTGTCCATTAGAGATAGAAACAACATCTTCAAGTTTTGCTAATGATGTAGCAAATTATGTGGATGAAGCAGTAAATCCAGAATCATGCCGCAAACACTGCAGGCCCAGAATCACCTAAGTACACAGACCATCACCATTGCTCATTATTTTACTAACCATTTATTCATGAAAGGTAAATAAAGCCTAAACATTCTAATTTAAAATCAGTGCCTATTGGCCAACAGCTTTTTCAAGATAACTGCCCCAAAATAAACATGCAATATAAAAAATACATAAGGGGTACCATGTATAATTTGGTCCTATTTTGCCATCTCAGGTTTCTGGTGACATTTACAAGCCACTCGGCCTTCAGCCTCATTGCTTATCATCACCAGAACCCTTCATTGGGAAAATGGAAAAATTATATTACACAGTTATCCATTCTGTATTCTATATATATTATATAAGCCTTCTTATTGAATGTTTGTCAGTGGTTTCAAAATTTACATTTAACAGAAAAGTGGTCTTAACTGTAAATTATTTCCTGTAACTCACATTGCTTGAATTAATTTGTAGGATATTTAGCTTCGCGAAATAAATAAAACAGTTATTTTATGGTTAGCATGGAATGTTCTTTCAATGCTGGTTAAAAAATAAATTCTTTCACAATAACAGCATTGCTCTCAAAGAATTAATCAGCACACCTGAAAAGCTCATCCTTGCAGGCCTATTCTTGATGCAAGTATCTACTTATGAATCTTCCCCAGTGTTTGGAAAAAAAACATTGTACATGCAGAATCCAGTCAGAAAAATGTTACATTGCACCTTATTTTCTTTCTTTGTACTTGTGTTGTCAAACCTACCCTATAATGTAAATGTATTACAAAAGAAAAAAACATTTTAGAATCTGTTTTTAATTTCCTTACAATGTGCTTTGCATTTAAAATTGTTGCATAAAATCCATTTTAATGATCAGCACATTATCCCCATAAAAACCTTTCTCACAACATTGATGGGCATGTCTGCAGTCTCAGGTAAGAAATGAACGGTAAAGAGTACTAAAACATGTAATATAAAAGAACGTTAACATAAAGAGTAGTGTGTAATTAGGTCCAATATTGCCGTGTCGGGGTTCAAGCTTTTTGGTTAGCCACAGCTAATATGCTGCAACAGCCATTCTAGGACTCATGGACATGGTCGGTGCTGAATTAAAAAAATATATATAAGGGAGCAGGGTGCACACACACTGATCCCCACGGACATGTAGGGAGGAGTGTCTCAAAGGGATCACCCCTTAACTGGTTGGCCACTACATGGACAACATGTTGTGGCAGCCATTATATGACCCAGCAACATGGTCCCCATTGAAAAGCATTGTAGTAGATGTCAGGTTTTGAGGATCACACATTTCCTATGGTAACTAGGTCTAGTTATTGCACATGGATAAAAGTTATTAGTTATAATATAAATGAATTGTTGGTGGCCTTATACTCATTTTAGGAATTCTGGTGAGTTCTCATATGATTTTTCCCTGTGAAAAATACTGACCCTAAAGCTGGCATTTGATGAACCATCTATAAGAAAACATTGTTTTTTCTCGTGATTTTCTCATAGAGGTTATGAAGGGTGCCCCAGAGTTAACACTATCTTCTTTAGCCATGTGAGAATAAATTCTGATATTCTGAGTCAAAATGGTACTTATAACAGTAGCAGAAGCCTGTCAGTTGATTCCCCCATTTTGCACTACAGCTTCCCACACTGTTCAAGTGTAAAACTACAGTGATAATATTCTGTATTTATAACAAAAGTGTGGCACACCTGAAGCCACCTTGATGGCATCAAAGCTGTAATGCCTAAACCATTTCCTTTAGAAATTAACAGAATGAAGGGGATTGTTTTTGTGGAAATTATAGCAAGTGCTCTAGAAAGCTAAAATGAGGGCATATTTTCTGTGAGTTCTCACATATCTTTCTCATCCAGGCAAGTCAGTAAAATATTCTGATATACAGACTGCAACATATACTTTCAACACCATAGCAGTCTGTCAGTTAACAACCCAGTGTTCTACTGCATCTTCCGACAGTGTTCTAGTGAACAACTAGAGCGCTAGCATTCTATATTTATTACAGATGTGTGGCACATCTGATGCCATCTTGATGGACTCAAAGCTGTAAAACTGAAAGGAATTTCCTACAGAGGATACTGCAGTAAATGGACAAAACGTAAAAGCATTTCCTTTAGAAGTGAACAAAATGAGTGGGTTCTTTTGTCATAGAATTTGTTAGTGATCTGGAAAGCTAAAATGAGGACACAATGTAGAAGTCCTTAAATATCTTCCTTGCCTATTTTGTAAAACCTTCTGACATGCAAAGTGAAATATGTACTTCAAACACCAGCAGCAGTCTGTCAGTTAACTCTCAAGTAATCAACTCCAGCATTTCCACAGAGTTTTAAAGAACAACCAGTGCAGTACCATTTTATATTTAAGAAAAATGTTTCCTGAACAACATTGTGTTGTAAAAGGTGTTATTGAATTTAAAACCATTCCTGAATAGAATATATCAAAAGTACAAGAGCTACTCATGTTGCCATCAGATAATCTGGGTATATATACATATTATATGAATGATGCAATATGTAAGGTCATATGTGAGGTCATAAGTAGTGCATGATGTTTGCTCAAGTTATAGTTAGTTTACTAAACTATAACTGCCATTTTTCAGTGGTTTGGGGATTTTTAACCGGCAACTCATGTCTCATTCCAACACCTAACTATAATGTCACTTTAACCATTATATATAGATATAAATATATATTACCTACTGGCGGTCGCCAGTAGGTAGTTATATTTAGTACCATGTTTCCATAGGAAAAGCAATTTTACTTGGCTATAACTTTGGCGTCGTTTGACCAATCTTCATGAAATTTTTCCAAAAAAGTGTCAAGGTGGGTTCTAGTGTTATGGAAAGTTTGGGGGTGATCCGTGCAGTGGGGACTGAGAATTTGGGGCATGAAATAAGGTTGTGTTTGTAATGTTAATTCCCAGAGGAACCTTTAGCCACACCTACAGCCTGAACCGCTGAACGGACTTACACCAAATTTGACAGGGATCTAGACTTTGGTTCAAGGAAGTGCCTTTTGCTTATTTGGTGTAAATCTGTTCAGTAGTTGTTGAGAAATGTAAGTTTAAAATTATAGTGATATCTCTGGCCGCGGATATTTCGTGGTGGTTTTGCGATGAATCGCGAATGCACGCACCAATGGGAATGCTCTGATTCGCTGGACGCAACCTGAACAGTAAGTTGCGGCCGCCATTTTATCTGTCGAGAACGGTTCCCAGGGCTGAAAATTTCTGAAAAAGCTAACATAAGGGGTCAGAGTAGAGGTACTCTAATCCCTTGTTTGAGAAATGGGGGTGTTTGTGACACAAGTTATGTATCCAAAATTGTTTTTTTTTAATTGTGTGCGATATTCACCGCGACGCCGCGACTGCCAGCGTGGCTCCCAGTGTACCATCGCAGGGACATCGAGACTGTAAACGTCATTGCGAATATTGGTGAAAGTATAAAAAAAATCAGTGAATCATTAATACGCATTGCTATAGAGATATTGAGATTTTGATAAATGTTTTTATAGAATTATTTATATAGTGAGTTATCTACTGTGATGGTTAGAATTAATTATATAGTTATAATTTTTTTATGTGGTGGTGGCTATGACATTCCTGCTTTTGCTTTCCGCTTTCGCGACATAACTGTGGAGATCGCGATTACCGACGCCATCACGATCTCCGGCCTCACCGCGAAAACTGAAAATAGGTTTTAGAGATGGTTGTTCTAGAGAAACACTAGAAAAACATGAGTTTGAATAAACCCCTAGTGTGTAAAATACTATAATATGTGTGCATATATGTGTTTTCACTTTATGGAAAAGGCGTGATCGTCGCGGTTAACGAAGTCATCGTGACGTCTCAAATAACCGCAAAAACGGAAAATAGGTCTGAGTGATGGTTTTTAAAGAAACTTAGTACAAAAATATGAGTTTAAACATGCTTTGAAAGAAGTATGTATATAGTAATATGTGTAGGGCAATGTTCAGAATGGATTTTTACATATTAATTTTGGATGTGTTGGTGATCATGAATGTCTGTTTTTGTTTCCCGTTTTTGAAACGTGTCCGTGGGGTTCACAACATCGTTGCGAAGATCTCCTAAAGCTAAAGGAAAAAATACCTTTAGAAAAAAACTTCACAGTATTTCGGGGACTAGGATGGCTCTGACAAGAGCCATTGCGTTGGTTGTGTGTATTTGATGCTATACATAAGACCAGATGCAGAGTTTTAGGATACTTAGAAACACCCTGTTGCTTTCATCTGTAAAGTGCACTCCATCATTTCTATAAATTCCATTCATGTGAAAATGCAGACTATTGTTATAGATGCAGCCCATGCGATGGTCTCTGAGGAATGCCAAAACAGTTTTCTTAACATGTTTCCTGGCTTTGTCAATCTGTGGACAGAATTGATTTGAACACCTCCATTTCTGTTTTTGGCATATATTAGAGTACACCAAGACAGTGTGAGGGAAAAGTGACATCAGTTTTGCAAAGGTTTCTTTCATTAGGATTTCCAGCCCAACCCCAGTCAATGTGCCTAGGTCATTGCCACCATAGCGCACAATCATGAGGTTAGGAGCTTGGGAATCCACAATGGATTTAATCAAAGCCAGCAACTGATGAAACTTTAACCCTCTCTGGCCAAACCAAGTAATCTGCACAGTTGGCAACCCCAAGTCCCTGTCAATACCTCTCTTTTTGCAGCCTCTTTAGCCCAATAGATATAGCAGTGGCCCACAATCCATACTGTAAGCATTTTGAAGTAAAGGAGCAATAGTAATAAGGAGAAGGCTGTAGTTCAATTAGGTAGCTTTCCAAAGAAAAAGCAGTTAAAATGGAGGTTTTTTTGGGTTTTTTTTTTTTTAAAGATATATTTCATTGGATGCTGTCAGCATGAAAGTGAATAAAATTAGGTAGTGTGTTGGATGCCTTAGCAAGACGTCTTATCATTGGCTGTTGGTTAAGAAAAGAAATGGAATACAGACATGGATATGCTTTTGAATCTGTGGAGTAAAGCACACCTGCTGTATCTTATTTGGGAGCAGCATGTGCCTTCTAGAATGTGCTGTGAACTTGTGACCTACTGGTTCCACTGGGTTGCTAGGTACACTGAGCTAAGACTGTATTGGGGGAAGGGTGTTAAAGAGACAGAACATATTTTTTTAAGTTGATGAGTGACAACACAATTTAAGTAATGGCAGGTTTTAATTTCCAACTCAGGACTATGTAATAAACTGTGGCGTAGTATTTAAATTTCAGAAAAATGAAGCTAGATAGGGGTTTGAACTCCCAGTTTACAGGGACATTAGAGTTAGGAATTCGCATTTAAAAAACCTTAGAAATTCACTGAAAAAAACAAAGGTTACAGGGGCGTTATAGTTAGGAAATATAATTCTTTAAAAAACTTAGAACTTCAATGAGAAAACCAAAGGTTACAGGGAGTTTATAGTTTGGCTGACATTTCACTCATACAAAACCAGAGAAATTCAGCAGTTATTGTTAGCTGAGCTAACTATAGCTCCTGCCCCGTATTGCACTGCTGATGACCTCAAATATTACATCACTCATGACAAGGTCAGTGACATCACTGATGACATCTTAAATGACATCACTGATAACATCATCCACAGAATCTCTGATGCACCCACTCACATCCCAATATAACCTTTCATACACCCACTCCAACTTCTACACTAACATTCTCAAAATCATTGACACACCTATACCAGTACTTACACACCCGCTCGCTGATTCTTAGGTCTACACTAATACAGCCACTGATATATCCACTCATACACCCACACAGCCACTCACACACTGTCAGTCACTCATAAAGCTACTCACACACCTACTCACTCACCTATAGAGTCAATAACACAGCCATTCACTCACCTATACAGTTATATGCACACCCATTCACTTATTCATGCAGATACAAACATATACTCACTCTCCCATACAGCCCCTCACGCATGCACTCACTAAACCATACAGCCACTATCACAATCCCTCACTCACACATATAGTCACTCGTATACTCAAAAACTCAGCTATACTGCCTTTCACATATCCAGTTACTCACCCATATACCACTGGCTCATCCATTCACTCAACGACACAGCCATACACACACATAGGGCCAGATGTACGACCAGTTTTTGCATGCGCAAACGGGTTTGCGACCCGTTTACGCATGCAAAAACCTACATGGCCAATGAACTAACACTATTTTGCGACTCGCAAAAAATTGCGACTTGCATAATAGTGTTTTGCGATTCGCTATTAGGAAGGGGCGTTCCCTTCCTAATAGTGACTCACAAGCCATGTATGAATGTTTTGCAACCGCAATTGCGGTCGCAAAACACTGTCAATTTACCGCCCTCTTCAAGAGGGTGGTAATGGTGTCGCAAATGGGAAGGGGCCCCCAGGGGACCCCTTCCCCTTTGTGACTGGTTTTAAAAATATTTTTTAAGCGCAGGCAGTGGTCCCAGGGACCACTACCTGCCCTTAAAAAATGAAAAGAAAACATTTCATTTTATTTTTTTTAAATGCATCCTGTTTTCCTTTAAGGAAAACGGGCTGCATTTGAAAAAAAAAACTGTTTTATTGAAAAGCAGTCCCAGACATGGAGGTCTGCTGAGCCCAGCAGGCCACCATCCCTAGGAGGGCCAGCCATTCCCAATGGGGTCACAAATTGCGAGTGGCTCATTAATATTCATGAGCCTTGCATTTTGCGACCCCATTGGGAATCGCTAACAGTGTCTCTGACACAGTTGTACATTGGCTTTTGCGACTCGCAAATTGCGACTCGCGATTTTTCGCAATTTGCAAGTCACAAAAGCCATTGGTTGTACATTTGGCCCATAGTCACTTACACAGCCCTTCACTTACACTCACTAACCGATACAGCCACTGACTCACCCACTCACTCATCCATGCAGGCAGTCACCCACCCACACAGACACTCATACACCCATACAGGTACTCAGACAACCAATCAACCACCCATACAGCCACTCACGTACCCACTCACCAACCCATACAGCCACTTAGACACCAACTGACAGACTGATACAGACATTCACAGAACCTAATCACTCACCCATACATTCACTGAGACACTCACTTATAGAGTCAGTTATGCATGCACTGAATCATCCATACAGGCACTCATACACCCACTGATTCATCAATACACCTTCGTACATATATTTAACACTCATAAATATTTTAAAAACACTCACAGTCACTGGATGATGTCATCAGTGATGTCTTTTGAGATGTCATCAGTAATGTCATCAGTGATTTCACTGACCATGTCATGAGTGATGTAATATGTGAGTTCATCAGCAGTGCATTGCGGGGGCGCGAGTTATAGTTAGCTCAGCTAACTATAACTGCTGAATTTCTCTGGTTTTGTACGAGTGAAATGTCAGCCTAACTATAACGCTCCTGTAACCTTTGGTTTTTTCAGTGAATATATATATATATATAGACACCCTTACCTGCAACGTTGTGTTGTAAATATAGTTTTCATTATAGTTACTTCCGATGCATGGTTATGTTGTAATGACATGATTGGCAATTGTCTGAGTGGCAGTGACATACAATCACAACACCACCACCATTACCATTATTACTACTACCCTCACCACAGTTACCATCGCTACCTCCAACTTTACTGATGATTAGCATTAACCACCACCACTATCATCACCAGCATCATTACTACTACTGCCATACTACCACCACCACCTCCACCATTACTGCCAGCCCTCATTATCACCACCAGCCTTACCCTTATCAGCACCTCCGGCTTCTCCCCTTTCTCCCTCTGCCTGGACAGCAGTTAAATCCATATCCAGTGCAATCTTGAAGGCGGGACTTGCAAACTTGTGATTAGACCCTTGAGTCTCCAAAAGCTACCTAGAAACAAATACATACTCAAAATTGCCCTTGCACAAAAACAATTGCAGCTACTCAGTCATGCACACTCACACACAGTCCGTTTGTGTCTCACACTCATGCACATATGCATTTTCACTTTCACACATAGACATATTTTCATGCTCATACACACAACACGCACACTCACAGTCACAGACAGAAATAGGCAAAACCAGTGAGCCCGGATTATAAATGAAAATGCAAGTCAGACCGATCGACTTTGCTCATTTTATAGTTATACCTTTAAATAAATTGTTACAAAGTTGTCAAGCAAAAAGTGTGTCTTTTTCTGTGGTATTTCTAGCAGATTATTTTTGTCTCCTCTCTGTGCAACCAACCTCTTTCTGTCCCTTCTATATCCGTGACTTGTGTTTTTTCCACCAGCTTGTCATCCAATACAGCACAGTTATAAAGTGGCATGGAACAAATAATCTGTGCGCATTTGTACATTAATGTACTTACACGCATACATTAATGTCAGACGTATTGCCTTTGATTCTTACAGTTGAAATCAATGCTTGCCTCCCTCTCTCTCTCTCGCTCTCTCTCACTTTGAGGTGCTGATGTTTGCTTTTTGGATCGTGGTGGGTGTTCATATTTCGCGGACACCTTTTTGGAGCTATTTTCTTAATTTTGCTCTTAGCTTCACTGATATTTCTTTAGGATCAAAAAGTTTCAGTGAAGAGATATATTTTTATATTTGTGATGAGCATATATTAAGTATGTTGCAAAACTACTCCAGTGATAAGGTTAGATTCTTTGTACCTATTATTTTAGAACCATGATGTATTCAAACTTTATTTTATAAAAGGTAAAATAATGAAAGTGCAATAGCAGAAATGGATCAAATATGCAGGTCAGTATCTGAAACAAAAGGATGCTCAGAATTAGAATTCACCAAAAATTAATAACATAAAACACTTTACCGAAACATAACAATGTCAACATGTTAATAGCACACAGAAACATGGTACTTTTGTATGAAAAGGTCAAGCGTGGCAAAATATTTCCTTAATCCGTCCTAAAAGAAGTTACTACTTATGGAACATCTTGAGGTGTGCAATGAAACGTTGATATATTTAGGCTTTGCAGGGCGCTTAACTGGTCTTCGCCTGGACCTGGTTAGTAGTATGGGTGGGCGCAACTCTCAGAGTTTTCACTCTGCAGAATTCCACAGAGTTACATGAAAACTCAGCGAGATTTCGCTGAGTTACCGAAGGGGGAAAATCGGCATGTCACGCTGCTCATACTGATTTTTAGCACCAGGAGCTTGTTCCACCATGAAAAATCAGCGTGAACTGCACCACGCGGCGTGTCAGAGGGCACTGCACCTCGAGTTGGTTTTGCTGCTGTTCGAGTAGATTTTCTACTCGAGTGGCAGCTTTCTCACAGCGAATGGCCACGACCGCTTGCGTTGAGAAAATCTCACCGGGTGCCCTCTTAGCACCCAAAAGTCGTGCTAATTAGAAGCCATTTCTTGCTCGCGCTCACCAACTTACCATTAGCAAACCGCGAACGAGATACCAAGATTGTACACATACACCTAGAGTGAAGAATCAGCAGTAGTTAACTGAATGTGTGCCCAGGGTATACACGTGGGAGATGAACGTTTCTATATTATCAGAGTCGGTGTGGATAGTTCTGTCATGATGCTGGATTAGCTTGTGTGAAAAAGGAAAAGACAATTGATTTTATTGTATTGGTGATATTAAGAGCTAGGACAAATGTGGTCTACTTCATTATAAAATGTATTTTTTACATTGCTTGTCACAAGTTCTTTTACACCATTCACATGAGGATAGATGCATTATTAATGTAAAAGGTCCTATTTGTTCACAGAGGGGAAATTGAGAACTTTCAAATACCTTCCGGTGTACAACATGGGCCTAGGTCAATTTCTGTTGTATAATGCCCTAATACAGCAGGCTACAGCCAGCTGGGCTGCCGGGCAGACAGCTCCAGATACCTCGACATCAGGGACGTCGCTTAATCAGTAAGATTGGGAGGGGGGGTTTCAGGTTTTCCAACAATAGCGCAGGAAAATAATGTTAAAATACATTATACGACAAGCAGGACGCATGAGATGGGGGCTTAAGGGGAAGTGGCAAGGGAAATAAATGAAGATTTGTAGGGGTACTAAGTGAGGGAAAACACGATATTTAATAAACTAAGCAATTTTTAAAGATTTTTAATACAGAGAGAGGGAGAGAGTGTGTGTGTGCGTATTTGTCTGTGTGCATGTCATAATTCCTAGTGAAATCCGCAGAACACCATTTCTGACTGAAAACAACTGTACCCAACTATTCACCCAAAAATACATTTATTAGGGGGGTGTAACAAACCAACCCCCCCCCCTGAAGCTACGCCCCTGCTTGACACTCCTGCAGGTTGTGCTCACTCATGAAGCCTCAAGACGGGTGATCACATGTCTTTATACTTCTCTACTGAGAATTCTGGGTCACAGTTGGAGAGACTGAAGGAGGGGTGGGAGGTGCACATAGACCACGAACTTACCCCTAACAGTGGGTGTGGAGCCTCCTTAGCAGTGTGACGTTTATCTCAAAAAATCCCAGACAGGGGTATACACAATTCAACTACCTACACCACACATAGTAGACCCTCAAGCAAATAGGGTGAATGTACCCAAAGGGCATATACGAACTGTCCCCGGCCCATGGAATAGGAAACTAAACAAATCCACATGGTGTGGCTCTGTCCAGTGATGGAGTGCTTCTGAGAGGAAGTATTAGGGTGCTCATCTGAACTGGTGTGGGGACTGCTCCCCAGAGAGATAGAAACTTGCTTACTAGGCTCAACAGTGTGCATCAAAACTACCAAACATGTTTGTAGATTTGTGGACCTAGCACCAATGTTGGTGAAATGACACATAGCGATTTCCTAGCAGGTGGCGATGGCCCCTGGCCTCAAGGAATGTCTGAGGGATCAGCACAAACGGGCGACTGCTGAAATTGATGTGCTGTCAGGCCACCAAGCAGTGGGGGGTTTGGGAGCCAGGTACACACAGCGAAACGAGTTCCTGGAAAAGCGAGAAGCCAAGTCAGACTACCGACCTCGTTGAAACAACAGACATGCACTGTAGCAACATATGGGCAGGCAGTTATTGCCCCCACGACCATGTGGGGGGAAAGGGAGGAAGATGCACAGTTATTTTTAACCTGGGGAACCTGATCCACTCATGTTTCCTGCTGTACCCTTACTGCCCCATGTGGGACCTGGTTGTCTTGATCCCCCCCATTATGAACGCACCCACATAGGGCCCATGCAATGTACTTAGTTGACCAATGTTTGCTTATTTCCTGAATGGCTTCGCTAGGCTCATTTTGGTTTCGCTGGTTATTAGTTCAAACCACTGGTACATTCTCTAGCGACTCGTGGGTCACAATTATTGGGAAGTATGATTTCTATATTGTGCTAACTTGATTGAAGTGGCATGGCTGTGAAATGATAGCTAATGCATTGCATTGCAATGTTGTTTTATGTGGTAGTATCACTAAAATGAATAAAGGGATACAATGACAAAAATATATTAAAGTAAAAGATATCCCGATCCATGCAATGTAAAGGACTTTTTTTAGTATCTGGAGTTCCGAGACTCTATATTTTTTAAAGTTTTCTTCTCACTGTGAAAAACAAATGTTTCTGACAATATAATAAAAGTAAAATATATTGAAAAACATGAGTGGTGATTTTAGGTACATATGGTGAAGAATGTACTTACCACAGATTTCTGTGTGAACTATGTTTGTCTATTAAAGTTATTGTTTGCTCTTTTCAGTTGCAGTTGTGTTATTTCTGATCAGACTCAATCAAGTTTTCCCTTTATTTTGTTTGTGAACTTTTCTAAAAACATATCTGATTGGCACTATCAAACGGATGAATGACAAGAATACTGTTTCAAAAATATTGAGTTGCATGTATATTGCATTAAAAATATTGTCAATACAAAAATATTGAGGAACAGAATATAGATAGATGGGAAGATATTGTTTTTTAATTCATTTAAATGATGCGATTTGTAAAGCGCTTGGCTATTGGGAGAGTGTCCGGGCGCTAAGACATAAGCCCACCGCGGGATCCCAACCACCTTAACCCTTGAGCAGGTACGTTTTCAGTTGTTTGCGGAAATGCTTTTTATCTAAGGGGCAGGGGGAGTTTGTTCCAATGTTTGGATGCCAGTACCGAGCAGGCAGAGCCACCCCATTTCTTTCGTTTGGTACAGGGGATGGCAGTAGATTGGCCGACTCTGATCAAAGGGATCTTTTAGCATATAATAGCTATTATATTATTTTAGGTGTTGGTTTTGCTAATTTAATTGTTTAACATTTTTTTTAGTATAGTTTGCCATTTTTAATGTGCAGTTATTTTTTTTTTTTACATTTAATTAGTATTTTCTAATTTAGTAGTGGCTTGTTCTGTTTGTGCGGAATAGGGTAGAAAGTCATTTAAATTATAAATTGTTTTCTTCTTTAAAATTAAGATTTATGCTAATCACATATTTAATTGATAATACATTTTGGAAATGTGTTCATTATTTGTTATTTTCATTATTTAAGTGTATTTTATGGTTTTAATGAGAAATGTTATTTATTGTATTTATGCAAATGCATATTAAGTATGTAAACTCAATATTTTTTAGACGATTTTTTACACAATGTTTTGGTGTGTCGATATTTTTGCTCTCGAAATTCTGTCCTAGAATCATCAAATGATATCCACAAACAGTGATGGACAGATTCGCCCAGGCAGTGATTACTGGAGGGCTATGAGAGATGGGGGGCTCTTGTTAGCATTACATGATCGCTGTTGACTCAGGAAGTCGGCGACCAGCAGGCCAGGCCAGGGGCTCAAATGGACAGGCAGCCTCGCCCAAGGCCATCAGCTAGCAATTACTCCGTTCATTATTCCTGCCCAATTGGCGCAGGTCACTCTTATCCGCCCCAAGAGAGAGGCAAAGGGGGCCACTGGCCTAAACTGAGACGCCATTTACTGCATCTGGAAAAAGTATTGGATTACTGCTCAAGGTTTGCACGTTGTTAGGCTCCATTCGTAAAGCAACATATGGCAGGAAAAAAACTCAAAAGCAACCATCGTTTTCAGAGTGCAAAGTCATCAGGCTGGCTGTCTGGCTTTGAAGAAATGTGATCCACTGGCCCACCTGCAAACACTCACTGCAACACCCACAGCATTCTCACAATCATAATTCTCTACAGTTTATTCGCATCCTTGCTTTACATCGGGGCGACTGGAATCACGAATACAGCAGAGTAGTTGTTGGAGGTTATTGAAAAACACATCTTGCAATAAACATGTTCCAAAAGTCAAAATAATCCGACTTCTCAGTAGTGCATCTAGAAATGGGTGAAGCAGTGACAAGGAAATGCCTAATTATTCCAGAAGGATGTGACTGAACCCCTATAGCAAGTGAACGTCTGCGGCAGATGGAGTTTACTTCCAGTAAGCCCTTGCCAGGAGCTTGGAAAACCGCACGGGCATAAAAGGTATAGATTTAGGGCCTTTTTTAGAGTTTGGTCAAGAGAACACTCCATAAAAACATGATAGATGTCCCTCCGCCCTATTACAAGTGCCTTAGGGTTTAATTCGCTTGCAATGTGGCGAACGGGTCATTCTCCCACACTTACAACAGTGTATCCCGTCTAAATAAGGCCCTTCATTGTTTTCATGGTCAAGATTCATATGGCACACTGCTTCAAAAATAATTTGACAAGATCAGCTACAACAAACGACAAACATAATTGACAAATACTAACAAAATGAAGAAGTGGAGCAGCAGGACTGCAATGAACCTTAAAGCACGGGTATCAATTCAATAAAACGCCTGGGCTTGTGGAAGGGATCTGACACTTACTGCTGCTATACCATGCATAGCCTAATTGACCCTTATGCAATAGTGTAACCAAATGAAATGCCCCCCACCCTGGTTAGGCCGTAAAACATAGCCATAACTGTAGTGCAATGCCCTTGATATCATGATATCTATGGGTCTTAACTTGCCCTTGATATCATGATATCTATGGGTCTTAACTTGCCCTTGATATCATGATATCTATGGGTCTTAACTTTTGGTAAAAGTCTCACTAAATACATCCTTTAGACCACTGATACTCAAAGTACGGCCCAGGGGTCTCATGTGGTCCTCCTGACCTTTACATGCGGCCCCCTGGTCAACAGGAGCCCTCAGCTGCTGTTTACTCGACTCAGCACTAACATTAAAAAGATGTTAAATAAACCAGCAAGCATTTATTTAAAGGTTAAGTGGAGTTATAGAACGGAAGCAACTAGGGTGTCTTACACCTCTTAACTTTAGGAACACTTTCATTTTTAAACACATCTTGCAGCAAAAGTGTAAAAAATGCTTAAAGTCTCTGCAAAATTCAAAAAGTGTATTTCATTAACAAGCAGAACCGTTTCTCATTAGTGCATCAAATTATATCAGTGTGTTTACAAGTGATAGTTTCCAAACATGAATTTAAAAACCTTCATTCTTCCCCCCCACCCTAACAATAATGCCAATATTGGACTAAGAGTTTAGTCAGTTGTTATGTGAATCCTCTGGGTGGCCTGGGTTCCTAGTTTACATGAACAACATTACAATATATTAAATCAAACACAGGAGAGAATTTTGTAAAGCGCACATCCTGAAGTCATATATTTCAAGGTCCTATATGTGATAATAAAGAAAAAGGAGGGAAAGTGAAAACAATTGACTAGAATCACACAATTTGGTAAAGTGGAGAAGCCAGGATTAATCCCAGGTTTTCTGGTTTCACATTACACAGTTCAGTCAATAGATATATTTGGTTCGCTTCCCTTATACCCACTATACCACAAAAACCGCCCCCCAACCCTACTGTCCCAACCACCAACCTGCTGGCATCAATGCAGCCCTCGGTCACATCACAGACCAAACATTTTGGCCCCTGGGAAAATGTTTGCATGTACCTATGCTTTAGACTTATGAGCAGCTGTACTTCGATACGAATAGGCAGGGAGAGTCTAAATCTTTCATGCTGATTTTTTCATGGTAAACATGTTTTTTTTCTATTTTCTGTGGGTGTTAGAAATTTTCGAAAATTGCTGTCACCTTTTGGTAATTTCCAGCGGATTGTAGATATTTTGGAAAGTATAGAACAGTTTTCTATTTCTTCTGAATTTCCAGGCAGAGAGAAAGAAAGAAGGAGCCGCAGAATTAGTCGATGAATTACTAAGGACAAGATTTTGGTGTGCACAAAATGTGGATATCTGCTGCAAAGTTCTGAAAAGCTCTCAATTAGGAAGTGTTGTGAGGTTTGTCAGCTTTAGAAAACTTTGTGTCAGTGGATGACAATTGCCACCCAAAATGTTTTAGCAGACAACATTCTCAGATACAAATCCACAGCGTGACAATAGTAAAAATCCAAATTTGCATTAATTTAAAAGCATTGTGATTACGTCAGTGCATTTTAGATCTCCGAGTTCATCGTGTAACCTTAAAGTATTTTTATAGGACTTTTTTCTCACAAAACATATTTTGCTTGATTTGTGGCTCACAAATATAACTTTGCAACTTTCCCATAACTTCTCAAAGGCTGAAAACGCTTTTTTTTTTTTTTTACTGTAGACTTTTTTTAAAAAATCTGCCCTGATTTGCAGATTCCCACAACGCAGGATGGGCCACTATCGGGTAAAGATTCGTGAATTTGAAAGTGCAACTATGCGAAGACATTTCCCCATACCCAATTGTAAAAGGTGCTTGGACAATGTCACTGCATTTGTGCACTACAATTTTTTTTCTCCCCTGGACAAACCCCTTCAACACAGTCTCACCAATTCCGGGGATGTTCCAATCCCATTCCCACCTTGGAAAGAGACTTACTTGTGCACTTGAGTGGAGATAATCTCTTACTTTTTGATGGTTTGGGAATAGTGCAGAAATGTTCTTGTAATACTCACAAAAGCGTGGGTTAGTGGGTGTGCACAAACGTTCACGACAGATTAGCCGGCACGAAAATCATTCCCGTGTGAATACTTTTAAGAGTTCAAAATCGCATTTGAGAATTCTGTAAGTGGTTTTACACTCAAAAAAAGCTATTTGTGTGTCTCCATGCTCCGATAGCTGTGAGAATTTGCCCTGTGAGCCCGTGTTAACTTAGTTTGTTTCATTATTTTTGTAATGAAGTGCAAAAAATATAGTTGTTACCATTGATCCAGCTGCTTAATTTGACTTTCACTACAGCTGTAACACACAGAAATCAAAAAACATTTTTACAGATGTACACCTATTTTTCAGAAGATTGTGACTGCCTCGGTTTGTAGACACGGTACAAACTGAAAGCTTCGGAGTGACATCTGCTCCTTAATACGGGGGCTTCCTGTCACTCGAGCTGTTAGCCCGAGGCACAAAGTGAAGCCCTTGTGCAAACAAGGCCTTTATTGACACAACACTGGAGCTTTCTCTAATGATAAAGCGCTCTCTCACGTGACAACCCTATTGAAACCTATATTGTTGAAAACGCATTCCAAATCAGACAATTGCTACAGCAAACTGCCGCTCCCTCTCTCAAAAGACAGAGAACAGCAAATGTGTGTTAACTTTATTCATTTTTAACTTTATTAATTAAATGCTTAAATCGCTTGTAAAAACTATGGGAATAAAAGTAAAGGAGGGTAGCCTCTAACGTGAATAAGCAAATAATTACAACGAAGGTAAGTAAAATTCCAACATAGTGACAACAGAGGAAAGTTACATTTCTTTAATTGTTTAGCAATTTAACGCAGTGCTGTGACGGTGCGGGCTCCCTGTGTGCAATAGTTACAATAATGTTGAGAACGAGATATTAAACCGCACATTTACCAAATAAAAGACTTGCCACACCCTATAATACCGACTAAAAATAAACACATTAACTGCAAAATGAAAAATACCTTTATCTATGTTGAAAATACTGTTCAAAAACAAACTTGAATATTATCTTATAATGGAAACTACTTTATTAAAATCACGTGGTTGGTTGGCTCTGGAATTGTATTGCATGCTTACAATATTTACTGGGGTATGCATTTACTTACAGTTCTACACAATCTTCAATAAAACTATTTAATAAAAAAAGAACAAGGAATTAGAATAAAAGTAGGGGTCAGATGGGAGTGATTGAAAAATGTATGACAATCAGGAAAGTTGTAATACAAAAGTAAGAGTCTGAGATTTGAAGCGCAAGTGGGGACAAATTAAATATCAGTATTCTAGACGAAGACACGGGTTCCCAACCAAACAGGTGTGATTTGAGGCAAAATAAAGGGGACGTCAGACCTGCTGCTCCACAATCCATATTTCTGAGGATAACGGGGCGGAAGGGGAGGCCTCAACTCATTTTCTCCTCCATGCATGCCTTACATAGAGAAGGATTTGTGAAAACTCTCGTGCCTCATATAACATTTTAAGATATGAGATTGGGGGCTAGAAAACACTTGCACCATAACATTTGTAATCTGGATAATTTTTTTATTTTTTTTAAGTTCAGTCATGGAACATCGCTGAAAAGTACTTGTGACTGTTTTCCAAAAGATGAAGTTTAAGGGGGTTAAAATGTAGATTTGACTTCAAGCTGCGGGACGAAGGTGAACACACAACGTGCGCACGCGCAGCCTTCGTGGGCAGCATTCAATGGGAGTCTCAAAAGGACAGGTTTAAACGGACAGTCAGTGTCTGCACTTCTTTAATTTGGAAGGAAAAGTACCGGCACTACTCAGCACCGTACCAATGCTGAAAGGGATAGTACTGGCACGTGTCGGCAGCAAAAAGGTACTCTGGGACAAGGAGCTGCGGCGCTTCTATATTTCCATTTCACCCGCTGGCGCCCACCCGAGAACCGCAAAGAGAGCGACAACACATCCACAAGGAGATCTGAGCATAAACTGGGGAGATTTTTTTCTGTGAACGTGAGGGCGGGAGGCCGTAGGCTTTTGTGTTACACTGACACAATGAACATCTTCCCCTTTGCGCATGCGTAGACACTGTGTGCATGCCATGATGTGAGTCTGTTTTAAATCTGCCTGCTGACCTTGCACCAAGGACACCCAGATCTACTGTTGATTCTAAGACAGGAGTTAGTAGTTTAAGTTATCCGGCCTCAAGCCATCCCCAGTGCGAGTTACATATTGCTGTTTAGGCACCACCCCGTCATCAGCCTCCAAGAGCACTGCCATTTTTAGGTGATCTACTGCTTTGCTCTGCACCACCTTCTCCCCCACCCCCTCAGTCGCACGCTAGGCGCTAGCACTGTAAAGCAGCTCTCTATAATACGCTTAATATAGCACCAACCCTGCCTCAGTATTTAAAGACTTGCCTCTGTTTCCAGTTGATGTGTAGAAATACTGTTCCTTCCAAAAGTTACAAAACAGAGGGGTGCTCAAATGGTTAGAACACCGAACGCGGTGGAATCTTGAGGGTTTTATTCGGTGCTTCATATATTTCGCTTTTTTGAATGGTATTCAGTCTCACGAGTGTCCTGCGACCCCAGCTAAATGGAGCATTAGGGTGATTCTCTCAGCTTAGTGCTTACTCAAATTATAATCACAGTGCCTAGAGATTGGGGGGCACATTTACTAAATTTTCACGCAACGCAGGGCAGCAAACAAAGTTTCTGCACTGCGTTGCGTGAAAGGGAGAGAACAGAAATGCTCCATATTTACAAAGATATATGGCATTTCTGCTATCTTCTAGCGCTGGTATACTGTGTGCTACCTAGCGCCAACGCAGGCACCTTTGCGCCATGTTGGGAAACATCGCTTACAACGCACGCGTTACAACAAATGTTTTACAACGCGAAATCCATTACAACGCATGTCATTACATCGCATAATCCATTACAACGCATTCCCCAAAGTAACGCCCCGGCGGAGTTGGAATAGTAATTGCGTAGTAATGGATTATGCGTTGTAACGGCATGCGTTGTAACGACATGCGTTGTAGTGGATTTTGCGATGTAAAAAATTTGTTGTAATGACACGCGTTGTAACGCGTGCGTTGTAAAGTGTCATATTCCGCCATGTTTCAAGGGTGCCTGCGTTACAGGCAGGATTGTTTTTGTGCAGGGAGGGGCAACTTCCTGCACAAAAACAATCCTTAGAGGCATTTTCCTCTTTCCACGTGTACTGCAGAATGTACCACACATGGAAAGAGGTAGTAACAAGGAGAAATAAAAATGTTTATTGTCATTACACCTCACTTGGGGTGTTGGGCGGGGCAATTCTAGGCGAACACACTCATCTGAATCTCTTTTCTCCTAAACGTCTTTCTTTACTTTTCATTCAATTCATATGTTATTACATTTTCTAATTTGAGGTAAATCCTTTCAGCTTGACTGATTTCTCACTCTCTACTTTACAAAATGCACCTTATTCTGACTATTGTATTCTGTTTGGTTAGTTATATTGCTCTTTCCATACCCTTTCCAGGCATAAAGCACTTCAGTTTAAATATATTCCTGCAATTGTGTAATGTCTGTGGAAACCTGTTTAGACGGAGGCACTTATGATAACCTTAATGGCTAGGGATTTTTTTGTAAATGATTTAACTAGTGTGGCTATCTTTTCATTTGAACCATCATACTATTTATGACTCCATAAGTATCAGAGTGCATATGTAACAGGAAATCGAAAATACCCATTTTTTATTCAGGGTTATATGCTTATTACGCCCCAACATAACACGTACTGTTAGTACTTTAAAATATATAACCATATCAAAAAGGGTCTGACTTTATCCAATATTTCACTTCTGATTTTTGAAAAAAATGTTCTCTAATAATTATCTGCTTTGACAATATCTTCTTACACGTGATGGCATTACAATTATATCTTGCGTTTCATGACATGATCAGGATTTTGACTGTACCAAGGCGAGTTCTAATTTGCACTCATCTTCAGACAACATTAGTTATTGAATAAAATGTTGAATTCTACTTGCTTCTGCATTTGTATTTCAAAGATGGAAGCACCTATGCATCTGAGGGGAAGCAATCAATCAATCAATCATGGCATTTATAGAGCGCGCTACTCACCCGGGAGGGTCTCAAGGCGCTGGGGGAGGGGGTAAGTTACTGCTCGAACAGCCAGGTCTTGAGCTGCTTCCTGAAGGAGAGATGGTCCTGGGTTCGCCGAAGGTGAGTGGGGAGGGAGTTCCAGGTCTTGGCTGCCAGGTAGGAGAAGGATCTTCCTCCGGCGGTGGTTCTGCGGATGCGTGGTACGGTGGCGAGGGCGTGGCTGGTTGATCGTAGCTGGCGGGTGGGCGTGTAGAAGGTCATGCGGTCGTTGAGGTACTTTGGGCCCAGGTCGTGGAGGGCCTTGTGTGCGTGGATGAGGAGTCTGAACGTGATTCTCTTGCTGACGGGGAGCCAGTGCAGGTCTTTCAGGTGTCCGGTGATGTGGCTGTGTCGGGGGATGTCCAGGATGAGTCGTGCGGAGGCGTTCTGGATGCGCTGGAGTCTTTTTGAAGTTTGGCTGTGGTTCCGGCGTAGAGGGTGTTCCCATAGTCCAGTCGGCTGGTGACGAGTGCCTGGGTGACGGTCTTCCTGGTTTCAGTGGGGATCCATCTGAAGATCTTGCGGAGCATGCGCAGGGTGTTGAAGCACGAAGATGAGACGGCGTTGACTTGTCTGGTCATCGACAGGGAGGAGTCCAGGATGAAGCCCAGGTTTCGTGCGTGGTCCGTTGGCTTGGGCGCGGTGCCCAGGGCCGGGGGCCACCAGGAGTCGTCCCAGGCGGAGGGTGATGAGCCAAGGATGAGGACTTCCGTCTTGTCTGGAGTTCAGTTTAAGGCGGCTGATCCTCATCCAGTCGGCGACGTCTTTCATCCCGTCGTGTAGGTTGGCTCTGGCGGTGGTGGGGTCGTTGGTGAGGGAGAGGATCAGCTGGGTGTCGTCGGCGTAGGAGATGATGTTGAGGTTGTGTTGGCATGCGATGGCTGCGAGGGGGCTCATGTAGACATTGAAGAGGGTTGGACTGAGTGAAGATCCTTGTGGAACGCCGCAGATGACTTCGGTGGCCTCGGATCTGAACGGGGGAGGCGGACTCTCTGGGTTCTTCCGGCGAGGAACGAGATGATCCATTCCAGTGCTTTCTCTCGGATTCCGATGTTGCTGAGGCGCTTCACTAGGGTGCGGTGGCAGACGGTGTCGAACGCCGCGGAGAGGTCCAAGAGGATGAGGGCTGCTGTTTCCCGTTGTCGTTTAGGGTTCTGATGTCGTCGGTGGCTGCGATGAGGGCGGTCTCGGTGCTGTGGTTGGCCCGAAACCCGGACTGCGAGGGGTCGAGGGATCCATTCGTCTCGAGGAAGGCGGCAAGCTGTCTGTTGACGGTCTTCTCGATGACTTTGGCCGGAAACGGAAGGAGCGAGATGGGACGGTAGTTCTTGAGGTCGGTGGGGTCCGCCGTTGGTTTCTTCAGGAGGGCGGTAAGCTCGGCGTGCTTCCAGCTCTCCGGGAAGGTGGCGGTGTGGAAGGAGGAGTTGATGATGTCCCGGAGATGGGGTGCGATGGTGGCGTCGGCTTTGTTGAAGACGTGGTGTGGGCAGGGGTCGGTTGGTGATCCGGAGTGGATGGAGTTCATCGTGCGGGTGGTGTCTTCGGTGCTGATCGGGGTCCAGTTGCAGAGGGTGGTGGTGGCGGGCGTTGGTTCGGCGGTAGGGTGCGTGGTTTGTGCGTCGAAGCTGTTATGTATGTCGGTGATCTTGCGGTGGAAGAACGCGGCGAGTGAGTTGCAGAGGTCTTGCGAGGGGGTGATGTCGTTGTTTCCGGCGCTGGGGTTGGAGAACTCTTTGACGATGCTGAAAAGTTCCTTGCTGTCGTGGGCGTTGTTGTCCAGTCGTTCTTTGAGTGCCGACTTCTTGGTGGCACGGATCAGCTGGTGGTGTTTGCGGGTGGCGTGCTTGAGGGCGGTCCTGTTGTCTGTGGTCTGGTCGAGTCGCCAGGTTTTCTCGAGAGTGTGGCAGTTCTTCTTGGATTCCTTGAGTTCGTTGGTGAACCAAGGGGTTTTCTTGCTTCCGGGTCTGCTGGGAGGGTTTTTAGTGGTGCGAGGTCGTCGGCGCAGGCGGTCAGCCACTTGGCGAGGTTGCTGGCTGCTTCGTTTGGGTCCGTTGTGTTGGTGGGTGTGTTCTGGCTGAGGGAGGCGGTGAGCTGCTCGGC
Source organism: Calotriton arnoldi (assembly GCA_963921515.1). Classification (NCBI taxonomy): domain Eukaryota; kingdom Metazoa; phylum Chordata; class Amphibia; order Caudata; family Salamandridae; genus Calotriton; species Calotriton arnoldi. The sequence continues at coordinate 342,449 of CAWUFW010014953.1, forward strand.
GGTGATCTTGCTCCAGCTCCGGCGGGAGCCTGTTGCGGGTGGTGGTGGGTCGCAGTCTTTCTGAAGCTGAAGTGGACGCAGCTGTGGTCGGTCCAGTGGAGTCCGGTGGCGTGGCTGAAGGAGATGTGCTTGCTGGAAGAGAAGACGGGGTCAAGCGTGTGGCCGGCGTAGTGGGTGGGCGTGTTCACCAGTTGCTTGAGTCCGAGGTTGGCGAGGTTGTCCAGCAGGGCGGTGGTGTTTCTGTCGTTGTTGTTCTCCAGGTGGAAGTTGAGGTCCCCTAGGAGGATGTAGTCGGCGGAGGGCATGGCGTGCGGGCTGATGAAGTCTGCGATGTCTTCGCTGAATAGTGTGCGTGGTCCCGGGGGTCTGTAGATGAGGGTGCCTCGGAGGGTGGTCTTGGGGTCAGTGTGTATCTGGAAGTGTAGGTGTTCGGCGGCGGTGAAGGTCTCGTCGGAGTTAGTCGAGATGCGGATGGTGTTCTTGTGTACGATGGCGATGCCTCCTCCCGTCTGGTTGACGCGGTCCCTCCGGGTGATCTTGTATCCGTCCGGGATGGCTATGGCGATGTCGGGCGCTGAGGAGGCGTTCATCCAGGTTTCGGTGAGGAAGGCGACGTCCGGTGCTGTTGCGTCGAGCAGGTCCCAGAGTTCCACGGCGTGCCTGTGGACGGAGCGGGTGTTCAACAGGATGCATTTCAGGTGGTTGCTGCTGGTGCACGTCTTGGCGGGGGTGGTGCACGTCCGGGGGCAGGTGAATCGGCAGGCTTGGCAGGTGAAGGGTCCGTGGGTGCGTCTCGGTGAGGCTCGGTAGCAGGCAGGGTTCCGGCCGGCATTGAGTGCGGTGAGGGTGGCGGCGTCGTAGGTCCGTCGAGTAGTGTTGCATCGGTGGGATCCAGGGGTTCTGGCGCTGGGCGCGGTCCAGTCGCGGACGGGCGCAGACGGGCTTGCCTTAGGCGCGCTTTCGGCGCGCCAGCGCGCGCGCCGCGCAGCGGCCGCCATTTATGGGGAGGTGGGAGGGAGGAGCAGCTGGGAGGCGGGAGGCAGGGGCAGCGAATGGGCAGTCAGGGGGCGGGGCCGCAGGGACGCAGCGGCGGGAATGGCGAGAGGCAGCGGGGGCACAAAGTACAAGGGGAGAGAAAAACAGACAAATTACAGTACAACGCTAATGGGGCAGCGAGGGGCACAGAAAGGAAAAAGGGGGAGAAAACAGACAAATTACGAGTACAACGCTAATGGGGCAGCGAGGGGCACAGAAAGGAAAAAGGGGGAGAAAACAGACAAATTACGAGTACAACGCTAATGGGGCAGCGAGGGGCACAGAAAGGAAAAAGGGGGAGAAAACAGACAAATTACGAGTACAACGCTAATGGGGCAGCGAGGGGCACAGAAAGGAAAAAGGGGGAGAAAACAGACAAAATACGAGTACAACGCTAATGGGGCAGCGAGGGGCACAGAAAGGAAAAAAGGGGGAGAAAACAGACAAATTACGAGTACAACGCTAATGGGGCAGCGAGGGGCACAGAAAGGAAAAAGGGGGAGAAAACAGACAAATTACGAGTACAACGCTAATGGGGGCAGCGAGGGGCACAGAAAGGAAAAAAAGGAGGGAGAAAACAGACAAATTACGAGTACAACGCTAATGGGGGCAGCGAGGGGCACAGAAAGGAAAAAGGGGAGAAAACAGACAAATTACGAGTACAACGCTAATGGGGGCAGCGAGGGGCACAGAAAGGAAAAAAAGGGGGAGAAAACAGACAAATTACGAGTACAACGCTAATGGGGCAGCGAGGGGCACAGAAAGGAAAAAGGGGGGAGAAAACAGACAAAATACGAGTACAACGCTAATGGGGCAGCGAGGGGCACAGAAAGGAAAAAAAGGGGGAGAAAACAGACAAATTACGAGTACAACGCTAATGGGGCAGCGAGGGGCACAGAAAGGAAAAAGGGGGGAGAAAACAGACAAATTACGAGTACAACGCTAATGGGGGCAGCGAGGGGCACAGAAAGGAAAAAAAGGGGGGAGAAAACAGACAAATTACGAGTACAACGCTAATGGGGGCAGCGAGGGGCACAGAAAGGAAAAAGGGGGAGAAAACAGACAAATTACGAGTACAACGCTAATGGGGGCAGCGAGGGGCACAGAAAGGAAAAAGGGGGGAGAAAACAGACAAATTACGAGTACAACGCTAATGGGGCAGCGAGGGGCACAGAAAGGAAAAAGGGGGAGAAAACAGACAAATTACAGCACAACGCAAATGGGGCAGCGAGGGGCACAGAAAGGAAAAAGGGGGAGAAAACAGACAAAATACGAGTACAACGCTAATGGGGCAGCGAGGGGCACAGAAAGGAAAAAGGGGGGAGAAAACAGACAAAATACGAGTACAACGCTAATGGGGCAGCGAGGGGCACAGAAAGGAAAAAAGGGGGAGAAAACAGACAAATTACAGCACAACGCAAATGGGGCAGCGAGGGGCACAGAAGGAAAATGGGGAGACGGGCAAGAAATACGGGCACCGGGGCCACAAGCGGAGGGCGATCTTACCTGCAGAAGCAGCGGGCAGACAACACAGGCGGAGCTGTGTGGTGGGGAGCGACCTACCTGGCAAGGTCAAGGGTCGCTCTCCTCACGCGCAGCGGCCGCCATTTATGGGGAGGTGGGAGGGAGGAGCAGCTGGGAGGCGGGAGGCAGGGGCAGCGAATGGGCAGTCAGGGGCGGGGCCGCAGGGACGCAGCGGCGGGAATGGCGAGAGGCAGCGGGGGCACAAAGTACAAGGGAGAGAAAAACAGACAAATTACAGTACAACGCTAATGGGGCAGCGAGGGTCACAGAAAGGAAAAAGGGGGGAGAAAACAGACAAATTACGAGTACAACGCTAATGGGGCAGCGAGGGGCACAGAAAGGAAAAAGGGGGAGAAAACAGACAAATTACGAGTACAACGCTAATGGGGCAGCGAGGGGCACAGAAAGGAAAAAGGGGGAGAAAACAGACAAAATACGAGTACAACGCTAATGGGGCAGCGAGGGGCACAGAAAGGAAAAAAGGGGGGAGAAAACAGACAAATTACGAGTACAACGCTAATGGGGCAGCGAGGGGCACAGAAAGGAAAAAGGGGGGGAGAAAACAGACAAATTACGAGTACAACGCTAATGGGGGCAGCGAGGGGCACAGAAAGGAAAAAAAGGAGGGGAGAAAACAGACAAATTACGAGTACAACGCTAATGGGGGCAGCGAGGGGCACAGAAAGGAAAAAGGGGGCGAAAACAGACAAATTACGAGTACAACGCTAATGGGGGCAGCGAGGGGCACAGAAAGGAAAAAAAGGGGGGAGAAAACAGACAAATTACGAGTACAACGCTAATGGGGCAGCGAGGGGCACAGAAAGGAAAAAGGGGAGAAAACAGACAAAATACGAGTACAACGCTAATGGGGCAGCGAGGGGCACAGAAAGGAAAAAAGGGGGAGAAAACAGACAAATTACGAGTACAACACTAATGGGGCAGCGAGGGGCACAGAAAGGAAAAAGGGGGGATAAAACAGACAAATTACGAGTACAACGCTAATGGGGGCAGCGAGGGCACAGAAAGGAAAAAAAAAGGGGGAGAAAACAGACAAATTACGAGTACAACGCTAATGGGGGCAGCGAGGGGCACAGAAAGGAAAAAGGGGAGAAAACTGACAAATTACGAGTACAACGTTAATGGGGGCAGCGAGGGGCACAGAAAGGAAAAAGGGGGAGAAAACAGACAAATTACGAGTACAACGCTAATGGGGCAGCGAGGGGCACAGAAAGGAAAAAGGGGGAGAAAACAGACAAATTACAGCACAACGCAAATGGGGCAGCGAGGGGCACAGAAAGGAAAAAGGGGGAGAAAACAGACAAAATACGAGTACAACGCTAATGGGGCAGCGAGGGGCACAGAAAGGAAAAAGGGGGAGAAAACAGACAAAATACGAGTACAACGCTAATGGGGCAGCGAGGGGCACAGAAAGGAAAAAAGGGGGAGAAAACAGACAAATTACAGCACAACGCAAATGGGGCAGCGAGGGGCACAGAAGGAAAATGGGGAGACGGGCAAGAAATACGGGCACCGGGGCCACAAGCGGAGGGCGATCTTACCTGCAGAAGCAGCGGGCAGACAACACAGGCGGAGCTGTGTGGTGGGGGAGCGACCTACCTGGCAAGGTCAAGGGGGATAGAAGTGACATTTGAATAATATTCTGTGGCTGGTGACAAATGTAAGTTAAAAAAATACAAACGCAGTCAGCCCTAGACAGGTTGAGAAAAACAGAGGAGTGTGTTGCTACGTTTTTTTACCACAACCAGTAAAGTAACCACTAGAGTAGCTTAGTAAGATAATTTAGTTGTTGCAGGGATCTGAAACCTGTGTGTGTATTTATATATGCCCACATATATACATATTACAAAGGCAGAAATAGCACATTTTCTACTCATGGTAAATACTTCTAAGGCCCAAAGGTGAGACCTATTGCATTGCAAATGCTTGTTTATATTTCTTCAGTGTTGCAGGCTTTTGGAACCAGTCCTCCACCCCCTTGAAGCAGAAAATCTAATCCTCTTAACAAAGATGCTGAAACTGTCAAGGACTGCTGTTCTTTGTGCCCATCATATAAGAAAATTGAAGCAAGTAGTCTGCATTTTAAATTGTTCATATTGGGTGAGAGAGAGAGAGCGAGAGATCTCCCAACTGTTGAGTACGCATGTTATCGCCCCCAGAAGGATGAAGCCATGAGTAGGCCATGCTGTGGATTGAAACTGTGGTGCTCAATCTAGGGAGCTATCTTACCTTTCTTAAGTGATTTCACAGGCGTTTAAAAGTGGATGCTTCCTTTCACATTGATCAAAGAAGGAAGATTCTGTTCCATGTAAGGCTTTTACTAATCCAGTGCTTGGATGGTCTAAACGTTTTGTAAAACACGCAGGGCTGGTTGACTAATAGACTACTAGAAACTAATCTAATTGAATACACAGAAATTTAAAAAGAGGCACACATTGGTTTTGACAGTAACTGGTGAGGGCTCCTCACTACATTAACAGATTCTGAAATGTCCACTTTTCCCCTCAAATTACATTCTCAGAATATACTTGAAGGGACAGGTAGAAAACAAATTAAGAGAAGAGAGATGCTTTAAACATTTTTATAAGAGATAGGCTATGGGAAATTGGGAGGGTAAGTATTAAAAAGCATGGAGAGTTTAAAGTCTTCTGCAGAACACCACATACGTATTGGAATAGTTCCTAAGTGTCCTTCAAACCTCTGATTTCTTTGGAGCATTTATTTGACAATTATGCTATAAAAATCCCAATTTGGTACTGTTTTTTTCAGAGTAATCACCAATCCAAACCTCCTTAGTAGGTGCACCAGCTCATATTGCTTCCAAGCAGGTCTGGTGCAGGCACTGAAGTCAGTGGGCAGTGCGACAGTGGCCCAGTGGTGCAAGTGGGTTGCATTAGAGGTGAATCTGAGCCACGACCGCCATATAAAAATGTTGGGCAATAGCACTTTATTTATTTGTTTGTTTTCTTTGTAACAAATTAACCCCTTAAGTGCGTGTGTCGGCCAATGGCAGACACAAGCACACTCTTCCCAGTACATCAGTCAGCCATTGGCCAACACCGGATAAGGCATATAAGGATCCTCCGGTGCTAGCACCGCAGGATTCCTTTAGAGAAAAAAAAAAAGCATTGGGAGACGAGGAATCGCTTCCGTGGATACTCACGCCCCCCCCCGCCACCCATCTGTGACATCAGCACACTGCGAGGCGCGCTAAAGTCACTTTTTCCCCAATCGGAGCAGAAAAGAGAAGCAGGCAAGCTTTGTCTCCTATTCAGGTGGGGGGAAAAACTCCAAAACGGCCTCCCCAGCTTTCAGAGAAGCCTCATTTGAAAGGGGAGGGTCTCCCCTTTCAAACAAGGCCTTCCTGAAAGGGTTTCCTGGCTGTGGATCGCGGCGTGCCATAATACACAGCCAGGAAACCACACTAGACACCAGGGAAGTGACGTGGGGGGGGTCGGCTCCCCCGGGAGCATATATTTTGTAAAAATATGGTGGTTTTTCCCTTGGGGGGGGGGGGGAGCAATTGCCCCTCCCAGGAGATTTTAAATGTCTTTATAATTTTTTTTTTAAGTGAGGAAATTCGCAGGGGGTTGGCCTTCTTGGTCACGGGCCGACCCCCTGTGGGGGCACATGTTTTGTTGTTGTTGTTTTTTTTTTTTTTTAAATGTGTGGTTTCTCTAGGGGCCACGATCGGCCAACAGGGAAACCACACATATATAAAAAAGAAAGGATCTGTCTTTCTATATACATATATATATTTAGAGAGAGGGAGAGTCTCTCTCTCTCTCTCTACATATATATATGATCAAGGCCTCGTGTAGGCCGAAACGCGTCATGGCGGTGGTGCAGGGGCTTCAATAAACGACTTTGCACCGATTTATGGGTCCGCATTCGTCTGTTCCCTGGAATTGGAAATTGAATGGCGAAGGTTGCCGTAATATATATATATATATATATATATATATATATATATATATATATATATATATATATATATATATATATATATATGGAAAATGGAAATGGAAAAAAAAACAAAGGCTACAGGGGCGATATAATGAAGCTGATTCACTCGTACACAACCAGTGAAATTCAGCCGTTATAGTAAGTGAGCTAACTATAACTTGCGCCCACACAATGCACTGCTTATGACACACATATTAGATCACTCATGGCATGGTCAGTGACATCACTGATGACATCTCAAATGACAACACTGATGATGACATCCAGTGACTGTGAGTGTTTTTAAAAAGTTTATGAGTGTTAAATATATATACCAAGGGGTATTGGTGAATAATTGGGTGTATGAGCCCCTGTATGGATGATTCAGTGGGTGCGTGACTGACTGTATAAGTGAGTGATTAGGTGTCTCAGTGAATGTATGGGTGGCTGACTGGTTGTGTGAAAGTCTGTATCAGTTGGTGTCTAAGGGGCTGTATGAGTATGTGAGTGGGTACAGGAGGGGTTGTATGGGTGAGTGATTGGTTGTCTGAGTGTCTGTGTGTGTGGGTGAGGGTGTGTGTGAGTGAGTGAGTCAGTGGCTGTAAGGATTAGTGAGTGTGTCTGTGTCTGTGTGTGTCTGAGGGGCTGTATAGGTGAGTGAGTGTGTGTATGGCTGTGTGGGTGAGTGAGTGGATCTGTCAGTGGTATATAGGTGAGTAGCTGCATATGTGAAAGGCAGTATAGGTGAGTGATAGGGTATGTGAAAGGCAGTATAGGTGAGTGAGTGATTGTGAGAGCGGCTGTATTGGTGAGTGTGTGCTTGTGTCAGTGACTGTTTAGGTGAATGACTGCATGTTAGTATCTGTATGAGTAAGTGAGTGTGTGTATAGGTGTATGGGTGAGTAAATGGCTGTGTGATTGACTGTATGGGTGAGTGAGTAAGTATGTGAGTAGCTCTATGGGTGAATGTGTGTTTGTGAGTGGGTGTATGAGTGGATATGTCTGTTGATTAGGCCTGGGTGTAGTTCACGGAGTTTTGCTACGCGGAACTCCGCGAAGTTACAAAAAAACTCTGCGAAGTTCAGCGAGTGGCGGAGTGCAGTGCGAACTGCAGTTTGTGCTGGTATTCCTGCCGCTGGGGTAGAAATTCTACCCGAGCGGCAGCTCGCGCTCGCGAACTTACTGTTCGCGATCACAAACTTACCGTTCGCGATCGCGAGTGGGGATAAAACTCCACTGCACATTGCGAAGTGGAGTTTTCTGTACTCCGCGAGCTCCACGGAGTGCAGAAAAATCCACAAACTCCGCGAACGGAGTGAAGTTCACCGCCCAGGCCTACCATTGATGCAGTAGTGAGTGAGTGGGTGCATGAGAGGTTGGATGGGTGAGTGAGTGGATGTGTGTGTGTGTGTGTAGTCCTAAGAATCAGTGAATTTGTGTGTAAGTACTGGTATGGGTGTGTGAATGGGTTTGAGAATGGTAGTGTGGAATTTGGAGTGGGTGTATGAAAGGTTATATGAGGATGTGAGTGGGAGCGTCAGATTCTGTGGATGATGTCATCAGTGATGTCTCTGACCATGTCATGATTGATGTAATATGTGAGGTCATAAGCAGTGCATTCCGGGGGTGTGAGTTATAATTAGCTCACTAGCTATTACGGTTGAATTTCACTGGTTGTGTACGGGTGAATCCTGAGCCTAACTATAACGTCCCTGTAACCTTTAATTTTTTTCAGTGAATTTCTATGGTTTTTAAGTAGTAGTCATGTTTGCAGAGTGGTTGAGAAAGGGGGGGGGGCTCCGACCTGCTCTCAGGAGTCTCACTGTGCAGGAATTACAGGAGGTACCAGGAGGGCTTCTTGGCCCCCAAGGTCCCTCAGGAGTTAAGTGGTCTTCATCCCCCAACCAGTAGCGCGCCTGGAGGCACGTTAGCAGAGTGATGGAGAAAGGGGGCATGGCCTCCGAACACCGCTTAGCAATCCCGCTGTGAGGGACTAACTGGATGTAAGAGGAGGGGTAGTTAGCCCCCAAGTATGTCCTTGAATGAATGAATGAAGAGTTTTGTAAAGCGTGTGAATGTCAGGGCGTCTTAGCGCTGAAGTTGCCAGTATGATCGTACAGTGATGGCAGTCGCTGGCTTAAAACCTAGGTAGGAATAGCCATGTTTTTAGGGAATTTCTGAACGTCTGTCTATTGGTTTGGGCACTAAAGTAAAAGGTAATGTGTTCCATAATTTACAGGCGAGATGAAAGAAGCTTCTGCCCCTCCATTTTAAGTCTGTACCCTGGGGATGTCCAGAAGGGAAGGCGAGGATGATCTAAGGTTACGTCGTGGGGTGTACCATCTGATGAATTTGTTGAAGTGAGCAGGGCCGACGCAGTAGAGTGTCTTGTGGACAATGCACAAAGACTTGCATTGAACCCTCTCCTGAACAGGCAGCCAGTGCAGATCACGAATAGCTTTTGACACTGGACTGAACCTAGGAATTTTAAGCAGTAGGTGTGCTGCTGCATTTTGAAGTGACTGTAGCTTCCATAAAATCCCTTTTTTTGCTCCCAGGTAGAGGGCATTACAGTAGTCTATCCTTGATAATATCAAGGCTGTGATTACTGTTTTCTGTAGATCCATCGGGATGAACGAGAAGATTATTTTTAGAATCTTCAGAGTATGGAAGCAAGATGATGTGGTGAGATTGACCTGGTCCGTGAAAGTTAGTAGATTATCTAAAATGACTCCCAGACTCTTTACCTTTCTTACTGGGCATGGACATTGTCCGGCGACATCTGGCCACCAAGCATCATTCCAGGATGTGGTATTTTTACCGAATAGTAGTACCTCAGTTTTTTATGTATTTAGTTTTAAGCAGTTATCCTGCATCCATCTGATGATGTGGGCCATGCAGTTATTGAAATTCTTCGCCCGTCATCTAGCTCTGATGTTAGTGACACCACTAATTCTGTATCATCCGGGTAACAGATCACGGCGAATCCATAGGAACGGATGAGTTTAGCCAGTGGGGCAACATAAATGTTGAATAGGGTTGGGAATAGTGAGGACCCTTGGGGCACCCCACATGGCAGCGAGAAAGAATGAGATTTATGTCCTCCCAACATTAGAGTTTGCTCTCTGTTTGCTAGGAACGAGCTGATGATTTTCAAGGCCCCACCTGTAATCCTCATTTCAGTTAATCGCCGCATGAGTACTGGATGGTTCACCGTGTCAAATGGGGGTGAGAGGTCCAGCAAAATAAGTATTGCTTTCCCTCCACCATCTGCTAAAATGCATTTCTCCTCATTGGCTGCAATTAATGCTGACTCTGAACAATGTCGAGGCCGAAAGCCGTGTTGTGAGGATGTCCAGTTTATGATTTGACTCTAGAAAATGTACCAGATCTTCATTTAGGGCTTTTTCTAGGACCTTGGATGGAAACGGGAGACAGGAGATTGGCCGGAAGTTTTTGATCTCCGTAGGGTCCTGCGAGGGTTTGTTCAGAATAGGGCATACTAGTGATTTTTTCCAGATATTAGGAAAGGACCATGAGTCAAGGATATTATTTAGGAGTGGTGCGAGCTGGCTTGCAATGGTGGTAGGCACCAAGTGAAGTACCAATGCTGGACAATGGTCTGATGGGTATCCGGATTTTGTTGATAGTATGAGCCTCTCTACTCTTTCCAGCGTCAACTGATTGAACTTTTCTAAACAAGCCTGTGTGGTTTCAAAATTATACTCCAGGCATGCCTGCTCATCTAAACCAGAATCCTTATGGTGGTTTGAGAACTCTTCGTATACAGTGTTTACTTTGTTGTAAAGGAAAACTGCCAGTTTATTACAGAAGGCTGAGTCAGGGGTAAACTGTTTGCTTCCGTCGAGGTTTGATAATGCGCTAACTGTTTTGCAAAGTTCTCTAGCTGAGTTTTTTGCTGTATTATTTTTTTCGGTAAAGAAGTGCCATTTTGCTAAAATGATTGCCTGCTTGTATTCTTCAATAATTCTCTTGTAAGACGTTTTTTCCTCTGAGGAGTAATCTTTCCTCCATCTTCGTTCCTGCGCCTTACACTTTTTTTTTAGATCCTTCAGCTCAGCCATGTATCACGGAGCTGATGGTTGATTCCTACGATTACGTATATGTTTTTCAGGAGCAAGCTTGGTAACCACCGATTTGATCCACCCGGCAAAATTGAGGGCTGCAGAGTCAGAATTTGTGTCTAGGCATGGCATATGAGAGTGTAAGGCTGTGTCAAGTTTGGGTGTATTTATCATTCGCCAAGGGCGTATTGTGACCACATTCTCCCTAGGCCGTGCTTTGGGGGTCTCACCTGGGGTGGTTAACTCAAAGAACACTCCACTATGATCTGCCCATGTCAGGGGTAGAACTCTCTTGAAAGAGATCCAGGGATTATTAGTGAAAATACCATCGGGAGTATGATTGCCTTTATGAGTTGGCTCAGTGACAATCTGGCCTAGGTCAAAGCTCATGAAACAGTCAGATAAGTTGCTTGAGTCTCTGCAATCCCTGGCCTCCAGATGGAAATTAAAATCACCCAGTACTGTAAAGTGGGGAATTCCATGTAGGATTCCAGGAAGGTCTGTACTGAGGAAATTAATCTACTCCTAGGAACAGGAGGACAGTAGATTAGAGCCTCATTGAAAGCTACCCTGTAGTTAAATTTAAGATAGAACATAATAGCTTCTTCCACTAACTGACGGATAACTGTAAATGTGGCTTTGGTATTGTTGCGATGAACAATAGCAGTTCCGCCCCCCCGTTGCCCTTCCCTGTCAACTCAGAAGAGCTCGTAACCTTATGGGATGGCAATTTTTAAGTCTGGTTCAGAGGAGTTATTGGTCCAAGATTCTTTTAGAAATATTAGATCAGGGTTGTAAAGATCTAGGAATTCAGAGAATTCGTATTTATGCTTGGGGAGTGACCTAGTGTTTAGTAAGACACATGTAAGTGAGGGAACCAATGGTTTGTAACTGTGGGCAGGTTGGAAGCCTGTATCCCTAGTGTAATGATTTGAGGCAACCGTCTGATTGGTGTGGATAGCGTAGTTGCACGTGTAGCAGCACCATATGGTAGTGTGCACTAGAGCATTCATAGGTGTACACTTACTTTAGTTACTTGTATGTCCAATATTTATCAGAGCCTCTCTTGTGTAAATCCGAAGTGTAAAATGAGCAGGGATTCTGGCGCACGGTGCATTCTGGCCGCGGACGGCGTCCATTTATAGCGTGCAGGAGAACAACTAGTACGCTAACCAAAATGGTGGCCCCGCTCTAATGTCCGGGAACTAGCCAAGCATACAAGACTAAGAGAACAGCAGGCTAATAGGTAAAAGCAGCGGAAACAAAGTACACGATTATTAAAAGATACTGCTACCCCCGAGCTATAACACAGCTCTGTACCAGAATTCAAGCAGTGCTGCGCAGTCTCGTCAGCGTGCCCATTTATAGCGTGCAGGAGAACAACTAGTAGGCTAACCAAAATGGTGGCCCGCTCTAACTTGCAGGAACCAGCCAAGCGTACAAGACTAGGAGATCAGCAGGATAATAGGTAAAAGCAGCGGAAACAAAGTACACGATTATTAGAAAATACAGTTACCCCCCTGAGCTATAACACAACTCAGTACGGAAATTCAAGCAGAGCTGCGTGGTCGTGTCAGCGTGCCCATTTATAGCGTGCAGGAAAACAACTAGTAGGCTAACCAAAATTGCAGCCCTGCTCTAACGTGCGGGAACCAGACAAGAGTACAAGACTAGGAGATCAGCAGGCTAATGGGTAAAAGCAGCGGAAACAAAGTACACTATTATTAAAAAATACTGCTACCCCCCTGAGTTATAACACAGCTCTGTACCGGAATTCAAGCAGCGCTGCGCAGTCTCATCAGCGTGCTATTTATAGCATGCAGGAGAACAACTAGTAGGCTAACCAAAATGGCGGCCCGCTCTAACTTGCGGGAACCAGCCAAGCGTACAAGACTAGGAGATCAGCAGGATAATAGGTAAAAGCAGCAGAAACAAAGTACACGATTATTAGAAAATACTGCAACCTCCCTGAGCTATATAACACAGCCCTGTACCGGAATTCAAGCAGCCAACTACCCCTCCTGTTACCTCCAGTAAGTCCCTCACAGCAGGATTGCTGAGAGGTTGTCAGAGGCCATGGCCCCTTTCTCCACCACTCTGCAAACGCGCCTCCTGGCACACTACTGGTTGGGGAAGAAGACCACTAAAGTCCAGTGGCCCTCAGGAGCCAAGGGGACTTCATCCCCCAACCAGCAGCACACCAGGAGGCACGATTGCAGAGTGGTGCAGAAAGGCTGTCTTGCTGGTAGCTTTTTCTTGTTTTTTTATTTTAAATTATAAAGGAAGGGGGGCCATGTGGCCCCCCTTCCCTGGGCCGATTTTGGTCCCAGGGACCCTATCCCCCGGGCCAAGGTAATTTTATAAAGAGGAGGGGGGCTGCACAAAATGCTTTTTTTGGCCCTGTGGAGTCTCAGTGGGATCTCCCCCCCTAGGGGGTTAGGGTGTTTCTACCCTGCCCCCTTTTCTTTCTTTTTTAACATTTTTTGTGGGACTCGGTTCAACTGAGTCCCAAGATAGCTGCCAACACTTCCTGGTTGAAGTGTTGGCAGCCAATCAAATATCAGTAGGGTTTCAGTAGGCTGTTGGGCTCCCAGATATCTATTTTTTTTTTACTTAAATATCTCTGAAACTACCAAACAGATTTACACCAAATCACAAAAAGCATGCTTTCTGTACCAACATCTATCTTTCTGCCAAATTTGGTGTAATTTCGTTCAGCAGCTCAGGCTGTATTCGTGTTAAAAAAATGAAAAATACCCATCAACATAACATGGGGAAAACGCGTTTTGGGACCCACTTTTTTCTCAGCCCTCACTTGACAGATCATCCCGATACTTTCAAAACTGCAGCTGTACCAAAAAGGGGAAGTTTTTGGAAAATTTCGTGAAGATTCGTCAAGCGGCACCAAAGTTATTGGCAAAACAAAAAATGCTTTTCATATGGAAACCTTGGTCCTATTACCTACTGGCGGTCGCCAGTAGGTAGTTATAGTTAGGACCTAGTTTCCATAGGAAAAGCGTTTGTTGTTTTCCCAATAACTTTGGCGCCGGTTGACGAATCTTTGCGAAATTTTCAAAACTAGTGATCAGCTCTGGTCAGCTCCTGTCGTGAAAGTTTCAGGGTGTTTCGCCAAGCGGGGGCCGAGAAAAAAGGGGGGTCCCAAAACACGTTTTCCCTATGTTATTTTTTATAGGAAACTTTAGACAAAGCTACAGCCCGAACTGCTAAACGGAATTACACCATATTTGGCAAAAAGGTAGCCCTTGGTTCAGAAAGAGTCCTTTTTAGGTTGAGCCCATCGCAGCGCGCATGCGCTGCTCTAGGAAAACGACCTCTTGGAATCGCTCTGACGCTCGTGCGTGTGAAAAGGCCTACGGCTTGCGGTTATGAGCAGCGGCGCAGTGTGCCATCTGTTGTGTCAGATTTCACACGAGCGCGCGTGCACCACTTGCGGGACGCTGCAGCTGCTTTCACTTTTGCCGCCACTTGGATGCGCTTGTCTTATTAGCTTTCACTTTCGTGCTTTTCGCGTCCGCGCTTATTGTTTCTTTCCCTTTTCATTGTATCCTTCCTGGTTGTTCTCTCATATTTGTATCCTATCCGTGCCTCTGTCCTCCCATTTCAGATTCTTTGTTTCCGCACTCTTCCATGGATTCCGGTGTGCTGCTGGTCGCAGTGTCGTTTGCATCTTTCCATGTTCTCAACCGGAGTGTGGATCGGTTCTTTCCTACCCCACACTCCGTGCTGCGAAACCCGTGGAAATGGAGAAACATCTGGACCTCCTTCGTGCACAGCCTGCTTACCGGCTGCTGGGCTCTGCTGGGGTAAGTGTGGTTTGTGAGTGTGTCCCTGAGTGACGACAGTGGCATGGACCACAGGTGCGGGATGCGGGTGGATCACTTCAGAGGTGGTGTGGACGGCCAGAGCTGTCGGGTGTGTGTGGCTTAGACAATTTAGAGAATGCGAACCAAAACGCAACTGTGCTGAGTCCGGCTCACGAGCGAACAATGGTCAGAAGAAGTGTGGGTCAAAGGTCATAGGTAAACTGGGGCCACTGCTGCAGCAAGACTCTATGAAACCGCGGACGTTATGCTGCCCGGTCTGTAACGCACGCCCCCTCGGCCCCCAGATCCTGTGACCAGCTCTTTATCACACACACACACACACACACCCACTGTCCCGTTCACAACTTCACACTCATCCGTGTCTCTGAACATAGTTTGGTGGGACAACAGCAAAACTCACTGGAAATTGTAAGAGAGACGCACATATTCAGACACCAAGAGGAGGTTTCTCTGACGTGTACTCCCGCCTGCTTCTATGCCTGGGCGGCCACGTGGCTCCATCTCATCACGGACACTCTTCCCACTCGTAGCCCTGCCTGTGACAGGCTACGCATTCTCAATATAGAAATCTGTGTTTTCGTCAGTTGAACTAGTCAGACGAACTTATTTAATAGTAGTTCTCTGTAGGTTAAGAGCCTATACCTGTAAACCGACTATTTGATGATGTGGGGGGCACGTGTGTGTGGGGGGCAGGGTGGTGGTAAAACTTAAGCACTCCCATCTGGTGCAGACGGAGGAACTGACACCTAGCCTTCACCATCTAGCTGACCTCAACCTTTCTCTGTGGAGAAACCTGTTCTTCACCCACCACCTGAAGTGCGTGCATGGTAGCATAGCACAGCTGTATTTAGCAGCAAAACATCCATACACACCCTGAGTGGATATTTCAGTATAGGCACACTTAAGCACTGCGACGAGGCTTTAGGAGGCAAACACTGAGGAGAGATACATGCACATATGTGCGGCTTCTGGAAAGGCCGCGCGCCACTGAGTTCCACATCCTTTATCCAACGTGTTTATTTCTACCCTTACAGCTTTATAAAGGCAAGTGTGGGTTAAAATGCACAGAACAACTCTCAGGACAAGAATACTTTTATTAACATGTTTAGAGTTGTTTGCCATTCTCCATATATTGGAACTGAAGCCCCAGTTTGGCTTTAAAAAAAACGGAACTGCCCTGTTTGACTTTTTTGCTGCCCTTCGTCAGAACCCCCACCCTTTGTTTTTTTAGGGCAGCTTCACTTTAATTACCCTATTTTACACATGTATTCGTGTTTAAAGCAATGTCTTCCTGCATTATTTTGGCCCAACATGGTTGTAACACAGGTAACGCCAAAGTTGGTGCCCCTTTCATTGGCACACAGTGCCCAGCTTATGACTCGTTTATGTAAACGGGGGACAACCCCTCACCCACAGTGCGCGCCATTTTTCATCACTGCGGCTAATCCAGCGTGTCTCTTATTTTGAAATGGAAGTGTCAGTTCATAGCACCATAGGCAAAGCAGTAGTAGGAACATATTAAGACACTAGCATTGTTGCCCCAGGGAACCCCTATCCTGTTGTGTAGCCCCCTCCTTTCTCTGCGATGGCCACATATTCTTGCGGTGGGAATTTTTCGAGCGATCACCCTAATACAGTTGCCACAAACACCTTACTTTGCATATTCTGCTCTACTTCCAAGAGCTCCTCAAACTAGGGAGCGATTCCCCCATGATAGGTATGTATGCTGGGGTACCATGGGGTTTGAGAGGCTGAGGCAAGGGATACTACTGGAGCCATATCAGCAGTAACAAGCATTGGCATAGCCAATAGGTCTCGCCTTTGGGACCTTATAAGTGTTTAGTTATCCAGCACAATATCCTTGGTGCAACAACATCAACTGTTGCATGGCTAAACACTTATAAGGTCCCAAAGGCGAGACCTATTGGCTATGCCAATGCTTGTTGTTAAATGGTGTAAATCCGTTTAGTAGTTGCTGAGAAATTCAAAAAATAAAAAAGTGTCAAAATCAATTTTCCATAGGAAACTTTAGCCAAGGCTACAGCTCGAACTGCTGAACGGAATTACACCAAATTTGGCAAAAAGGTAGTGCTTGGTTCAGAAAGTGACCTTTTTTTAAAATGGTGTAAATCCATTCAGTAGTTGCTGAGAAATTAAAAAAATAAAAGTTTTGATATCTAGGGACGCGGTGGATTCGCGAACCCTCCCGACCACGAGCTTCACTGTGATTGGCTGCCAACACTCCAAACCAGGAAGTGTTGGCAGCCATCTTGTGACTCGGTAGAACCGAGTCACAAGAAAACAGTGAAACAAAGGTGAAAAACAAAAAAAGGGGGCAGGGTAGAAACACCCTGACCCCCCAGGCCTGCTCAGAGGGTCCCACAAGGACCCCCAGGGCCAAAAAAAGCATTTTTTTAAAAATAATTTTGGCGGAATTCGCGCTGGGGTCGCGAATCCCGCCGAAATTATTTTTAAAAAAGCGCGGACTCCCGCGCTTCATTTAAATGAGGCTCCTGGGTGGGCCAGGTCCCGGGGCCATTGCCCAATTTATAATTTTTAATTGCAGGGGCCCGCGGGGGCCCCAGCAGCCCCGGGGACCGCCACCTCCCCGGAGCTTGTTTTTTTATTTGTGGGGGGCCTCCAAGGCCCCCCCAAGCCCCGGGGACCACCTCCTCCGGGGCTTTTCTTAAATATTCGCGGGGGCACACGACCCCCCCGCTGCCCCAGGGACCACCACCCCCTGGGGCTTGTTTTAAAAAAAAAATAAAACCTGTGTGGGGGTTCAAGCCCCCCCACATGCCCCGGGGACTGCCACCTCCCCGGGGCACTAATAATGTAAATGCGGGGGTCCGTTACGGACCCCCGAGCCCCGGGGACCACCACCTCCCTGGGACTGTGCACTAGTAGGGAGGGGGGCCGCGCAGCCCCCCTCCTGGAGCCCTCCATGGCCCTGGGGACTACCACCCCCCAGCGCCGGCTCCTGCAGTGTCCCGGGGTGCCCACCCCCGGGACACTGTTGTTTGCAATGACAGGGCGGGGGCCATGCGGCTCCCGCCCTGTCATTGCAAACTCTGCTTTGGATTTTGGAAGCAAGAGCAGGTTTCCTGCTCACGCTTCCAAAATCCAAAGCAGATTGCTTTTCCACACGGGGAGCTGCATGTTAGCAGCTCCCCGTGTGGAAAAGCAATGCCGGCTCCCGCAGGAGGCGGGGAGCCGGCGGGACCGTGGGGGCATTGGGGCTCCCCCGCGGTCCCCAACGGACAGGCCAGGGCCCGGGGGATGGGGTCCCCGGGGCCAGGAGTGGCCTGGGAGGGGGGCCGTGCGGCCCCCCTTGCCGTTAAATAAAAATAATACTCCAAAATTAAGATTGAGGAGTTCCGAATAATCATGGAATACAGCAAACAGCATAGGGAATTACGCAATATCATCACGCGTAATTGGCACTAGTTTTGAGTGATCCTGTGATAGGGCATACCTTGTCACACAAAATATCTATTACACATAAAAGGGCAACATCTATGAGGGACAAACTGATGAAAACAAGTCCAGAATTGATTGAAAGTTGCGGTTGGTTGAAATCCCATAAAGGATTTTTCAGGTGTAAGACATGCAAAGCATGTCAATTAGGTATTAACAAAACCTCATATACAACACCATTCAGCCATGAAGAGATTAAGATAACTAAACTACTCACTTGCAAGACAGAGTATGTTGTATACGTCCTGGTGTGTCCTTGTGGGCTGCAATATATAGGAAGCACAAAGCTGCAAGCCCACAAGCGAGTGCTACAACACATCAGAGCAATAACTAATCAAGACAATACATACCCTGTTGCAAGACATTTCAGGGAACACCATAACTCTAAGAGCCAAGATCTAAATATTATCTAATAGACTCAGTGCCCCCGAGTAGACAAGGTGGCAATAGAGAGGCCAAATTACGAAGACTAGAGACAAGGTATATCCTTGAAATGGATTCTAAATCTCCGGGTGGGCTGAACAACACTGAGGATATGTACACCTGTTTATAAAACACAAGTACTGATAGACAAATAGAAATGGTATACTCGAACATGAATTTTATATACAGTGGTTTTTATGTATTTTACACAGAATGTTTTTAAGATATTTATATATTTATATATATTTATTTATGTATTTAATATTCTATGTCTGAAACGTATGTGACTTAATCTACATAAAATTAAGCTGCTATATATATATATATATAAAGATTTAACAATGATTTGAGGAGAAAGAAACTGAGAAATTAATATTTTTGCAAGGTACTACACAGTTATAAGAATTGTGTTGACAAATCTTATAAAATCTTATGAAATTACCTATTGAGCAAAACAAATGATGATATATAAAGGGCAATCAAGGTTGAGACAGTATTAATGACATAATACTAGTAGAAAAACAACGGAGAAAATTTAAGTATCCAATAATAAACGAAACAGGTTTTTAAAAGAACACTTAGCACAGGCACTTTATTTGCACTTTTTTGCACATCAGGACTGGTGACAAAATATACTTGTATGATTTATCTGTAGAACATGATGAATTACCTTGAAAAAATCGTTATATACTTAAATATTGTATTTTGCACATTATCCGAATAAAAGATGATTTATTTGTAATTGACTTCCTGCATTTAAGCAATCATTCAGTCAATAACGTGTGAAACAATAGATTATCCTGATATCATTGAAGGACCATGCCCCACAGCAAATGAGTATGTAACTAAATCAGTCACGCTGTTCTTAAAGGAGGTTGGTTCGGTTTATCAATAATTATTATTACATTGAACCTTTTTTATTATGGAAAGGATATATGTATTTATCAAAATGGATGTTTTGTGCAATACAACGATACACATTTTATAAACTAAGGTATACGTTTTTTAGTATGGTAATTTCATTTAAGCATTTATGCTATGACGAAATGAATTTGAAAGTAATTTTACTAAGTCCATGATCATGTGCAATTATGAACCAATCACATAGCACTATGTCACTTTAAAAATGAAAAGCATGACCACAACGTTACCATGTGATCAAGACTCTTAACGAGTTGAAACGCGTTATGGCGGCATCAAAAATAAATACTTAAAATTGCACTAACTTTGTGGTCCGTGTGTGGCGAGAGGGAGCTGAGAAGCCTGCGGAGAAAGCTATATATATATATATATATATATATATATATATATATATATATATATATATATATATATATATATATATATATATATATATATATATATATATATATTACCTACTGGCAGTTGCCAGTAGGTAGTTATAGTTAGGACGTAGTTTCCATAGGAAAAGCGTTTTTTGTTTTCCCAATAACTTTGACGCCGGTTGACGAATCTTCGCAATATTTTCAAAACTAGTGATCAGCTCCGGTCAGCTCCTGTCTTGAAAGTTTCGGGGTGATTCGCCAAGCGGGGGCCGAGAAAAAAGGGGGGTCCCAAAACACGTTTTCCCCATGTTATTTTCCATAGGAAACTTTAGACAAAGCTACAGCCCGAACTGCTGAACGGAATTACACCACATTTGGCATAAAGGTAGGTCTTGGTTCAGAAAGAATCCTTTTTGTTAAATGGTGTAAATCCGTTCAGTAGTTTTTGAAATATTAAAGGAAAAAGAAAGGAAAAAGAAATATCGATATCTGGGCGGAGCCTAACCACACATGTCATCGTGAAATCTGATTGGCTGTCAGCACTTCATCCAGGAAATGCTGGCAGCCATCTTGGGACTAGGTTGAACCAGAGTCATAAGAAAACAGTTAAACAAAGATGAAAAACAAGAAAAGGGGGCAGGGTAGGAACACCCTGACCCCCTAGGCCTGCTCAGGGGGTTCCACAAGGACCCCCAGCCCAAAAACATTTTAAGAAATGTCCGAATTCGTGCTGGGTGCGCGAATCCGGAAGAAAAAATAAAAAACAAGCATTGGCATCGCCAATAGGTCTCGCCGTTGGGACCTTATGTGTTTAGCCAGAGATATTGGCAATGTTTCTAAGGTATGTTGTAGAGAGAGAGAGAGAGAGAGAGAGAGAGAGACTGACTGACTCAGAGAGAGACTGACTGACTCAGAGAGAGACTGACTGACTGAGAGAGACTGACTGACTGAGAGAGACTGACTGACAGAGAGAGACTGAATGACAGAGAGAGACTGACTGACTGAGAGACTGACAGAGAGAGAGAGACTGACAGAGAGAGAGAGAGACTGACAGAGAGAGAGAGACTGACTGAGAGAGAGAGACTGACTGACAGAGAGAGACTGACTGACAGAGAGAGACTGACAGAGAGAGTGAGACTGACAGAGAGAGACTGATGAAGAGAGAGACTGACTGACTGAGAGAGAGACTGACTGAGAGAGAGACTGACTGAGAGAGAGACTGACTGAGAGAGATACTGACTGACTGAGGTAGAGAGAGACTGACTGACTGAGAGAGACTGACTGACAGAGAGACTGACTGACTGAGAGAGAGAGACTGACTGAGAGAGAGAGACTGACTGAGAGAGAGACTGAGAGAGAGACAGAGAGAGAGAGACTGACTGAGAGAGAGATTGACTGAGAGAGAGACTGACTGACAGAGAGAGACTGACTGACAGAGAGAGACTGACTGACTGAAAGAGAGACTGACTGACTGAAAGAGAGACTGACTGACAGAGAGAGAGACTGACTGAGAGAGTGACTGACTGAGAGAGAGACTGACTGAGAGAGTGACTGACTGAGAGAGACTGACTGACTGACTGAGACTGACAGAGAGAGAGACTGACTGACAGAGAGACTGACTGAATGAGAGAGTGACTGACTGACAGAGAGTGACTGACTGACAGAGAGAGACTGACTGAGAGAGAGAGACTGACTGAGAGAGAGAGAGACTGACAGAGAGAGAGACTGACAGAGAGAGAGACTGACTGAGAGAGACTGACTGAGAGAGACTGACAGAGAGAGAGACTGACAGAGAGAGAGACTGACTGACTAAGAGAGAGACTGACTGACTGAGACTGACTGAGTGAGACTGACAGAGCGAGAGAGAGACACTGACTGACACAGAGAGAGAGACTGACAGAGAGAGACACTGACTGACTCAGAGAGACTGACTGACTCAGAGAGACTGACTGACTCAGAGAGACTGACTGACTCAGAGAGACTGACTGACTCAGAGAGACTGACTGACTCAGAGAAACTGACTGAGAGAGAGACTGACTGACTGAGAGAGAGACTGACTGAGAGAGACTGACTGACAGAGAGAGAGACTGACTAACTGAGAGAGACTGACTGGCTGAGAGAGACTGATGAAGAGAGAGACTGACTGACTGAGAGAGAGACTGACTGAGAGAGAGACTGACTGAGAGAGAGACTGACTGACAGCGAGAGACTGACTGACAGAGAGAGAGACTGACTGACCGAGAGATTGACTGACTGACTGACAGAGAGACTGACTGACAGAGAGACACTGACAGAGAGAGAGAGAGACTGACAGAGAGACTGACTGACAGAGAGACTGACTGACAGAGAGACTGACTGACAGAGAGACACTGACTGAGAGGGAGAGAGACTGACTGACAGAGAGAGAGAGAGAGAGAGACTGACTGACAGAGAGAGACTGACTGACAGAGAGAGAGACTGACAGAGAGAGAGAGACTGACTGAGAGAGACAGACTGACTGAGAGAGACTGACTGTCTAAGAGAGACTGACTGACAGAGAGACACTGACAGAGAGAGAGACTGACTGACAGAGAGACTGACTGACAGAGAGACACTGACTGAGAGAGAGACTGACTGACAGAGAGAGACTGACTGAGAGAGAGAGAGAGAGACTGACTGACAGAGAGAGACTGACTGACAGAGAGAGACTGACTGAGAGAGAGAGAGAGAGACTGACTGACAGAGAGAGACTGACTGACAGAGAGAGAGAGACTGACAGAGAGAGAGAGACTGACTGACTGAGAGAGACAGAGACTGACTGACTGAGAGAGACTGACTGACTGAGAGAGACTGACTGACAGAGAGAGAGAGAAACTGACTGACAGAGAGAGAGACTGACTGTGAGAGAGACTGACTTACAGAGAGAGACTGATTGACAGAGACTGACTGACAGAGAGAGAGACTGACTGAGAGAGAGACTGACTGACTAAGACTGACAGAGAGAGAGAGAGAGAGAGAGAGAGACTGACTGACAGAGAGAGAGAGATTGACTGACTGAGAGAGAGACTGACTGACAGAGAGAGACTGACTGAGAGAGAGACTGATTGACAGAGAGAGAGACTGACTGACTGAGAGAGACTGACTGACAGAGAGACTGACTGACTGAGAGGGAGACTGACTGACTGAGAGAGACTGACTGACTGAGAGAGTCTGACTGACTGAGAGAGAGTCTGACTGACTGAGAGAGAGACTGACTGACAAAGAGAGAGACTGAGAGAGACTGACTGACTGAGAGAGACTGACTGAGTGAGAGAGACTGACTGACTGAGAGAGAGACTGACTGACTGAGAGACTGACTGACAGAGAGACTGACTGACAGAGAGAGACTGACTGACTGAGAGAGACTGACTGACAGAGAGAGAGACTGACTGACTCAGAGAGACTGACTGACTGAGAGAGAGACTGACAGAGAGTGACTCACTGACAGAGAGAGACTGACTGACAGAGAGAGACTGACTGACTGAGAGAGAGACTGACTGACTGAGAGAGAGACTGACTGACAGAGAGAGATACTGACTGACTGAGAGAGATACTGACTCACTGACAGAGAGAGAGGAAAACCTGCTCTCGCTACAATGAAGCAAAGCAGGATTGCATGTCAGCAGCTACCCTTGCTCAAAATTAATGCCGGCTCCCGCAGGAGGGGCAGCCAGCGGGACTGTGGGGGCATTGGGGCTCCCCACGGTCCCCAAAACAAAGGGCCGGCCCCGGGGGATGGGGACACCGGGCCCCCTTCAATATTAAAATTTAAAAAAATAAAGAGGCACAGCCCCGGGGATGGGGTCCCGGGGCCAGTAGAGGCCTAAGGAGGGGGGCCACGCAGTCCCCCTCCTTAAAAAATAAAAAATAAACAAAAAAAAATGTGGCCATGCCTTGGGGGATGGGGCCCCCAGGGCCGAAATTGGCCTCGGGAGTTCCCGTTTTTTTTTTTTAAATGTAAAAGAAAGAGCAGGCCCTGGGGGATGGGGTCCCCAGGGCCCCAAATAATGTAAAAGAAGGGGGGCCACGCAGCCCCCCTTGTAAAAAAAAAAACAGCATCGCGCCTGAGGCCCCGCCCCCTCCCTGCAGCACTCAGCAAACGCACCCCCTCGCACGTTGTAATTGGGGAATTAATTCCCCTTGAATACTGAGGGTCCCTGGGGGCCAACTAGCCCTCCAGGTACCTCCAGTATGCGCCACAGAGCTGCGTTGCAGAGAGGTGTTCTGAGGCCACGCCCCTTTTTACACCTCTCTGCAACGCAGCTCTGTGGTGCTTACTGGAGGTACCTGGTGGCCTAGTTGGCCCCCAGGGATCCTCAGGATTCAAGGGGACTTAATCCCCCACCTCAGAACATGCCAGGGGGCATGTTTGCAGAGTGCTGCAGGGAGGGGGTGGGGCCTGATATAACAAGTTAGCAATCCTGCTGTGTGGGACTTACTGGAGGTATTAAAAGGGGTAGTTGGCTCCCAAGGTTGATGTAGGGGGCTAACTATCCCTCCTGTTACTTCCGCTAAATCCCACACAGTGGGATTGCTAAAAGGTGTTTGAAGGCCACGCTCACCTTTCTCCACCACTCTGCAAACGCGACTGCTATGTTATAGTTAGAAATTAGCATTTAAAAAACCTTTGAAATTCACTGAAAAAACCATAGGTTTCAGGGACGTTATAGTTAGAAATTAGCATTTAAAAAACCATTGAAATTCACTGAAAAAACCATAGGTTTCAGGCACGTTATAGTTAGAAATTAGCATTTAAAAAACCTTAGAAATTCACTGAAAAAAACCATAGGTTTCAGGGACGTTATAGTTAGTTGGACATTTCACTCGTACAAAACCATAGATATTCTGCCGTTATAGTTAGTTCAGCTAACTATAACTCGCGCCTCGCAATGCACTGCTGATGACGTCACATATTACATCATTCATGGACATGGTCAGTGTCATCACTGATGACATCTCAAATGACATCACTGATGACATCACTGATGACATCATCCACGTGAAAATCTGATGAACCTCCTCACACTCTAATATAACCTTTGATACACCCACTGTAAAATACAGACTACCATTTTCGAAACCATCGACACACCAATACCAGTTACTACATACGCACTCACTGATTCCTAGGTCTACACACACATCCACTCATTCACCCATACAATCACTCATACATGCAGCCACTCATCAATAAAACACTATCATATGCACTGATACACCTATACAGACACTCATACACCACCACTCAACCAGAGTTACTCACACACCTAGTCAATCATGCAAAGAATCAATCACACTTCCATTTACTGACCTATACAGTTATACACACACCACATCACTTATTCAAACAGGAACAAACACATACTTACTCTCTTATACAATCACTGATACAAGTACACACTCATCCATACAGCCACTCTCACAATCACTGACTCTCATGTATAGTCATTTATATACTCCAACTCTCAAATACACTGCCTTTTACATATGTAGTTACTTGGACATGTACCACTGAGACATCCATTCACTCACCAACACACCCATACACACAGTCACCCACCCATACAGCTGCTTCCACATGCACTCTTGAACCCATACACCCAGTGAATCAACCACTCAAACATCTATGCACAGAGTCACACACCTCCCACCCACCCACACACACACTCAGGCACCCATACAAATACTCAGGCAACCAATCGATAACCCATATAGACACTCATGTAGCTACTGACCAACCCATGCAGCAGCTTATACAACAACAGACAGACTGATACAGACATTCACACAGTTTAGGGGCCGATTCCGATCTCGGTCGGAGGCGCACCCAATACCATTCGGTCGGGAAAAAAGCCATGCGAAAGCCAGTTTCCCGACCGATCCGTACAGCACACCGAACGAGCAAGTACGATGCGCACAACAGCAAAAATTCCGGCCGAGCCGTACTCACCCAAACCAGGTCCTGTTCTCCGACCGAGGCGAATCCGGAAACGCCGAATCGAGTCGCACGGAAGGGAAAATGCAGCCCCGTCCGGCCGGACAAGTACGATGCGCTTTCCGTACGCGCCGAACCCGTCGCTACGCACGGCACGTCAAAGCATCCGGGAGAGGCGCACATAAGCTCCGAATCGCGCCACAACACGATCCACGGCTACGAGACGAACACAGCACAGACGAGGACGACGCGAAGCGACGAGGACGAAGCGAAGCGACGAGGACGAAGCCAAGCGACGAGGACGACGCGAAGCAACGAGAAGGACGAACGACACGAACCAACCATGAATCCCTTCGTCCCGATCATACCAATATTCTACATCTACTACCGGAACAGGCACGGACGCGTACGGCGCAGAAGGTAAGTCAGACACCAACCACAAAACACATACAACACGTACACGACACATCACACACATACACTGGGAATCTGAATATACTTGCAACAGCAGCACCATAGGGGCGGGATGCCCATCACCAATGCCACATATGCACACAGGGGCCTGAATGCGCGCCACCACCCCAACCCAGGGGGGCTGGATGCCCACCACTACTACCACCCTCACCCAGGGGGGCTGGATGCCTACCACTACTACCACCCTCACCCAGGGGTGGCAGGATGCCTACCACTACTACCACCCTTAGCCAGGGTGGCAGGATGCCTACCACTACTACCACCCTTAGCCAGGGGGCAGGATGCCTACCACTACTACCACCCTTAGCCAGGGGGCAGGATGCCCACCACTACTACCACCCTTAGCCAGGGGGGCTGGATGCCTACCACTACTACCACCCTTAGCCAGGGGGCAGGATGCCCACCACTACTACCACCCTCACCCAGGGGGGCTGGATGCCTACCACTACTACCACCCTCACCCAGGGGTGGCAGGATGCCTACCACTACTACCACCCTTAGCCAGGGTGGCAGGATGCCTACCACTACTACCACCCTTAGCCAGGGGGCAGGATGCCTACCACTACTACCACCCTTAGCCAGGGGGGCTGGATGCCTACCACTACTACCACCCTTAGCCAGGGGGCAGGATGCCCACCACTACTACCACCCTCACCCAGGGGGGCTGGATGCCTACCACTACTACCACCCTTAGCCAGGGTGGCAGGATGCCTACCACTACTACCACCCTCACCCAGGGGTGGCAGGATGCCTACCACTACTACCACCCTTAGCCAGGGGGGCTGGATGCCTACCACTACTACCACCCTTAGCCAGGGGGCAGGATGCCCACCACTACTACCACCCTCACCCAGGGGGGCTGGATGCCTACCACTACTACCACCCTTAGCCAGGGGGCAGGATGCCTACCACTACTACCACCCTCACCCAGGGGGCAGGATGCCCACCACTACTACCACCCTTAGCCAGGGTGGCAGGATGCCTACCACTACTACCACCCTTAGCCAGGGGGCAGGATGCCTACCACTACTACCACCCTTAGCCAGGGTGGCAGGATGCCTACCACTACTACCACCCTTAGCCAGGGTGGCAGGATGCCTACCACTACTACCACCCTTAGCCAGGGGGGCAGGATGCCTACCACTACTACCACCCTTAGCCAGGGGGCAGGATGCCTACCACTACTACCACCCTTAGCCAGGGGGCAGGATGCCTACCACTACTACCACCCCAACCCAGGGGGGCTGGATGCCTACCACTACTACCACCCTTAGCCAGGGGGCAGGATGCCCACCACTACTACCACCCTCACCCAGGGGGGCTGGATGCCTACCACTACTACCACCCTCACCCAGGGGTGGCAGGATGCCTACCACTACTACCACCCTTAGCCAGGGTGGCAGGATGCCTACCACTACTACCACCCTTAGCCAGGGGGCAGGATGCCTACCACTACTACCACCCTTAGCCAGGGGGGCTGGATGCCTACCACTACTACCACCCTTAGCCAGGGGGGCAGGATGCCCACCACTACTACCACCCTCACCCAGGGGGGCTGGATGCCTACCACTACTACCACCCTTAGCCAGGGTGGCAGGATGCCTACCACTACTACCACCCTCACCCAGGGGTGGCAGGATGCCTACCACTACTACCACCCTTAGCCAGGGGGGCTGGATGCCTACCACTACTACCACCCTTAGCCAGGGGGCAGGATGCCCACCACTACTACCACCCTCACCCAGGGGGGCTGGATGCCTACCACTACTACCACCCTTAGCCAGGGTGGCAGGATGCCTACCACTACTACCACCCTTAGCCAGGGTGGCAGGATGCCTACCACTACTACCACCCTTAGCCAGGGGGCAGGATGCCTACCACTACTACCACCCTTAGCCAGGGGGCAGGATGCCTACCACTACTACCACCCTTAGCCAGGGGGCAGGATGCCTACCACTACTACCACCCTTAGCCAGGGGGCAGGATGCCTACCACTACTACCACCCCAACCCAGGGGGGCTGGATGCCTACCACTACTACCACCCTTAGCCAGGGGGCAGGATGCCCACCACTACTACCACCCTCACCCACGGGGGGCAGGATGCCTACCACTACTACCACCCTTAGCCAGGGTGGCAGGATGCCTACCACTACTACCACCCTTAGCCAGGGGGCAGGATGCCTACCACTACTACCACCCCAACCCAGGGGGGCTGGATGCCTACCACTACTACCACCCTTAGCCAGGGGGGCTGGATGCCTACCACTACTACCACCCTTAGCCAGGGGGCAGGATGCCCACCACTACTACCACCCTCACCCAGGGGGGCTGGATGCCTACCACTACTACCACCCTCACCCAGGGGTGGCAGGATGCCTACCACTACTACCACCCTTAGCCAGGGGGCAGGATGCCCACCACTACTACCACCCTCACCCACGGGGGGCAGGATGCCCACCACTACTACCACCCTCACCCAGGGGGGCAGGATGCCTACCACTACTACCACCCTCACCCAGGGGGGCTGGATGCCTACCACTACTACCACCCCCACTCATAGGATGGACAATGCATGACACAACAAGCACACCACAACCTAGGGAATGCAAGATTAAGACATCCCCCCACCACCATGACAAGCGTGTGTAGGCTGTGTCAAATGCCTACAACACCGAACATGACTTTCAACATACAATGTGACCCCCTAGCACATGTGCCACACATATATGTGTGTGGCACCCACAATGCAAGCAGCCCATGACCATTGTGGCAATGGGGCCTAAACCCCCATCATCACAGTGACCAAAAGGTAAGTGTGGGGTCCATAGCTGAAGCACATTTTGACCATTGTGGCAATGGGGTCTAAACCCCCATCATCACAGTGACCAAAAGGCAAGTGTGGGGTCCATAGCTGAAGCACATTTTGACCATTGTGGCAATGGGGTCTACACCCTCATCATCACAGTGACCAAAAGGTAATTGTTGACAAAGAAAGAGCTGCAACTGCCAAACTGCATGGATCATTCCTGCTCACAGAACCAAAAACTCATCTGTGGCAAAGTAGTGTATGTGTCCCATTGCAACATAAATTGGGGGAGCCAAATACTGCAGTGCAAATGAAACATTCCTTTGGCCATGTGCAGACAAACAACACCCATGGGGGCTGAGACCGTCAACAGTCATCAATGACACAATGACAGAAGTGACCATCAGAATGCAGAACCACATATTTGCACCAATGGGCACACAAATGCAGATACCCTGTGGAGACAGCAGATGTGAGGTGAACAGATACCATACCATGGCAGCAATGGGACACACAAACCATGATCACTGTGCTGACCGATGACCTAGGAGTCCCAGGGACAGCAGGGGAAACACACCAAACAACATACAGCCAATGGCACACCCAAGATATGCCAATGCAGTGGTGCAGATGCACAAACACAAACAGGCAGACCAACACTGTCATCATACACAGCAGGTGAGGGGTGGGGGTGCCAGTGTCCCCAGGCAACCACACAACACATGAGGAGAGCTGAATACCAATCATACAGATGTGCATACACTGCCACACTAAGGTAACTCATGGATCCAAATCCCCTATGTGGGCAAGCAGGCATTGTCAGGTGAGAGGGAGCACAAAACACACATGTCACACAGGCACGTAGGAACAACAACTGACACAGCAAGTCACAGACACACCACAGCACCACCCCCAGGGCCCCCACAATGTGGTGACCCTGGGCTGAATAAAAATACCACTGTGATGACAAAGCTAAATGTCGTTCACACTATGAACCACAGTCAGGTGTCCTGAGCAACAAACTACCATCACACCTACACAAGCACAAATCAATCAGCATGGCCAGTAAGCCAAGGCCAACATGGAGGCAGGGGCCTAGCCGGGCAACAACTCTCATCTGCACACACTCAACACCACACCCTCGACCTCCAACAATGTGCAGCAGTGAAGTACACATGCACTGGTGACATTGCACATGCACCCATGACTATTCCAGGGTGGTGGGTGGGAACCAAGGTGTAGAAACACATCACACATGGACACTCAACAAGACTCCTGAATGTCTGACACACTGCACACTACGCTGTACATGGACATGACGGCAATACCACACCGACCAATGGGATCCCAGCCACAGTCACACACCAATGAAGAAGCCAAGGTCACCCACAAAGAACACACATAGACAACTTCCAACATTGCAGCTCTGACCCTGAGGAGTGGCAGCAGTCACACACACAACATGTCACAATCACTGAAAGATAACACAAACTGGAAATCACATGACAGGGGCAAACAACAAGTGCCAAGGGGAAACCTGACTGTGACCCATCTGCGTCTGCACACAAACTCAGCCCTGACAGCAAACACACCTATGGGTGACACCCTGATGACCAGTAATGTGCCATGCACCCACATCACAGAGAACACAGGGAGAAGACTTTGGGGGAACATAGCTCAAGTCAGCAAGCATCACAAACAGGTACAACACTAGGGATCACAGCATGCGCAGATGAATGGAAGTGAACACACAGACATGCACATACAACACACACCTTGGGTGCAGGCAATGTCACACGTGTACACACTGCCATGAGGGGACTCCACTCCTGTGTGAGGAAAGCTGTGCCATATGTTGCCTCAGTAGGGCCCCATCATGTCAGCTGAGCACTTGGTCACACAATCAACAATTAGCACCAAATGAGGGCTCCCATCACATCAGCCTGGTCATGGATGTGCCAACGGAATCATCAGCACAGATCCAACACACTTGTATAGCAATGTTGCACTGACTACACGGATGAGTCCCTCCCCATTGATGCCCAAACCTGCATGTCCACTGGAGATGGCAACACGGTCAGGGAAGTAGACAAATGCAACGATGGCAGGCACAACAGATGTGCAGGGGTGGAAGCCACAGATATGAAATTGCCAATGTAAGTAGGAAACCCATTGCCAAATACTGAACACATGACACCCTCAGATGCTGCTATTGATGACATGGATACACCACATGATAGGACACATTCCCCCTGGACCACATGGGTTCCTGCACAGTAACACTTCATAATCATGAGACCAGATATCACCATCACTGCAGCAAGGGCATGGTTAGCTGCACCAACAACATGTACATCTGAAGCATGAGCACTAGAGAAAAGAAAGTTGCTTTATTCAGCATATGTGTTGAGGCCAAACGAAGTCCTGAAAAAGAGCAAAGGCCAATGGCCAGTCCATTGTCAAAGTTCAAACAGGGTGACACTGGCAGATGTCACCCTACGCATGCCTGCACAATACCAGGGACAATCCACTAGGAGGGGCAACCGGGGGGCAGGCCAGGCACCGCAGGGACAGGATCAGGGCTCACCAGGGGGAGTCAGGGAAGGGGTGGTGGGTGCAGGAGAGCCACTGACAACTGCAGTGGAGGTGTCTGACATGGTGTGTGCCGGCACAACTGGGGGGCATGACACAGATGTCGTGGGTGCCGGCACAACTGCAGTGGACCCTGCAGATGGGGTGGACAGGTCCGCCACTGCAGTGCCCAAGTCAGACAGGGCGGTAGTGGACTCCACTGCAGTGCCTACCTCCAGGGGAGGAGAATGGGGAACAGGCAAGGTGGGTTGGACAGAGGGGGGACACCCTCACCACATCAGTGGCACAGACAAGCGCAGCGGGGGTGTGGTGCTGGGAGAGCAAGTGGCAGGGGGAGAAGGCCGGAGCATCTTGGGGATGGTATATCTGTGGGTGGGGGAACCTGGGGCAGGGTGTGGTGGGGGCACCTGTGCAGTGGGGGCCTGAGGGATGGAGGACGGAGACCTTGTGCCTGAGCTGCAGGGTGGTGGCGGGGTCTTGCTCTTAGCACTCCGGGGGACTTGCGGGTGGGGGCCTCAGTCCGTCTGCGCCTGGGGGAGGGTGTCCGGGGGCGAGGGGCACTCTGCTCCGTGTGGGTGGGCTTCCTCTTCCCCCGGGATGCTGGAGCAGCTTCATCGGTGGGGAAGAGGCCGAGGTCACAGAGGAAGAGCTGCTGTGACTTTGGGGTTGCAGGTGAGGCAAGGGAGGGTGCTTTGGAGGGAGAGGGAACTGAGGACTGCGCAGTGCATGTGGATGCGTGTGTGTGTTCCAGGGCCCCATCCCCTGTGAGTCTGGCTTCAGTCCCCTGAATGTGCGTGCGTGTGCGTTTTGTCATTGGCGTGTGTGTCAGTGTGCTGGATGTGTGTGTGCTGGTGTGTGCCTGTGCCAGTGTGTGTGTGCCTGGGATGGGTAAGGTGCTGGGGAGTGTGGATGGAGCAGAGGCAGGAGGGGTGAGGGACCGTTTGAGGAGGGACACTGCTGCCGTCAGGGAGGAGTCCATGGACCTATTGCCCCTCTGTAGGTCAGACATGCCCGATGAGATGCCCTCCATGAACGACACCAGCTGAGTCAACAGCGCGGTGTGCGCATGGAGGACACTCAGCATGGCTGTCTGCCCTACATGGAGCTGGCGAAGGAGGTACACAGACTCCTCACTCAGGGCAGCAGGGGACACAGGGGCAGGGGTGCGGTGCCTGGCCCAAAGGAGACACGCTCCCGGACATGGGAGCCTCCACGGACCTGGGGAATGGGAGCCGATGGGAGGGCGGTGGTGGTGCTGGTGGTGGCGGGGACAGCAACACTAGCTGGGGTGTGGTGGCTGCTGACACCCGCCTCCACAAGGGAGTCATCCTCCGAGTTGCTCTGGTCCTCAGCTGAGGTGGATGCTGCTGAGGACTCCTCGGTGTGGCTCCCTCGCCCTCCGTGCCACTGGGTCCCTCCGACCACTCCTCGGCTGCTGACCCAGTCTGGCTCTCCGGCTCCTCCTGGTCCGTGGAGCTGTCCCCTTCCGTGGCCGTGGATGTATCTGCAAACAATGGGGAAACAGACAGACATCAGTCACCTGCACCAAACGCACACACCACTGTGAGCACAGCACATTACAGAGCAAGCCCTGGCATCATTAGTTGTACATTGCTAAAAGTGCCCTAATTGAACAGGAGAAGTCAATTGTCAGTCTGATGCCAAGCATGGCACTCACATCCCACATGGCCTTGCACCCATCTGTCTGGTGTCTGTTGGATTGCAACACCCCAGTGTTGACACATGCACCAAGTACACAGTAGTTGGACAGTGCAGAGGACACGGTGTGGACACATCACAGCTCTTGCCACTGAGTCAGTACAGGTTTACGGATGTAAGGGATGCCCAGAGTCAAATAGGAAATGCATGTGATGCATTCCAGCGACAGACACCATGATGCACCCATGTCCTGATAGCCAGCGCCACTATGGTGTGCATGTAGCACATGTCACTCCCCTGCAGGATCACCAATCAGTAGACACATGCCATGGCGGAGGCATGACTGCAAAGTCATACATCACTGTCTCAGTGATGTATGACTTTGCAGCCAGACAACAACACTCTGCACTGTGTCACAATAGTAGGTCATGGGGAATGCAAGTCCTGGAGCTGCACAAGTGCACATGTACATCCCCCCACAACACATCCTCTTAACCCTCATCTGTCCAGGTCATACCTATTGGACATATGGGAGACCTGTGACACTACCCTCTGAACCTGAGCCCCTCACACTCTGCTGTGCATGGGGAACAGCTGCCTGAACTTCACATTTACATGCCCCAGTCTGCATGGGCAGCTGATCAGACACCTATGTGTCACACAAGTATCGTCTCCTATGGTCACATCTCCAGTGGCATGCTGAGCCCCTACCAAGAAACTCCACAGCAGTCCTGGCGACTAATCCACAGCACACTGACACAGAGGCAGACACCTGAGGGGTCAAATCACTGTGCACAATGTGTCCTCTGATACACGGGAGTGGGAGTACAGAGTGTATTGTATGGCCTGGAGTAGGCATGACTGTCCAGCCCCACATGAATGAGGGATGAGCCCTGGACTGTAGGCAGCTGGCTAAGTATGTGTGACACACGTCATATACATACTCCTGGGGCCCAAACATTGTTCCCACCCGCAGCATGGGTGTGTGCCAGGTACCCCAGCCACATGTGGTGGATCAGCTCAGCAATTGGACCACAGATCAAAGTAACACGCTGAATACATGTCAGAATACAGGCATTGTGTAAGCAATGGACCCACCCATGATGCCCACCACAGAGTCAGGGAAACAGATGCTGTCTCCCACCTTGAGTCAAGCAAACTGCAAGGACACAGTCCTAAGTGACAGAATTCCCTGCATGTAAGGGCCACACCTGGGTATCAGATGAGGAGTGGGCAGTGCACAATAGAGGGACATGGCTCCTGGACAACATGACTGCTGTACTGTGGCAGTTCAACCTGGCCCGAGGAGGGCACATAACATGTTAGACAGAGTACACAGTGCAGTCTTTGACTCACCCCCTCCTTGCTGCTCTCTGGCCTTCAGCTGCCCATCCAGGTCTGGAAAGACCACCGCCAGGATCCTGAGCATGTGGGGGGTCAGGGTCCGTGTTCCGCCCCTCCTGCGAGGAGGCGACAGCTTCAGCTGGACCCGTGCAATCCTCCGGGTCCAGCCCCGAAGGTCCTGCCACCTCTTTTGGCAGTTGCGGATCCGGCGCTTGTAGACCCCCACGGACCGGACAGCCCGGACGATGTCCTTCCATATCTCATGCTTCCGATGGGCAGAAGCCTGTCAGGATGACAAAGTGATAAGGCCATTACTACACATGCAACATATCCGTGCATGACACAGTTGCATATACATGTCGCAATCACAGGGGCACATGGTGTACCCAGGCAGTGCACGGCTGCCCATGGACAGTTTTCCAGAAGTCACTACATGGTATCATAGCATGGGGAGTAAAACCCTGTTCAGAAGCACTGTCACTGCACCATACCTGTCCAGTGCAAGTCACTACACACTATGGGGGGTGACAACTACTCAGTGAGCCTGCTAGCCAGTGGTGTGCTGACTCTCAGCCTTGCTAGTCAGACAAAATGCACATTCAGAAAGGCAGTGCACAGAACACTCACCTGCTCCCCTGGTGTCCCATACAGCTTGCTGTACTGTGGAAGTAGGCTGTCCAGCAGGGCCTGGTTCTCTTCAAGGCTGAAGGCTGGGGCTCTCTCCACAGTACGTGCCATTGCAGGGTCCAGAGGGGCAGAGACAGCAGCAGTGCAGTGGCAGATGTCGTCCTGGAGCATGTAGTGCAGGCAAGTGGGCTCTCAGGGGAACATGCAGCAATATATATGTGCTGGAGAGGCAGATACTGTCCCTTGTGTCCAAAGTGATAGGTCCAAGTCGTTTGCATCTTCTGAATCTGGCCAATCCATGGAATAGCAGCACCAAAACACGCCCACAGCATCCTTCAAAATTTCAACTTCATGACATACATGATTTTGCAACATTGTTGTGGGTGACCAACTGATTTTCCAGCAACCGACTCGTTCGAATATTCGAAAACGCGTCCGTTGCCAGGCAAGCCCATTGTCAATGGGTGCGCACCGATCGGTCCATTGAGGTACAACGCGCACAGGGGTACAACGCGTACCCGCACACATTGAAAGCAATGGGCCGGCCGGAGGCACCGATCGGTCCATTGCAGTACAACGCGCACAGGGGTACAACGCGTACCCGCACACATTGAATGCAATGGGCCGGCCGGAGGCACCGATCGGTCCATTGCAGTACAACGCGCACAGGGGTACAACGCGTACCCGCACACATTGAATGCAATGGGCCGGCCGGAGGCACCGATCGGTCCATTGCAGTACAACGCGCACAGGGGTACAACGCGTACCCGCACACATTGAATGCAATGGGCCGGCCGGAGGCACCGATCGGTCCATTGCAGTACAACGCGCACAGGGGTACAACGCGTACCCGCACACATTGAATGCAATGGGCCGGCCGGAGGCACCGATCGGTCCATTGCAGTACAACGCGCACAGGGGTACAACGCGTACCCGCACACATTGAATGCAATGGGCCGGCCGGAGGCACCGATCGGTCCATTGCAGTACAACGCGCACAGGGGTACAACGCGTACCCGCACACATTGAATGCAATGGGCCGGCCGGAGGCACCGATCGGTCCATTGCAGTACAACGCGCACAGGGGTACAACGCGTACCCGCACACATTGAAAGCAATGGGCCGGCCGGAGGCACCGATCGGTCCATTGCAGTACAACGCGCACAGGGGTACAACGCGTACCCGCACACATTGAAAGCAATGGGCCGGCCGGAGGCACCGATCGGTCCATTGCTGTTCAACGCATCACTGTACATGTGACTGGCATATGTCAGCATGCCTGTCTCAGATGGACATATGCCAGCCACAGATAGCTCCCAGGGAGTGAGGGGCACACCTACATCACGACAGCCTGTCCAAACCTTATCATAAGGCATGTAAGGCTGCATTTCCTATTGTGTGTATGTTGGTGTACATGTTGTCCTGTGGGTGTCACCTGTGGGCAGCCACCCCCAGGCTGTGCACGTGTTAATGGGGACAGGATCCTGGGTGTTACGTGTACGTGACCACTGTGATGTGCAACTGTTCATATCTGTGCATGTGCCATGGTCACATTTCACAGTGGTGTTTGTGTATGTCATGTCACATACCCCGTGAGTCCCATGTGGGACGGTATGTTTGAGCCAGGGTGTCCCAGTGGCACAATAGTGATGGCCCTCCACAGTCTTTGTGCATGTAGTGTTTACAATGTCTCTGATTTCATGTGCACAATGGGAGACAGTCTCCACATCCACGTTGTGTGTGCATGGACTCTGATGTTGTGCGTGTGTGTCACAGACGTCCATGGCTCTCCTGCCATGGCAAGTGTGGCCACTACCTGTGGGGGTCATGTTTGTTTTGTTGTGGTGTACACATGATACTCCAGGTGATGCCAGTGTCCATGTGGCATTACAGGGTCCCTGGGAATGTGCCTGTCGTTGAGCTGTGGTGCCTGGGGCACATCTGTCCTCACATGTCACTGGGGGTGACTGTGACACAGCATCATGATATCCAATGGGCCAACCTGGGACAAATTGATGCCACCTGTAGGACCGTGTTGACAGATGTTGGCCATGTATGTACCATACATGTCGTTCCGGTACTGCACACTTCATGTAGTTGTGCCTCATGATGATGTATGTTGGGATCTTGAGTGTGTTCAATGCCGCATATGTGGGGTGACTGACGATCTTGCTTACTTCTCCTCTGCACTGCAGGGCTCCTGCTGTCCATCGGCCATTCCCAGACCTGGCAACGATGGTGGAACGGGACAGCATCCGACGGTACCGCTTCACCAGGCAGCTGATTGAGGATTTTGCAGTGCAGTTGTCCCCACATTTGCAGCCTGGCCGGCCGTATCCTACAGCGCTGACCCCCAAGGTGAAGGTGATGGCAGCCCTACACTTCTTTGCCACCGGTACCTTCCAACATACTGTGGCGTCTGCTGGTGGGATGTCACAGACCATGTTCAGCCGTGTGCTCCGCGATTTCTTGGCGGCAATGTTGCTCTTCCTGAACCGGTACATCTATTTCCCTAGACTGCGACGACTCACTGACGTGAAGAGTGACTTTTATGCCCTGGGGAGGATGCCGCATGTCATTGGCTCCATTGATGGGACACATGTGGCTTTGGTACCACCACAGGCCCAGGAGCAGGCCTACAGGAACCGCAAGCACTACCACTCGGTCAATGCACTGGTGGTGTGTCTTGCAGACATGACCATCACACACGTGTGTGCCCGTTTCCCTGGTTCAGCACACGATGCCTTTGTGATGAGGAGTAGTCGCATCCCCAGGTTGATGGCACAGATGCAGAACCAGCGTGCCTGGCTTGTCGGTGTGTACTGACTTTGTGCCATTGTGTGTGATCTGATCTGTAGTATTCCGCCCACTTTTCCAAGTCAGCTGATGTGCACTTGTCTGTCCGTAGGTGACTCGGGATACCCCAACATGCCGTGGTTGCTGACACCCCTCAGGAACCCTGTGACACCTGCCCAGATGCGCTACAATGAGGCACATGGTCGGACCAGGAGAGTGATTGAGCGGACCTTTGGTCTCCTGAAGAGCCGCTTCCGCTGCCTGGACAAGACCGGAGGGTCCCTCCCATATGCCCCTGCGAAAGTGTGCAAGATTATCATCGTCTGCTGCATGCTCCACAACCTGGCAGTGCGGAAGGAGTTGCCTCTCATCCAGGATGACGATGACCAACATCCGCCACCTGTGGAGGATCCTGGCCTGGAACACGATGCCAGTGACGATGATGATGATGATGGTGATGGTGATGTCCGCACACAGCTCATCACCAACTTCTTTAGCTGAATGTGAGTATCCTGAGGTGTCATGTCAATGATGTGAGTTGGCATGATGTGTGGGTGGTGCTCTGGTGCTGTTGGAGTGTGTCCATGGGCTACTTGACTGGATGTGTGTTGCGATGTGTGGTGACAGGTGGGCTGTACTCCCCAACAGTGTTGACATGCTAACTTGGTTCTGGGTGGGTATCTTGTAACATGTATTGTGCATGAGTTTTGCTGTTCTGTCCTGTACTCCATTGCTTTTGACTGTGTGTCATTTCTGTCCTTCACAGGGTACTTTCAGATTCGTTTGGTCAACTGTGTCCACCGACAACGTGATTGCACATCCAGGCTGGTAGCTGTTGTGTCCCTACAGGTGATGTGCGCCACACCCATGGACTTCCTTCTGTCTACAGTTGTTGACTGTGTGCCCGCTACCAGGTGGGGTTACCTTGCATCTGTAGTGGTTACGGCATGTTGCTACTGTGTAATAAACCTGTGCTTCACTTAGTGATGTGCGTTGTCTGTGGTCACACATTTGACTGCCATTTGCTTACTGCACCTGTGGGCTACTTGACTACAACTGGGAATGGGTGTGGTGTCTGTGCATTGCACCGTCTTCCCTGGCAACATCAGTGTAGGCAATGAGTCAGATGGCCTAGGTGTGTATGTGTTGTGTAGCCCTGGTGGTGTGTCTCCCTCATATGTGTCACGTTGCCTGTACTCACATGCCTGTGTTGTCCTTGCTGTTGCAGTTCGCATACACAGTGTAATTTTGTTGTTCATCATCCCCATAACAGTACCCACGTTGGAATCACGACAGAGGCAAGTATGGTGTATTATTGTGTTTATTGTGATACATCTGTGATAATAGTGCATAGGATGGATTGTGCTGTACATGAATCTTGCAATCCCAAGTTCCTAGATGAATAGAAAGTCCAGGTAGACAGGATCCCCAGTATCGGGGCCACAGTTGTCTGACACATTGTTCCAACTTGTACTCCCCATGCAATGTGTGGGAGTAGTGTTGCCATCAACAGGGTGAACAGTCTGTGCACAAAGGCGAAAATCCAGAACAGGTTCAGGCTTCCTGGGAGTTGCGCTTGGCCATCAGCCTCTCACTTTCCCCTCCTCGGACGACCCCTCTTCTTGGGGGGGGCCCTCAAGTGCAGGCTGCTGCGGTGCAGGGGACTCTCCGCCAGAGTCCTCCTCCCTCCCTGTGGCAGTTGCAGTTTGTTCGGTACCAGATGTTGTTGGCACACAGGGAGGTGTGGACTGGTTGCTGTTCATCTGGCGGAGGCATTGTAAAATGTCCCTGTGCACCGCCGTCATCTCATGTAGTACATCCCACTTGGACTCCACGCGGGTCATGTGGGAGTCCACACGTGACATGTGGGAGTCCACACGTGACATGTGTGACTCCACATGGGACATGTGGGAGTCCAAGCGGGCATGATGGGCAGCCTGCTGCTGTTTGATGTCTCTGAGGAGCCCCACTACCTGGCTGAGCTCTCCGGTGCTGGACTGGTACGCATCAGCTATGCGTACCAGTTGTGGGTCTTCATGCACACCAGCAACGTCTGCAAGCAGCGACCTCTGTCTCCCACCCCTCCCACCACCCCTGCTGACATGTGCAGTGTGTGCAGTTGCACGCACAGATAACCCTGGTCCACCTTGGGGGTTGGTGGTGGTGGTGGTGTCCATGGCCCCAGGTTGGTCCAGGGTCACTGCGCTGGTGTTGTTCCTTATTCTGTCCATGTCGGCAGGGATGGTATTCGTGGTGACAGTCGTTGGAGGGGTGGGTGCAGGGGGTGCAGCTGGTGGACCTGCTGGTGCTGCAGCTGGTGGTCCTGCTGGTGCAGCATGTTGACTTGCACCGGATGTGCCAGGTTGTTCTTCATCGTCCGAGGAGGACAGAGGCTGTACGACGCCAGTGAGCTCGGCATCCTCTTGAGCCTGGGACTGGGACTCCTCAGCGTCTGCTGCTGTGTCCCTATCATCACCTGTTTTTGGGAGACACAAACAATGTATGTCATGTTTCTGCAGGCATCAGTGGTTGACACACCTGACAGTTGTGACTGTGCCTCGGGGTGCGGGCCTGTACATTGTATTGTCCTAAGTCGTCACAGTCAGGGGTTGATATTGGTGTGGCACATTGTCCTGCATTATTTGGGCATTTCTATGTATTCTCTGGGGTGTGAACATGGTCTGCATTGATTGTGTTTGGTTGACAGCCAGACCTCCTTCCCACCCACCCACCCACCCAGTCAGTTATCCCACCATGGAACGTGCTTGCATTGCAGGGAGTGTAAGTTGTCTCTCAGGATGTCAGTCAGAGGTGTCCTGCTGTTTGTTGGTGCACAGTTGGCAGCAGGGCCTTGTGCTCCCCGCAGCAGTAGCCAGTGTCAGCCATCTTGTGAGTCCTTCTCCACTCCCTGTGATGTGAGCATGGTTCAGGGTGGTGTTGATGGGCCAGTTGTGAGGCTGAGCAATGTCTGTGACTACGACTCCCATCATGCTATTGCCTCCACCCCCTTCCCAGCATGCCCATGCTTCCTTCCTTTTGACTCTGCTTCCCTGTGGGGTGGGCTGGCTGTGCTGACAGGATGGCTGGGAGTGTTGTCCTGGCAGTTGTTTGGCTAAGAGTCCCAAGAGTGTCCCTGTGCTTCACACAACATAACCCAGGGTGGTGGTGCTTTGTGGGATCTTGTGTTAGGATGGAGGGCATTGCATTCTACCAGGTGGGTACTGTGGAGTTTGTGTTGGGGGGGGTGTGAGGGGAGGTGCTGGTGACTATGGTCAGTGCTGCAAGTCCCCCTTCCCACCCAGCCTGCCGGATATCCCACCATGGAACGTGCTTGCATTGCAGGGAGTGTAAGTTGTCTCTCAGGATGTCAGTCAGTGGTGTCCTGCTGTTTGTTGGTGCACAGTTGGCAGCAGGGCCTTGTGCTCCCCACAGCAGTAGCCAGTGTCAGCCATCTTGTGAGTCCTTCTCCACTCCCTGTGATGTGAGCATGGTTCAGGGTGGTGTTGATGGGCCAGTTGTGAGGCTGAGCAATGTCTGTGACTACGACTCCCATCATGCTATTGCCTCCACCCCCTTCCCAGCATGCCCATGCTTCCTTCCTTTTGACTCTGCTTCCCTGTGGGGTGGGCTGGCTGTGCTGACAGGATGGCTGGGAGTGTTGTCCTGGCAGTTGTTTGGCTAAGAGTCCCAAGAGTGTCCCTGTGCTTCACACAACATAACCCAGGGTGGTGGTGCTTTGTGGGATCTTGTGTTAGGATGGAGGGCATTGCATTCTACCAGGTGGGTACTGTGGAGTTTGTGTTGGGGGGGGGTGTGAGGGGAGGTGCTGGTGACTATGGTCAGTGCTGCAAGTCCCCCTTCCCACCCAGCCAGCCGGATATCCCACCATGGAACGTGCTTGCATTGCAGGGAGTGTAAGTTGTCTCTCAGGATGTCAGTCAGTGGTGTCCTGCTGTTTGTTGGTGCACAGTTGGCAGCAGGGCCTTGTGCTCCCCACAGCAGTAGCCAGTGTCAGCCATCTTGTGAGTCCTTCTCCACTCCCTGTGATGTGAGCATGGTTCAGGGTGGTGTTGATGGGCCAGTTGTGAGGCTGAGCAATGTCTGTGACTACGACTCCCATCATGCTATTGCCTCCACCCCCTTCCCAGCATGCCCATGCTTCCTTCCTTTTGACTCTGCTTCCCTGTGGGGTGGGCTGGCTGTGCTGACAGGATGGCTGGGAGTGTTGTCCTGGCAGTTGTTTGGCTAAGAGTCCCAAGAGTGTCCCTGTGCTTCACACAACATAACCCAGGGTGGTGGTGCTTTGTGGGATCTTGTGTTAGGATGGAGGGCATTGCATTCTACCAGGTGGGTACTGTGGAGTTTGTGTTGGGGGGGGTGTGAGGGGAGGTGCTGGTGACTATGGTCAGTGCTGCAAGTCCCCCTTCCCACCCAGCCAGCCAGCCAGATATCCCACCATGGAACGTGCTTGCATTGCAGGGAGTGTAAGTTGTCTCTCAGGATGTCAGTCAGTGGTGTCCTGCTGTTTGTTGGTGCACAGTTGGCAGCAGAGCCTTGTGCTCCCCACAGCAGTAGCCAGTGTCAGCCATCTTGTGAGTCCTTCTCCACTCCCTGTGATGTGAGCATGGTTCAGGGTGGTGTTGATGGGACAGTTGTGGGGGGGGGCAATATGTGTGAGTGCGACTCCCATGATGCTATTGGCTACACTGACTTGGCCAGCATACACAGAATTCCTTCCTTTGAGTGGTCTTCACTGTGTGTTGGTGTTGTTGTGGTGGCTACATGTGTGGATGTGTGTGTTAGTTCTATTTGTGCCACTGCCTAGCTGTAGTTGTGGTTGTGTTTGTACATGTGTTGGCACAGTTGGATGTGACTTTTTTGATGGCATGTGTTGTGTTTATCTGACTGACATACACATTTTGGGATGATTCTGTTCTAGTTGCTGTGTAATTGCTATGAGTGCATGGTTTGACTCTCCCCTTGACAGTGATGTGTGTGTTTTGTGGCAGTTTATTGTGTACATTTGTTGTGTACTCACCAGGCTCTGGGATGTCCTCTAGTCCATATACGCTCACTGGCGGAAGGATGGCCCGCACCTTCTCCTCCCAGGGCCTGAGGTATACTGGCTTGGCAGGAGGGCCACTGCCGGTGTATTGGCTCAGGTGGTAGTCTTTCTTGAGCAGCTCCCGGACCCTCCTGCGCACGTCATACCACCTGTTCTGGATGTCCGTCTTTGTGCGCCGACATGGTGATTGGGCGTTCACCCTGTTGATGATCCTCTCCCACATCTTGGTTTTCTGCGACATGGGGGTCTGTTGGACCAGAGTGCCAAACAGCTGTGGCTCCACCCTGAGGATCTCGTCTACCATGACTTCCAATTCACTATCTAGGAACTTGGGATTCTTCTTGGGGGGCATGGTGATGGGTGGTGATAGTGGGTGATGTGTGTGTTGGTGTGCAGGTGAGGGTGTGTGGGTGTGTGTTGTGCTGGGTGTATGTGAGGTAGGTATTTGTTGGTGTGCTGCTGGTGTGTGGCTTGTGTGAGGGATGAGCTGTGGGTGTGTGGTTGCTTTCTCTTGGGTGCTGGCAGTGGAATGGCATTTGCAAAGGCTCATGGTAGTGATTTGTGTCCTTTATATAGGTGGAGTTGTTGGTGTGTCTTTGTTCTCTGTCCCCACCCCCCCCAGTATTTATTGGCTTGGTAATTGCTTGTTTGGCCTTTTTTTGGTTGATTTTTCCTTTGTGCTGTTTGTGTATGTTGGAAACGTTCTTGTGACCGAGTCGGACCCTGCATTGGTCTCGTACGGTGTTTTCCGTTTCGTTCACGCTGTGTTTGTGCAGTTTTGTATGCTGCGTACGCGTCGGTCGCGGTGTATTGTGTTGCTTCGGCTCGGTTTTGTATGCGTGTCGGTCGTACGGCTTGTCCTCCGTCCGACTCGGTCGTGTTTTTCGCGCCTTGCATCGTACTTTGCAGGTTGGAGTTGGCGGGTACGATTCGGTCGGATTTGTTCCGGGTGCGTGTCGGTCGGTTGGATTCGCGTGTTTTTCCGGCCGGATTGCTATTTTCCGAGCGGGTCGGTCGGTCGGCTTGGTTTCCTGACGTGTCGGTCGGATTTATCGCGGCTTGCATCGTACTTGGCGTGTCGGGCGCCACTGGTACGTGTCGGTCGGTATTTTTCCGGATCCGAGTCGGTCGGTGCTTTTTCCGGCCCGAATCGGAATCGAC